>CM075499.1:5205000-5805000 GCA_037950675.1 Hypophthalmichthys molitrix | reverse complement strand
TGTTTGTGTGGTTGTTTTGCATATTATAGCACAGGTTAGATCTTACCTTTCAGGGCCAGTATTTTAGGGGTTGGCTCTGGTATCGCCCGTAGCCTTATGATCGGTCATACCATTTTCTAAAGTGGGGAGAGATGTGTGAATGCTATGATGTGATAAATGTTTCTTTTGTGTTTATATGTTGTGCTTGTTGAAGTAAGAAATTAGTTGTTGAATATGTATTTATGTGACATTGTTATGCTATGAAGTACTGTGAGAAGTGTTACGGGGAAAGGTTCCACCCTGTGACAATGGTTTGTCCCACTAGTGTTTGGTGGGAAACTGGTCTATTCAGTCCATTGTCTGAGTATGTATGGGAGCATTCTGTGTATGATGCAAGCATTTAAACATGTTTGTCTGAGGTGAGACATGCAGTTATATGTTGTGGGTGTGCCACTAGGCATTGTTTAGTGCCAGGTTTTGCTGCTCACAGCATTTTTTCTTTGTGTTTTAGCACAAGTATAAGTTGAATCAATTTTTGTATTATATTTTGTTTTGTTTTTTCTTCTTTTTTTTTGTACTTTGTTGGCTGCACCTGCTTTTGAAATGCTTATAAAATAAAGCATGACTGGCATTTGGGAAAACCACTCCTGTGTACTTAGCCTTCCTAACTCCTTCCTGGCCTCTCGACGACACGCAACATGACACTTCGAATTAGTACCAACACAAGCACTAAAAGTGCCTTTGAATTGGTACACATACTAGTATAACTAGTAATCACTACTGACTTGAACTGATACTCATACTAGTACTGACTTTAAACAAGTACTCATATTTTCACTATTGCTGGGCTAGAACTAGAACAGATTCTACACATTCTGTTTCTGATGTTCAAAACCAGTTTCCCCCAGTCATTTCCAGAAAAATCCGTTTCTCTTTTCATCTCGTCCTAAAATGGAAACACCTTGTGTACTATGAACAAAAAAAGGTGCTGATCCATCGCTGCCTTTAAAGCCCTGATCTAAAAACAAGCCTTTAATGTAAAATAAGAATATAGCTTTAATTATCATTAATGCATGTGAGATGCAAATACACACACGTCTCATTGGGTATGGTGAAGTGCTCTAACTAGGCCACACAGGGAGCAGAGACCGGCAGATTACAGCGCACACAGAGTTTAGCAGATATTTTCGTACCCTATTTGTTTCATGTGAAGCCTGATGAGGCTCCTGAGCTGCGCTCTCTCCGCTGTAGAGGCAGCCAGTGAACACATGGCCTCCTGGGGAGCTGTGTGCCTCTGCTCCAAACTCACTGATCATTAACTGCGTGCAAATAGATAGAACAAGAATACTTTCTCTTTCAGGGTCACTGTATATGGGGCAGGCATATGCAAAATCTCCCCAGAAAAAGCAGCGGAACAAGAATCAATATAAACAGCCCACAAAACCAGATAATTTCCTGTTCCTCTCTGCATATTAAAAAAGATACCACCCACTGACCAGTGCATTTGTGTGGAGAGAACGAGTCCAGCTTCAAAAAGGATGAATCACACCCACACACACACTGTTTCCCATGGTACCTCTGTTCTGCATCACGACTCAATTCGTCTCTCTGCGTGCATGCAACACCTGAGCCGGCTCCGTCCAGCACACCTACACTGATTTAGACGTCTCCAGGGACCTGACTCGCACATGCCCTCCCTCGCTCCCGAGACCCTTGACCATCTGGCCCCCGGACTCATCTGCCAGACACAGCCTCACCTGCAGACTGCCATCTAACCGGATAGAGCACAACAGTGAGCGCAGGGTTCAGGAAAAAGATTTCCATTCATTTTCTCTATTTTAGAAAATAATTCAATAAAGTAGTGCAAAACTATAAATATATTTGGGATGGGTTGCCTGAAGGACAAATTGACTAATCTGTTGACTAATCTTAACCAGACGCAAGCAAGCAACACCACTAAAAATATCTATCTATCTATCTATCTGTTTTTATCTGTCTGTCTGTTAGATAGACAAAAGTTTGGGGTCAGTAAGTTAATACAAGAAATTAATACTTGTATTTAACAAGGATGTGATCAAAAGTGACAGTAAAGACATTTAAAATGTTATAGATTTCTATTTCAAATAAATGCTGTTTTTTTTTAACATAAGTAAAACCCCTGAAAGACCCATGAAAATAAAAGGATCTATTTCCACAAAAAAATATAGCAGCACAACGGTTTTTTAACATCTGCGTTAGCATGATTAGCATTCATTTCTGAATTATTGAACATAATATTGTTTAATATTACTGTTTTTAACATTTTTTGATCAACTAAATGCAGCATTTTACCATAAAGGCCAATTCACACCAAGAACGAAAACTATAAAGATAACGATAACTACAGTCAAACCAAAAATTATTCAGACACTAGATATAATTTTTTATATTTTTACTAGTGGGTGCAGGACACTATAGTTCATTCATGTAAGTGAGGATAGCAAAATAAACTGTGACATATTATACCCAAAAAATCTTCATACAGTGGACTACTAGTAGAATTGATAAAAATTTGGGACCAAAAATTATTCAGACACTTTGATCTGACCAGGTGTTATCTGACATAATTAAGATTCATTTTTTCTGACACAGTTTAACTCTGAGATCGTGTCATATTTTATTACCATTTTTTTTAAACTATAGCAAATAAACTGTGATAATGTGTGAAATGTTGAAGGTGTCTGAATAAATTTTGGTTTGACTCTATATTAGCGTCCACACTAATGCACAATATCGTTCTGTTTATCATAAGTGTGCTGCAGTTTTGTCGTCTGTCCCTTTAAATGCTCAAGCTCTTTAAGCAGGATGGATTCTGATTGGCTGTCAATTGCTTTATCATTCATCAGATGGAAAAAATCATTCTGAAAGTGATTCCAACAATATCATTTCTTTGTGCCGTTATTGTTACAAGTTGTGGTGTGGACTTTAAGAGTGATTTTTAATACTATATCTTTATCGTTATCTTTATAGTTATCGTTCTTGGTGTGAACACGGCTTAAGAGAGTTTAAAAAAGAATAAATCTGACCCCAAACTTTTGAACAGTGTGAGTGTGTGTGTGCATATATAGTGCTCCAATTCCATGTAAATGAGGCTGACTTTGGTTTCATACATTTACACTAAAAATCCATTTCCATTTAAAATTCCATAGTCCTTCTGTTGAGCTCTATAATGCAGGAGATATGATAACGAGATGAGAAGTAGTAGGTAGATTTACTAGATGCAAATGGATGGACATTTACTGTAATTTCTACATTCTTTTAAAACTTGAATTGTCTCTGTACAGCTGTCACAGGGTATATTGTACAGCATGTGTGTGCGTGTGTATGCAACAGGTCCTTCTTTAATGGATCCACTACTAATGGAGCATGAAGGCAGCAGAGAAAGCCAATAAAAATCAATTTCCCACAGCTGTAATTATGGTACTCTCTTGGTTAATTACTCTGGTCTTGCCGTTACAAAGTGCTACTAATGTGTCGTTGAAGAGCTCAAGCTGTAGCATTACCAAAAACATCATTGGACTGAAGAAACTAGCTACACGACCCCAGCTGTCAGGAGAGTTGGGTTTATTTGCTACAAAAACAACTACCACCATCATATTCAGGTTTACAACCTAAGAAAAGCTGAAAGCTTCCAACCCCATGAGATCCTCCGCCATATCCGGCGCTCGGAAGAACAGACAAGCTCAAATATTCCTCCTAAACCACAGTGACAATCAAAATCCAAAGATTACATTTTTTCTTTCCCTTTTCACCGATCCTCAGCCGTCACAGCACACACTGCAGAGAGGAACATTTCTTTACATGTAGCAAGTCTGACTATTGTGTTATATTGCGTGATACAAGATTTTGACACGAGACAAAAAATAAAACCAATGCAATGCAAATTCAACAGTGAAGTCGATTGACATGACGTGGCTTGTTGCATGCTGTGACCGGATATATGTGTGTGTGCACATGCACACAATGTGAGAATGTGTGTGTGTGGGCTGCATCTCACCGTCCACGCATGCTGGTCGGGCCCGTGTGGTGCCAGCGATCTGTCCTCTCCGGCAGGCACAGCGGGCTGTCTGCCTGGCGATAGTGCGCTTGGGTTGACTGCTGTCTCTATTCAACATCACTATCTCACATGTGCCTACTGCCAACTGACCTGTGGAGGAAACACACACACATACATTTCAGAAAGCATGGCTTTGAAAATAAGGATATCAATAGTCAAGTCTTGTTATATAAACTTCAACATGAAGGTTTAATATCCCTTAAAATGACCCTATGTTTGAGTGCATTGTTATGTACCAGTCTGAGAGTCATTGCCAAAGCAATCCTGGAGGGAAATAAACACAGACAACTTACAGTGAAATAGAACAAAGCATTTAAAGGAACAGTACACCCAAAACAGAACACATTGTCCACTCAAACCTGTGTAACTTTCTTTCTTCTGCGGAACACAAAGTTATTTGTAAATCAATATAATGAAAGTGAACGAGAACTGAGTCACCACAAAAGTGGTTCATTTGACTATATTCCAAATCTTCTAGTCATTTTGTATGAGGAATTTTGTGAATGAATCATTCTTTTGAGTCTTTGAGTAAATTTAAATGAATTGTCTGAATGATTCATGAATCGGACTGATTCGGTTCTCTAGTTCAACTCACTGATTCAGTGATTCGGTCTCAGAAGAACACTGAAAAATAACTTCAATTTTAACTGTGCATCACACAAAGACAAATACACTGTAAAAAATCATTTTCCAAAGATTATTACAGTACGTTTTACAAGAAAATACTATTTCAGTCTTTCTACTTCAAAATTTCACCTTTAATTCAAGGCATTACTTGACATTTCTTTGTAATTATTTCTTTGAAAATCATTTCTACATTTTTTCCCCCAGTTTATCAGAAGAGTGGAACACTTTTATGGTGCTTGTTCTTTTTCAAGTTTGAAAATGCAGTCATTTTTCATTGTAATATGGAAACTAACAGGCTGACAGATTTTGGGGATTTTCATGTCATTTTTGTGTGAAATATTCCTTTAAAATATATATCTAGTGCAAAAGCTATGAATACCGGCATAAAATCTTATTTTCTAATTGCCTATACTATGAAAATCATGTAAGACAAATACTGGAGTTATCCAAACATGTCCAGACAACCAATTTACTAGACATCTGAAACAAACCAGTATAGGCAAGTTTCAGAATAGGCATAGCAATCAGAGATAGGTAAAAACTCATTTTCTCATTTTGGATTCTCATCATGTTTTTAGAAGAAGAGACCATTTTAAAATTTGTCACTCTTTATAAATGGTTGCTTTTTACTTCTCTTAAGGTGTTCATTGTTGTTCAAGTCTTTTATAAAGCAAAATCGCCCTCTTTTATATCCTCAGAGACCACTTCCCCTCAACGCTTTCTCTGACAAGCATAAACGCTTGGCTGAGTATTTTTGACATTTTTAGTGTGCTGGCAAAGCTTACAACTTCTATTCAAGTGACCACAATGACCAGCAAGCTTCGGAGAAAAAGAATGAAAAGTTCATAAAGTCTGGCTAGGTATTAGCTGACTCATACATAATCATAATCATAATTCACTTCACAAAAAAAAAAAAAAGTCTTCCTCTTTCCTTCACTTCCTGTCTTTGCTCTTTCTTTGTGTTTGATCAAAAAGGAAAAGTGGCCGGGTACAACCCTATGAGTCCAGCTGTTTAAAATGGCAATAAAAGCAGATTTACAATATTAATTAATCTTATGTGATACCGTTGAAGGGCCAACAGAGATGTGATGAAAGGGGATTTTTATATGTGTAATAGAACTCGGGAACAGTGATGAATCACCACCGTCTCCTGCTTTAAGATTCCTTTTCACAGAAAGCTCATCTCAAGGGCGCAATAATTCACTCCGATCAGACCGAATGGAGAGCCTATCAGATCTCATCGTCAAAAAAAAAAAAAAGGCAAAATGGCTAACTATTGTCTCCAAAATGCAGCGACACTGCAGCAGGACAACTTTAATCAACGCTTGACGAAAGACAGCCCGAAAAGAAATCAGAAAACTCTATTCATGCACCATATTCTCTTTTCGTCAATCCCTCAGCCTTGATTTTAGCTTTAAGCGGCTGCTGATTGCAGGGCTGAACGGCTTATTGCTATTCATCATATTTTACATCCTCCCCACCCTAACATGCACAAAAACAGCAAAACCACCCTCCCGTTGGATTAGCACTAGACCTATTGAAATGCAAAGACAGCAGTGTAGAGCTGATGACCGCTACTGCTTGGTCAACAGTCGGCACAGACTGAGCTGATTAAGACGGACGTGCTGAACGCAAAGCTTGTACTCCCTACAGGACGACCAATTGGTTTCACAGTCCAGTGGCCTGAACAATTACTATTTCAAAACAATAGGTTAAGGTCAGCCAAGCTCGAGAAGACACCTGCCTTTCATGGAAGATACCAGAGGAATTGAACACAATGTGCAATGGACAGACAGTCAGGCCCATTTCAACTTTGAAAATGCTTGATATTTTTTAAAACACTGGGAGCTGTTAATATAACTAGATTTGTACATTTTCTGAAGGACATGTGATTGCCTAATTAGTGTCTAAAACACTGCATTATGAACTAATTTTCAGACCATTCTCGCTTGCGATGTACAAAAAAAGTTTCCTCTTGCAACAGCACAACACTGTAAACCCGAATAAGTTGGACTAACTCAAAAAATTTGAAGTAATCAGTTACATCAAATTTTTTTGAGTTATGATGTTCCCAATTTTAAGTAAGCAGAACTATCGTGTTTTGAGTTTGTAGTACTCATGCTTGTTAATTGGTCCTAACTTGAAGTACTGAGTTAGCTAACTCATACATTTTGATAGCAATTAACATAAAAGGTTTAGTTAATTAACTTTTCTATTTTGAGCTCTTGCAAATAAAATGAGTTATTTACTTCCATGTAAACCCTAATAAGTTGTCAGAACTCAAAAATGTTGAATGAGAATTTTTTAATTTAAAAACCTCAAAGTTTGAGTAAGATTTTGTACTCATACATTGTTATTGTTCTTAACTTTAAATATTTGAGTACAACTTAAAATTATCAGGTTATTTCAACATAAAATATTTTGCTAGCTATAACAAACTAATTCAGAAAATGCCAATTAGTTAACATGTTAACAATAGTATACTGATTGAGTACAGCAACTTAAAACATGTAACTTACCTGCTCTCAAACCAAGCCGCATGCGCCACTTGTCACCGTGATGGTAACTCTCCAAAAACCCACATGAACAGAAACTCTTCTAAATTAGCATAACAAAACATTATTCACTACTAAATCACTCTTATAATTGATCTGGCACAAAAAACATTATATAACACTTTATTCCAGATTAAATTAAAAGAAATGAGTTCATACAACTCAAAACAATGAAACAGTTCAGTTTACTTGAAATATGTCAGTGCAGTGAACTCAAAAGAAAAAGAAAGTTCTAAATACTCAAACAGTTAATTTAACTGAACTAATTTGTTTCATTTAAGTTTGTCCAACTCAAACCAGTTAAGTATTTACAGTGAATACTAAACATTACAGACCAAGAGCAAAACTTACATGCAATTTCAGGCCAAACGCGTCAGATGCAAAGTCTATTGAAATTGTTTTAACCTTGACGGCGATGGGGGCATCTTGTTGAGTGGAGATGAGAAATCCCAGCAGACATCATTATTGTAAAGACTATGGAGAATGCTGAAGGTCACCTCTCTCTGTCTCGCTCGCGCTCTCGCTCTGATCAGCCTCCTCCAAAATAGAGCCACAACCTCTTTCCATAACGGCCCACATTAATCCTCCACAGCTCAGAATTTAGATAAGAGAATTAACCCCTCCTTCAGTCCTCTGATGCTTCTCTGTTTGCCCCTTTTTATTCTGTTTCATTTCATACCAAGGTGTTTCTTCAACTACGGGTGCTTTTGTCGCTGTTAGAAAATAAATTCATACTTTACACACTTGCACTAGTTAATTTGATTTGTCTGCTAACAACAGCAAATATACATGCATTACAGATGAATTCTGGGATTTGCCATTTCTGAAAGCCATGAACATCAACTTGAATTTAGAGGTTGATTGGAAATTAAGTGCAATAAAAATATTTTAAAAATGTATTTAAAAATGTAAAAAAAGTGATTTTTTTTATTTTGATTTTCTTCACATATCATGTTTCATATTTTATTTCATTTATGATCTGCACTCACATTTGGAAACCAAAAACACAATTTTAAAAAGTGATTAGTGGCAAAATTGATAGTTATGATGGGTGACAGCTGTAATTTTTTTTTTTTAAATTAAAAAAAATTACATTTTCTTACTGTTAGTGTTTATTTGACTCATGTTTGATTGTCATGTTTAAAAATTCAATAATTATATGCAATAATTTTATTTAAAAATTATACCCAATCACCATATAATAAGCATTTTGAAAACTAGAAAAAAAGAAGAAATAAAGGCATGTTGAACATTATCCAAGAGAGTGTGACCTTCATGTAACAAATAGGGGAACAAAAGTTAATTTAATATTTTTTTATTAATTTTAATAAAAATCAACCCCAAGGACATAAATGTGCCTGTATTTGAAGAAACACACACAAAACGACACACACACCCATAAAACAGCTGTGTGTTGCTGGCCAGGAACATCCATGGCATGAAATACCAGCATTCTGTCCATGTTTAACAGCCAGAGGATGAATGGGACGGATGGAGATAAGCATCAGAAAACAGGATGGAAAAAGAGAGAGAAAGAGATAGAGTCGGAGGGTTTGATGTGCCAAAATCTTGACAGCCATTCCATCACAGGTTGTTAAGTTAATTGATATGACAGGAGGTTTTTCTGCCTGTTTAGTCCAGACACGACAGAGCGAATCAAACGATAAGGATCTACATGCACCTGAGCACAGAGCAGCACAGACCGGGTCACCAAACTCAGCTCTGCTCTTCTTCAGACTCTACTTCCTCTCTCAGAGGAAGTAGATTCAGGTCTGCAGTGTCACTTTCAGCCTGAAGATGTAGGTACAACTGCAAAGGGAACATGAAGCTCAAAGCTAGTGCGGTTCAAAACACCATCGCCTCTCCAAACACAGCACCACAGGACAACTGACAGGAAGATGACACTTGTTTCTTTCTAGAGTTTGCAACAAAAGATAAGGGTTAGACAAAACATTTCACTGCAAACTCTCACTGGTTTTTCAATCACTAGAATCAGCGGGAGTGCTAAAAGTTTAACACACAATGAGAGTGAATGAATCTCATGAAACTTGTCAAGAACATGTTCAGGTTATATTTCATACCAAATTCAAAAGATAAAATATTTTATATATATTTTTTTTAATGATTAAAAACATTTTAATTTCACATTTATCAATTGTCATTGCTGTTATGCAAAATAATAATAACAACAACAATAATGCAATACTCTAATTGGTGAATATTTTACTTTTAAGTTTTTGTAATTCTTTTTTGGGTTCTCATTACTGTAATAGTAAGTTTTACTGTGCTACAGTAACAAAATACTGTAATACATTTTATGTAAAAGGGGACCTATTATGCCCCTTTTACAAGATGTAATATAAGTCTCTGGTGTCCCCAGAAAGTGTCTGTGAAGTTTCAGATCAAAATACCTCACAGATCATTTATTATAGCTTGTCAAATTTGCCCCTATTTGGGTGTGAGGAAAATCACGCAGTTTTTGTGTGTGTCCCTTTAAATGCAAATGAGCTGCAGCTCCCGGCCCCCTTTCCAGAAGAGTCTGGAGCTTTAACAGCTCGCGCTTTGGTTGCTCAACAACAACAAAGCTGGAGAATCTCACGCAGTTAAAATGACGATTGTCAGTAACGGTGTTCAGCCTTACACTGTTCAAACCGGAGTCGACACTGATGGAGAGACTCAGGAAGAAGTTACAACTTTTAGAATGCATCTGGACGTTTCTGAATGGTTAGTGGATAAATGTATGTAGTTGCTGTGGAGCTGATTCAACTTATCGACTAACATGTGCCGTCATGTTAATCTTTTGTGCAAATCCAGTGTTGAATTAACCCTCGTTTGTGAAGCAGTCCGGCGTAAAATGACAGCATGGCAACAACACTCTACTACAACAACTCTTCCTCTTCTATAAAACAACCCAACATGGCCTCACCCGCTTTGTTGCGTGTTCTCGGGGGCAGGGTACATGTACATTTTGGGGTTTGTGATGTCACCAACCCGAAAAGCAGCTCGTTTTAGTGTATTGGGCACGACAAGCAAGATCTTCAGACAAATAACTTACATTTCAGTCCATTCCTCGGACAAAGCTATTGTACTGTTTTTTTTGTTTGTTTGTTTTTTGTTTTTTTTAAATCAGAAGATACATACTTCAGTGCACAAGTCATATGAAATACTTTCATGATGTTTTGTGGTGCTTGTTTTCATCCTTTTTAGATCCTGATCCCAATACACTTTTATCACCAGGAAGAGAGCAGTTCAGACACTTGTGTTAAACATCCTCTTTGGTGCGCCACAAATGACATGAGAGTAAATGTGACTAAAATGTACTATTCTCTTTCTTTGTGGTGCAATATGATGTTCTTGACAGGCATCGTGAGATTCACTCAAATACATCTCTTCAGTCCACAGACAGCCAAGCTAATCCTTTGTTACTGTACGAGTGGAAAGGAGTGCAGCTTGAACCGCAGTTTAAAAATTGCCTCTCTGTAGAGTTTGTCTTTGCTGTTAACTGTTATGTTCAGCAATAGAGATGGCCATAACCTCCTGCATTGTGTACGGAAGAGCTAATTAACCCACGCTAACCCTCTAAGAACCTGTTTAAACATCTATGTCACTTAGCATCAACCTCAAGTGGAATTAGGATGGCTATAACAAAAAACTGATACAAGTTAGCAACAAGACAGGGAACAAAGGTCACACACTTCACACAACATCTGACAATAGTAAACTCAGACGGCATTTCTCAGGAGGAGAGAGAAAGCAGTGAAGCTAAAATACTGCAGAACATCATATCATTCATCTTCATATATTAGACACTCCAGAATTCCTCTCAGCTAAGAGAGAGAGAGAGAACAACGAACTAGAGCAGGGTGGCATTTGACATGAATTACATTTATATATACCCAGCAGCGAAAAATTTTCAAAAATTTGTGGCACAATGCTGCACAATTGATTTTGCCTTAGAAAGCTTTTGAATTTTCTATAAACATTCGTTCAGTTCTACGGCTTCATTACCTACAGAGGCACAAGTGGTTTCTCGCCACTAAATTTATGATACGGGCCATCATTAACATCTGGCATGCTGGGAGCTGGTGCCCTTTGTTGAGGAAGAAATTGCATTTTGCAAATTGTGCTGCTGGAAATGACATATCTGTCCTGCCCACCTACACAACATTATGACAATGGCATTTAGGGAGAGTGCAAAAATAACCAGGAATTCAAACCTTGTGGTTCAGCCAAGTAATGCCAGAGGACAAATTTATTGCTCAGAGGTTGCTCGTTTACAGCTCGAGAGAATTAATGGAGTTCTCAGTTATCTTTTATTAGGTATCAATTGTCTCGGATGTTTCTTCTACAAGGTTGTGCACCCTTAGATAATGACAGACGGATGGATAGATGAGACAGAATAATAGAAAAGACAGACAGGATGATAGAACGATAGATAGGACAGACAGACAGACAGATAAAAAACAGACAATGATAGAATGACAGATGAATGGATGGATGGATGGATGGATGGATGGAAAGACAGGCAGACAGACAGAATGACAGACAGATAGACGGATAGACAGACAGACAGACAGACGGATGGATGGATGGAAAGACAGACAGACTGACAGAATGATAGACAGGCAGGCAGGCAGATAAAAAAACAGACAGAATGACAGACGGATGGATGGATGGATGGAAAGACAGGCAGACAAACAGAATGATAGAATGACAGACAGACGGATAGACAGACAGATGGATGGATGGATGGATGGATGGATGGAAAGACAGAATGATAGACAGACAGACAGGCAGGCAGATAAAAAACAGACAGAATGATAGAATGATAGAATGACATACAGATGGATGGATGGATGGATGGATGGATGGATGGAAAGACAGGCAGACAGAATGAATGATAGAATGACAGACAGATAGACGAATAGACAGACAGACGGATGGATGGATGGATGGAAAGACAGACAGACAGGCAGGCAGGCAGATAAAAAACAGACAGAATGATAGAATGACAGACAGATGGATAGATGGATGGATGGATGGAAAGACAGAATGATAGACAGACAGACAGACAGACAGACGGACAGGCAGGCAGATAAAAAACAGACAGAATGATAGAATGATAGAATGACAGACGGATGGATGGATGGATGGATGGATGGATGGAAAGACAGGCAGACAGACAGAATGATAGAATGACAGACAGATAGACGGATAGACAGACAGACAGACAGACGGATGGATGGATGGAAAGACAGACAGACTGACAGAATGATAGACAGGCAGGCAGGCAGATAAAAAAAACAGACAGAATGACAGACAGATGGATGGATGGATGGAAAGACAGGCAGACAAACAGAATGATAGAATGACAGACAGACGGATAGACAGACAGATGGATGGATGGATGGATGGAAAGACAGAATGATAGACAGACAGACAGGCAGGCAGATAAAAAACAGACAGAATGATAGAATGATAGACAGATGGATGGATGGAAAGACAGGCAGACAGACAGAATGATAGAATGACAGAGATAGACGAATAGACAGAGAGACGGATGGATGGATGGATGGATGGATGGAAAGACAGACAGAATGACAGACAGACAGGCAGGCAGATAAAAAACAGACAGAATGATAGAATGACAGACAGATGGATGGATGGATGGAAAGACAGGCAGAATGATAGAATGACAGACAGATAGACGGATAGACAGATGGATGGATGGATGGATGGAAAGACAGGCAGAATGATAGAATGACAGACAGATAGAAGGATAGACAGACGGATGGGTGGATGGAAAGACAGACAGACAGACAAAATGATACACAGACAGACAGACAGACAGACAGACAGATAAAAAACAGACAGAATGATAGAATGACAGACGGATGGATGGATGGATGGATGGAAAGACAGGCAGACAGACAGAATGATAGAATGACAGACAGATAGACAGATGGATGGACAGAAAGACAGACAGAGTGACAGATAGATAGATAGATAGATAGATAGGCAGACCAAATGATTGAAAATAGACAACAGAACGATTAATAGGATAGACAGACAGAAAGGATGATAGAACGATATATAGGACGGACAGACAGGCATTACAGACAGACAGAATGACAGATAGATAGAAAAACAGACAGAATGACAGACAGACAGGACAATAGAACAATTAATAGGACAGATAGAAAGGATGACAGAACGATTTATAGGACGGACAGACAGACAGACAGACAGTACGACTGATAGATAGAAAAACAGACAGAAAGACAGACAGGACAATAGAACAATTAATAGGACAGACAGACAGATAGGAATGTCTCAAATAATTTGGTCTTGGAAGGATTTGATGTGATGTTTGAGTTCACATTAAAATCTCTTGACTCTTCTGAGACACTTGAGAACTCCAGAATAACAAATACAAGACTACTGGAGTCTTTCTCTCATGCAGGATGTGCTGAGAACTTCTGCTGCATTATAATTAGAAACATCCCTTCCCACCCACTGATACCCAAGCTTAACGGTGGAAGCCGAAAGGTGTCTGCGGTGGCATGGCGAAAAGTCCGTAGAGGGAACACTGACATTTCCAAATGTATTGTTAAATAAACTGGCAGCGCTGATGTTGGTGACAGCTCATCCATCTGTCTGTTCTGTGGCCCAGAGTGCACACCCACAGCCAAGCGCACTTTGATTTCCTGTCTTTGCCATGACGAATGGTGGTGCTTTGTGGGGGAGCTGTCAGGGCAGAATTCACAGCCACTCGCAGCGACCCACACATTTCTTTGTTACCGAACCCCCAAAAGGGCCTGACAGACCAAAGCACGTGTTGCAGGTAATGGGCCTGTCTTAAAAAGCACACAGTAGCCCTTTTATTACATCACTCTCTTGTACTGTAAATCCATTTCCTAAGCCAAACACTCTCCATCTGTCTCTCAGCCGTAGACGCGTTTACTAATATGAATTATTCTGTCTGTAGAGGGATTTTTGGATAACAGTCAGGGAACAACATCTACTACAAATCATGCCATTTTAAATCATTGCTGATGGTTGTCAAAGGTGGTTACGAAATTTCACCTGCCAAAAATCAACAGATAAATTACCCTCTTTGAGTGCACATTGTCTGATGAGCTACGGTAGGTTTTCTGTCCTGTGTTGATGTATTTTTTATTGAAACAAGAAGTTTAGGTAACACTTTATTTCAATAGTCCACTTTAGACATTCTACTATCAGTCATTAGAGTATTAGTAGACTGTCTGCTTAATAACTGATAACACTATATTTTGATGTTCCCCCAACACACATTCTACTGAATACAAGTAACTTTATATGTAATGTCAACTTATTTTACTAAACCGAACCCTAACCTAACAGTCTAATAATATTCAAGGAGAGTTAGTTGACATGAAATTAATGAGAGTTTGTTAACATGTAGTTGCAAAGTTACTTACAGTTAGTAGAATGTCTAAGGTGGACTATTGAAATAAAGTCTAACCGAAGTTTAGGTGGGGCATATAGCAAAATTAGCCAGTAGGGTTTAGTTACGTCACTACAATGAACAATTATTCGATACTTGCTGGTTGATTGCAGGGGGAGGGACAATCTCATTGTACAGAGCATCTGACTGGACAAAAATCTGTTTAGTGCAGGATGACTCATCAAGGATTTTGGCCTGTTTTCCTGGAAGAGAAACACAGTGTCCTAACCAGACGCGATGCGATAAGATTCCAGCAACCAGCAATTTGACTGTCCACACTAAAATGAGAAGCGATAAAATCAATCAAAACCACAGCCAATCAGAAAAGAGTGTGGGCGGGCTCTCTAGGCAAGAGCACTGCAGACACAATGAAATGGGCAAGTACTTAGTAAAATTCATAAATATTTCACAATTTAAACATTATTTAAAGTACATACGGAGTGACTGAACCAATCTTTGTCATATAACACACTTGTTTGTTCGCATTGAGTTGACAGTTTGAACGTTCTTGTGCCCATTTATTTATTTCCAAGATCTGAGATGAATTAGCCAGTGTTGTTTTCATGACAGCTAAAAACCTGGGAACACAGAATGGTATTCACACTCACATTAGACGCTTTTAACATTAAATAAAGCACATAAACACTACCTGAGATTTTCATTGTCATCCTTTGTGTTGCTGTTCCAGCCGCGACTTCGAGGAGAAATAGAAACCGTTTCTAAAATAGAATATTCGTGTGTCGCCGTCGCGGCTGGTTAGGACAAAAACTCTGATTATGAAAAGATACCTTTTATCACTTGTCGCGGCATCGCGTCGCGTCTGGTTAGGACACGGTAAAAGACTGTTAAGTTTAAGGCCGTGTGTCCACCAAAGCGTTTTTAGCCAGCTGAAAATGCTAGGTGCTCTGTTAAAAATGGCTAGCTGTGAGCGCTTGAGAGTGCTTCAGCAGCGCAGCGTTTTTGTCAGTTGAGACGCTTTGTTTGTATACGGAATATCCGCGGCACTGTTACTTGTAGCTGGTTTCGCAGATAATTTGTTTCAGACTAAAAATGTCAACACAATGTAAAGTACTTGCTATGTATGTTCAGAGACTAGCAATATTAATTCCAAAGTTGAACATTATTCAACTCGAGGCGACCAGTAAGAAACGCAGAGCGCTTCAGCGTGAAAAAGACGCTCAGCACCTCATTATGCTCCTGCCGTTTAAAAAACGCAGCACTTCCATTGAGAACAATTGTAAAAGTACGCTAGCCGCTGGAAAAACGCTTTGGTGGACACACGGCCTAAATGTATATATCTACAAAAAAGTCAACATTTAGGAGAACATTAGTTTATAGATGCCCTAAAAGTTAAGAAGACTAAAAGCCACACAAATCAGAATTTGATTTCATAGGGTCTGTAAAGGTTTATCGCAAAAAGGTTGCATGCTAAGTATGCTGACTCCATGTTATTATAATTAATAAAAGATACAATTTTAATTAAAAACATTTGCATTAACTGAAATAAAAATAACTAACATACCCAGGAAAAAGTTAAACTAAACTAACATGACCAACTTTTTCAGCAGTCTAGTGGCATTTTCATGTTATAATATATTGTGTATTAAAAACTAAAACTAAATAAAATTAAAATACATGGTGTATTGTAAACAGGTAAATATAAAAATATATATTATAAAATAAATAAATATATAAAATCATTCTGAACTGATTAAAATGTCTCCAATGCAATGTCAAATGCATAAATTCACATAAATCTAAACAAACTAAATGAAATATGAAAATGCCACTAGACAGCAACACCACGCAATAATTTAATTTAAATGTAAAATATTTATTTTTGTTTTATACTAGTTAGTAGTGCATAAACTTTTGTATGAAGCCGTAAAAAAAAAAAAAAAAATTAAATTATTAAATCGTGGCCTATTGGTTAGAGAGTCAGACTGATAACCCGAAGGTTGTGGGATCGATTCTCAATACAGGCAGGAAATGACTGAGCTGCCTATGAGCAAGTAACCTAACCCCTAATCACTCCCTGGGCGCCACAGCAAAATGGTTGCCCACTGCTCTGGGTGTGTGTGTCCACGGTTTGCAGTGTGTGTGTGTTCACTACTCGCTACTCCTAATGTGTGTGCACTTGGATGGGTTAAATGCAGAGGACAAATTCCAAGTATGGGTTACTATATACTTGTCCTTTACATGTCACTTTAAACATTCAAAAATATAATAATCCTGTGACGGCCATTGAAAAGTAGGCATTCAATAGTATTGTAGATGTTTCACCAGTGACCTATTTTTCTCACAGGGCTCTTAACAGCATGAAACAGACTTATGATTTTCCATGTCTGTTGCAAGGTGTCTAATATAGAACGATCAAAGACATAATATATATTGCTCAGGTGATTGCCTCAGAAAATCTTTCTGGAACTGAAGCAAAGGCAGCATGCACCAGCCGAGCAACAACCTTTAAGATGGATAGCTCTCCAGGTTTATTAAAACTCCTTGAAATCAACCTACGAGCGGCTTACAGTTGTCTCTGCATATTAAGCTAGAAACAAGAAAGTGCTTTAACATCAGAAAAATGTCACACATCACATTTAACCAAACAGAGCAGTATCTCTGATGTGCAGGGCAGCATTTGGTGCACTTGATGGATAAAGGGAGACATCAGTCAGTGACATGAGCTTGTGTCCTAACAACCTGCACATGCAGAGAAGCTTGTTTGCATTTCATATAAAAAAAAAAGCAGCTGAATCAAATTTGCACATGCATTAGTTTGATCGCTCAGTGGTGCGGGAGGTGCTCAACGAAACTGAAATCTTTCTACAATATTTAACAAACGACTAATCTTTTGCTCCGAGCTTTCCGGGGAATTCCACTACGGAAGTAGTGAAAATTTTTAATTGGACTCCTGACAATTGATTTTAATCTTGTAAATCTCTCATCTAATCACTGTCCCTCTCGTTACGCTGGGCATCAGTAATGAAAATGCTCTGTGCATTATCGGTGATGTCATCGCAGCAGCTCTGTTGTGATTCTGGATGACAGCTCTGGCCTGAGAGGATGGCATAATTAAATCACGACTGTAACACACACGTTGCTGGCTCACAAAGACACACACACATCTCTATTTCACTTACATCTTACCACAATTAATGTAGTATTAAAATGTGCATCAGTATGCTGGATCTTTTAAAAGGCCATTAAAAAGACAAGAGCGATGAGGGTTTTTCATCACATGCCTATGGTGCTTGAAGGGTCAAGGCCTCGTTCGAAGCCATGTTCTTTCATTCGTGAATGACTCGGAGCCAAACAGCAGCAAAGGTCGATGGTCACACACATTGATCAATCAATATCTGACCCACAACTTCAGTAGGGTCATGGATATCATTACTGAAATGAATGGCCACCACACTATAGCGTCACAGCAATCAAAAGTTGCCATTTCATCCAGCTATTGAACAAAATCATGTTCCTTTAATGGACACTTCAAGCAGAAACGAAAATTCTGTCATTATTTACTCACCCTCATGTCATTCCAAACCTGTACATCTTTCTTTTAGTAGAAAAATAAATAAATTATATATATGATTAAACCAATATATATACATTAAACCAATCGCCTTCATTGTATTAACTCAAATTTTTAATTTCAATGAACTCAAAGTTATTATATAAATTAAACATTCAAAGTATGTAAGGTAGTACAACTAGATCTTTTAATTATAATTACATATAAAGGTATTTTAAAGATTTTGAAGTGTCAAAAGTTCATTCAGTTTAACCATCCAAAGGCCAATACAGCCATTTCATGTGATTAAAACATCTTAAAATGTAATAAATGTATATATTTTTTATTCCTGCATGATTTTATATTAACATAGTGCAAAATGGTATTAAAATTATGTGTAGAAGTCGTTGCTTTCTTATGAGAAAGAATGTCCATTAAAATTAATTTCACTTATGTCATTTGGAGTAACCAATATAAAAGGTACCATTTTGGATCAAGTCATGCGGTCAGTATCACGTGACAGGATGTGACATCATTCAGACACCTGTAAAGGACCACATGATCGTGAAGCAAAGTAACTAACTCTCTTTTAACTATTTGAAATATTAATGTTTTCACTTGGGGATCAAAATCTTAATTTGTGGCCAAGATGTACTAAAACATAGAGAATGATTTATTAATTTGTAGCCTGGATATGTGTATATTTTTATCTGCATGTCATTTGCAGGGCTCCGAGTCCGCAGTATGTAAACTAAATGAAACCAGAAAATGCCACAAGAGAGCAACACCACAAGACTGTGCAAAAATAATAAATAAATAAATAAAAATGGTTTTTTATCATTTTTATACTAGCTAGAGTCCATAAACTTTGGCTGAACATGAAAGAATATATTCTAGCTATTTTTGTCCACAATAAAGTTAACGGGGCCAAATAACATTAAAACAATAATAAAAATAATAATAATTTTAAAAAATCATAAAGTCTTTGTTTGTTTTCCACAGATAAAAGAAAGTTGTTCAGATTTAGAAGGGCATGAGGGTGAGTAAATAATGATAGAATCAATCAATCAATCAATCTATCTATCTATACAAAAACATTACAAAGACTTCATGGTAGAAAAATGAAATATCCCCTCACTTTGCCTGTAAAACACAACATGCATAAAATTATCCAGTGACATTTGATGACTGATTTATCAGCCTCTGCAGCTGGACATGATGCAAAAATTTCAAGCCTCTTTTTCTAGTTTCTTCATGTTGGTCCGAAGAATATAATGTAGTGAATTTTGTACTGTATTTTACTGTTATTTGTAGAGAGGATCCAGAAGGGATGTTTGATCCCCCAAATACAAGACACCAGTTCCCGCCTACTAACATTTAGTGCTCTGAATGTCTCAGTTAAACGTGAGGATTTGTGCAGCGGGGTGCCCATAAATCTGCAGTATTACCGTGTGAAGATGCCACCGTGAGATGAAGTGTTAATGTCTGTAATATCTCTTATTATATCCTGTCTTAACTCAACCCCCTGACAAAAACCAATCACCCCCCCCCACCCTACCCCCCACTGACAGCCATCTGCAAAACTTCCACATCAGCACACAAATGCTGTGCCACGTATGACATGCCTCCCAGTGCCTTTTTAGGCCAGTTAGCTTATCAAATGTGAGTCACATTCTTACCCCTGACTCAAATCATGACTATCCTCTTCATTATCTCTAGAACACACAGGGAAACGCCGGAGAGACATGCACACACAACACAATCAACAAAATATAGTGTGATGCATATCAGTAGGCACTGATGCAAATGCATGCACACAAAAGCACTGGTGCCTGAACAAATCATTCACGGCATTAGAAAAAGTAGAAGACAGGAACTTAAGAGACACATAAGCTTCACACTACAAATATTCAGACATACACAATAAATGCACCCCTAAAAACCATTCAAAGGAAAGGAAATGCACAAATGAGGTCTCAGCTGCTTCTCACAGAGAAATCTCAACAATGACACAAATTGTTCTCAGATTTCTCAAGTCTGCAGTCAGAGATCTCAAACATTCCTCATTAAATTCTTTACATTTGTGGTCCATGTTTATTTTGCACCTATGTAATCTCAATTTTTATTTCTTTAAATTAATTTTAGGAGAACCCTCCGAGACAAAGTTGCATGAATGGGATCTCCAATAAATCTCCTGAGCTATAAACAAGCAATCCCTAAGCAATACAATTTCCCTCTGGGTTGTGAAGCATGCCCTCCATATTATGCTATAGATTTCCATAATAATATCACAAGCTCTCCATGGTCTCTCAGAGGAGTTGTTTCTGTCCTATACACTGTTTTTTTCCCTTGGGTATTAAGGCACAGAAGCTCGGCTCAGAGAAATCTGACTGCTGTATTTTTAAACAACTTTATGATAAGGACAGAATCAGAGGTGAGACTACGTATAGAAAAATATGAGGTTATTTGGACCCCGTTACCATAGTGAAAGTCATGTATAGTGATGCTCAACACTTGCCTTCTTTCAGGATGTGGGTGTAGATCATCCAAAGCATGAGCAGGCAGCAGAGAGACGCGCCTCCGCCGGCACAGAGCGCCCGCATCCCCGACTGCATCCTCACTGCGTCCCGCAGAAAATACTCCCGGCACCCAGCCTAGAGCAAGTTCAAAGCAAACTCGGCTACTTCCATAGATTTTCACGGGAATGTGGCCGGGATGCGAAGAGAGAGTTAATCCGACGTGAATTTACGCGCAGTGGATTCCATTTTACGCATCTCATAAAACACATTAAAATATTTAATTTGAAGGGAGGGGCATTAAAAAGTCATTATTTAATTGTTATTTGATCAATTAGATATTTAACTATATAACATTTACAATGGTCGAAAAGCAAAGCAAAGATGGGAAACTCATCCAAGCAAAGTGAAATGAGTCATAATTTGGTCCGTTGGAAATTGCGCGAATCCTCTGCGGTCTGGAGAAGTATCCACACAGGGTGAAATGGTCAGTGTTATACCAGTCGAGTGGTAACAGGTCCAGAATGTACGGATGCTGACTGTAGATGAGCTCGAGAAGGAGGTTCGGTTCTGGGTTTTCAGAAATGCGTCTTCTTCAGTGTCACTCCAAACCCGTTCGTGCAGTCATATCATACAGAATCTGCCCTGTGGAGTTACAGAGAACAGCAGTGAGGCATTTCGCGCACATTCTCCTTGATTCGTAGCTGGATTCAGAGCTGAGAGTTCTCCCTCCTCCAGCACGCGCGCACACACAAACACACAGACGCACGCGCGCGCACACACATATGTGAGGAGAAGGGATGGGGGCCGTAGGGAATTTTAACTATTCCGGTTCCTTAACGTTTCTTTTAGTACTTTTAACGAAGAAATGTTTAGCAATAAGAAATGCAATGGAACAGTTTAGTATGTGGTCCTACAACTTATTTTCAAACCAAATTTTCTATGGGGTTTAAACGTAGCAAGGTTGCTCTGCTGTTTGCATGACTTAAAAAGACGTTCACGTTTTGTACTACACCAACTACGCAATATACTAGTAGCATTCGTTTCATAAGGACTATAAAAGTGAAAGTTATTCGTTCGTGAATCGTACTATAGCCTACCTGTCGCGCTGTATGTGTTTAGATTCAGTGACAAGAACCAGCTCAGAGTCATTCCCTCGGGATTCGGATAATACTGGTCGCGTTTATGTGTTTGATTCAATAAAAAGAACCGACTCTTCAGAGTCACTCCCTCGGGAATCGATTTATACTGCTCCCGTCGTCGGTGTTCGAGTCAATAAAAAGAAGCGGTTCATTAGAGTCACTCATTCAGGACAGCAGACATATAGGCGTATTTTAAACAATAATACTTAATGGATGGTTCATTCCACGAAATTCGTGCTTTCCATTTTTTTTGAAAAGGCTATTTTTTAAGTAAATGATATTTTTTAAAAGACAGAATTTGTCTATCAGACAAAGATGGTCTTTAAACATCAATGAACTGTTCAAGCTAAATTAAATATGTTAATATATTTACATAGCCGTGCCTTTAAAAAGTAACCAAGTTTTACAGTTAATTTAGTCATAGCCGTCGATAATGTTATGCGGATATTTCTACATATGCCTTTCTACATACCTCATAATAATTGAGATCATCTTCTACGGACAAAAACTAACAAGTGTTACAAAAGAGAAGACACTTAATTGTCAATTGTTAAAATAAATTACAATAGCACATTTTTTTTTTTCCTCCATAGTCATTGCTTACACAAAACACCTTTTTGTGGAATGACCCAGCCAAGTATTACAAAATCTTGTAACAAAGTATAGGGTTGTGACTGGAATTGCAACTAAATAAGAGTCTAATATGAAATCCAGATATGAATAATATACAGGATTAGATACACACATAAATAAATGTAATGCCTTCTTGAATATTGGTGTGTATATACATAAAATATCAGCACATAAAAAAACTCTTCTAATGCAATATGCATAGAGCAGTGTGCATTATCCAAACAGGATGATTTAAACAACAGCATTTCCATGAAGTTAGATTGTATTAAGCAGGGTCACAATCTATCTAACTTAACAGAATGCAAAAGGAATAAGTATACAATTATGTAACACAGGTTTAAAAAATGGTGTTATACACAACTGTCCCACAAATAAGCATTAAAGGAAAGATCATACATCATAAAGAGATTAACAGACACATACCTCAGGCGATTCATAGAAATATTCTATAAGCTGGAGTGATTGACATGAGAATGCTTCACAAAACACACCACAAAAAAATGTCAAATTGAGTCAAGTACTTTTTTCATTGCAAATTCTACTGTGCTCTCAGTGTGTTGTTTTTCCTCTCACTCTCTCCCTCCCAAAATCTGCACGTCATTCCCTGGGAGATAAGACCAGGTACAGTGCTTCATCTCCATATTTTGGTATTCTGTACTGCACTGCGCTGGTGTACAATCCATTCGCATCTTTCAACGTTCATGGTAAACCACCATTAGACATTTTTTTCTCCTTTGAAAAGAAAATTCCCCATCCTTAGCAGGCAATGTGAAAGAAAAAGAAACAAAAAACAAAAAAAATTATTATTTACTCACCCTTGTGTCTTTCTGAACCAGTATGACTGACATTCTTTCGTGGATCACAAAAGATGATTTGTTGAAAAGATGTTGCGCTTTTCCTTTCAAAGAATGACAAAAAGACAACAAGACACCATAAAAGTATTCATACGACTTGTGGTATATTCATTTTCTCCTCTTTTGGACTCTTTTATTATTATGCTTTTGGGTCCTTTTTAGAGCTTGGTGGTCATTGGTTCCACAAGTGGAAAAAAAACTTCTTGTGTAGAAAAAAGCAGTTTTAACATTAGTCAAAACATCATATTTTGCAGTTAAAATACAGCTTTGCAATAGTATGAGTGAGAACATGACAGAATCTGTATTTTTGGGTAGACTATTCCTTTAAAGGGACAGTTCACCAAAAAAATGAAAATTCTCTCATCATTTACTAACCATCCCCAATGTTTATGGCTTTCTTTCTTCAGATAAATACTAACAAATAATCCATCTCTGTGAGTCCATATAATGCCATTTAATGGGTGTCGCTTGGTTAAAGCTTGAGAAACCACACATAGTGATCGAGACGGTATTCAATACGACCCCAGTGAATGAATCAATGTCTTCTGAAGCGAAGCAATAGGTGTGTAAGAAAAATACTAACATTTTTACTAACAAGTTTTTAAACTATAAATCAATGATTCCGGTCTACTGCCATATGAGCATTCTCAAGAGGGCTGTTGTGGCATGTGACATAAGTGCATTGTGAAGCTTGTCGACTCTGTGCTTCTATGTTTCTCATGCAAACTTCACAAACCACTTACACTATATTGCCAAAAGTTTTGGGACGCCTGCCTTTACGTGCACATGAACTTTAATGATGTCCCATTCTTAATTTGTAGGGTTTAATATGGAGTTGGCCCACCCTTTGCAGCTATAACAGCTTCAACTCTTCTGAGAAGGCTTTCCACAAGATTTAGGTGCGTGTTTATGGGAATTTTTGACCATTCTTCTAGAAGCGCATTTGTGAGTTCAGGCACTGATGTTGGCGAGAAGGCCTCGCTCGCAGTCTCTGCTCTAATCCATCCCAAAGGTGTTCTATCGGGTTGAGGTCAGGACTCTGTGCAGGAGGGTCAGGTTCCTCCACACCAAACTCGCTCATTCATATCTTTATGGACCTTGCTTTGTGCACTGGTGCGCAGTCATGTTGGAACAGGAAAGGGCCATCCCTAAACTGTTCCCAAAAAGTTGGGAGCATGAAATTGTTTAAAATGTCTTGGTTTGCTGAAGCATTAAGAGTTCCTTTCACTGGAACTAAGGGGCCAAGCCCAACCCCTGAAAAACAACCCCACACCATAATCTCCCCTCCACCAAACCTTACACTTGGCACAATGCAGTCAGGCAAGTACCGTTCTCCTGGCAACCGCCAAACCCAGACTCGTCCATCGGATTGCCAGACAGAGAAGCGTGATTCGTTGCTCCAGAGAACACGTCTCCACTGCTCTAGAGTCCAGTGGCGGCGTGCTTTACACCACTGCATCCAATGCTTTGCATTGCATTTGGTGATGTAAGGCTTGGATGCAGCTTCTCGGCCATGGAAACCCATTCCATGAAGCTCTCCACGCACTGTTCTTGAGGTAATCTGAAGGCCACATGAAGTTTGGAGGTCTGTAGCTATTGACTCTGCAGAAAGTTGCCGACTTCTGCGCACTGTGCGCCTCAGCATGCATGCGCTAACCCCGCTCTGTGATTTTACGTGGCCTACCACTTCGTGGCTGAGTTGCTGTTGTTCCCAATTGCTTCCACTCTGTTATAATACCACTAACAGTTGACCGTGGAATATCTAGTAGTGAGGAAATTTCACGAATGGACTTGTTGCACAGTTGGCAACCTATCACGGTACCACACTTGAATTCACTGAACTACTGAGAGCGACCCATTCTTTCACAAATGTTTATAGAAGCAGTCTGCATGCCTAGGTGCTTGATTTTATACACCTGTGACCATGGAAGTGATTGGAACACCTGAATTCAATGATTTGGAGGGTTGTCCCAATACTTCTGGCAATATAGTGTATGTTTATGTCAAGCTGAGCTTGTAAATGCACCTATAGGACAGTTGGCCACAAATGATGGTTTATAGTTAAAAGAGTTTAATTTAATTTGTTACATTTACATAGCGCTTTTCTGGGTACTCAAAGCGCTTTACATATGGAAGGGGGAATCTCCTCAATCATCACCAATGTGCAGCATCACCTGGATGATGTGACAGCAGCCATATTGACGCCCACCACACACCAGCTTATTGGTGGAGAGGAGACAGAGTGATGAAGCCAATCAGTATATGGGGATGATTAGGAGACCATGATTGATAGAAGCCAATGGTCAAATTTGGCCAGGATGCCAGGGTTACACCCCTACTCTTTTCGAAAGATTTTTAATAACCACAGAGAGTCAGGACCTCAGTTTAACGTCTCATCCAAAGGACGGTGCTTTTTGACAGTACAGTGTTCACATCATTATACTGGGGTGTTAGGACCCACACAGACCACAGGGTGAGCACCCCCTACTGGCCTCACTAACACCTCTTCCAACAGCAACCTAGTTTTCCCAGGAGGTCTTCCATCCAGGTACTAACCAGGCTCAGCCCTGCTTAGCCTCAGTGGGCAATCATTCTTGGGCTACAGGGTGATATGGCTAATTAAAACATTAGTATCACACCTATGGCTTCGCTTCAAAAGTCATTGATTCACCCACTTGGGTTGTATGGATTATGTCACAATCAGGGCTTGACATTAACTTTTTTGCTCACCAGTCACTGTGGCTAGTGGTGTTCCAAAGTTACTGGCCTCAGCATTTTCACTGGCCACAATTTTGACATTGATTCCACGGGGAAAAACTGCTATATAGATATTTTTAATATTATCTCATAATTTGGCAGCAGGTATATTAGGCTGCTGTCACTTTAAGACCTGACGCACGGTTATTGTTACACATGCGTTTTCTTTCTCAAATGTTTACGTTCACTTAAAACATGACTGTTTACATAAATACTCGCCAAGACCGGCATTTTGACATTATTTTGTGTGTATTTGACTGTTTAAGCACAATAAGCAGTGAAATGAGAGGCGGGAATAAGTAAAATTATGCGCAAAGCATGCAATCCCATGCCGAAATTCAAGCCTTGTAACACCAACAGTATTCATCCGGAGCAAAAGAAACTAGTGAGTAAGGGGAGGCGGGTTTGTGTGTCAACTTGCTGATGGAGAGATGAGAGCGTGAAAGCGCAGCTGGTAACTATTCTGCGGAATATGAGTATTGGAAGCGTTTCAGATATTTTAGTATTGATATGTATTGAAAAATTGATATTTTTAACAACACTACATTGCACAGTTTATTATATCAGACAACAATTAAAAAATGTATATATTATATATAAAATTTAACCTGCCAAAGTAGCTAGTAGGAGTGACTGCGTTACACGCCACTGCTGTTAATGTCAAACCCTGGTCATGATTGCTGTGTGTTGTTTTTCAAGCGTCAACCAAGCAGCAGCCATTCACTTGCATTATATAGAGATTATTTTTATAAAAAAATCTGTTTGTGTTTATCTAAAGAAAGAAATTCATATACATCATGGATGGCATGAGGGTGAGTAAATGATGAGAGAATTTTAATTATTGGGTGAACTATCACTTTAATTACACTGAAAGACTTACTAATTAAGCATTTTCTATGTCCTAGCAAGACTTTCACGTACTGCAGACAGCACAGGGCACACGCTTTTTTTCTAGAAACCCTTAAATGTCCATTAAGCCTTTTTTAGAAGTCATACTGACAGATTTTCGACATCGATTTGCCCTCGTCTACAGTCTTCTTTAGGATGGGCTACACAACAGTAAACAACAGATGACACCCAAGCTATATTTTACAGAGCATCTGAGCTCAGAAACGTGACCAGCAGCCCTTAAAAAGCAATATTCTTAAACCAGCACCACTCACTTCCTCTCAGAAAAGAAAACATGCCTGAGAAAATGCAACAAAATGCTCTCTCTTTTGACCCAAACCTTGAAACATACCGTGCAAATATATCTAAATGCATTATCAAACATCAACACAAATCTAATTTCATATATTGTATTCTAGCCCTCTGTGTGTATGTGTGTGTGTGATGTACTGGCGCTCTGAAGTCAGTACACACGGGCCATCTGTGCGGCCAATAAAGTCGCTGTTTGTGGAGCACGCTGTCAGATTTAGCGCCCTGCTGATGCCTCTCCATCTTCTAAATGACCGTCGTTAAAAACTCCCCACTCATACAGAACCATATCAATAATTCAGACCCAGACCCTACAACCACCAGCCTCATTTGCGGTCTGAGGGGACACGCTCACGCCATCAGGGTCCCATGGAAAATGTTCGCAGTGAACGCGAACGTAATTATCTGATGTTGATGACAACTTTACCAATGATCTCACAAAGGTGACGCAGGTTATTCTTCAGGACGAGAGAGCGTGACAGGATTGGAAGACCTTTGGCACCAAAGTCTATTAAAAAAGACCCTCTGTCATCGGCCCCCCGGCTGTTCATCCTTCATTTTAATGGTCTGAGAGTTGAAGTGAATTCTTTAGCTATGTCACCACTGTCGCTCGGAGAGAACCGAGTGGATTCAGTGTCTCTTTGGCAGATGTCTGGATATCCATCCAAAAGGAATCAGCTGCTTTGAATCACAGGATTTCATCCATGCAGAGGCAGCATATGGTTAGTGTTTGTGTGGTTAATTTTGCTTTTCATTATTAGCATCCTCTACCTCGCGCCTTGAGAGAAATATCACAATTTGGCTGTCTGTGGAACATCATTACTCTTGCAAGAGTGCAGTAAGAACAGACCTCACTCTACGGCAATCAATATTTACAACTGTGGCCGTGCCTTTGCATCTATTGTCTCAGTTTTATCACTTTCTGCTGTACTGGTCCTCAGTTATGGTTCTGCGGAACTGTGCCGCCACAACACAATCTGCAAGCTGACATTTTCTGCCAATTTGTAAGAAGTGGGAATAAATGCAATCCAATTACTGTATAAAAAACAATTATGTGGAAGCACATAATGGATGCTGTTCCCTGCGGGTACTTGAAGAGATTTCGGTTTTGTTAAACCTATAAAACCGAAATTATGGCTTTAAAATAAAAAATATTAGGGCTGTCAAAAGAAGTAAACACAATTAATCTCTTTGCAATTAACTGCTTATTCGTGCAGTTAAATGTTTAGGGAAAAATGCTAAGCAGTAGTACTCCTACTACCAATTATTATATTATAAATAGGTAACACTTTACAGTAAGGTTTCATTAGTTAACTACTTTAGTTAACATGAACTATGAATTAAAGGCACAATATGTAACTTTTAAGCACTAGAGGTCGCATATTCAAACGGTCCGTGTCCAGGTTAAAATTGCTTATTTCTCTGGATTTAAACATTCGGGATAATGTAAGTACACAAGTCAACAAAATATATAACACTGTTCTAGTGGTTTTTGCATATTTTAATCCAAAAAGTTTACATAATGTGCCTTTAATACATTAACTAATGTTAACAAATGAGTCCTTACTGTAAAGTGTAACCTATAAATAAATACATGAAAAATGGTTTACCACAGATTTTTTCCCTTATGTATTTATTTACCTATATGATAATAATAATGAATTATTAAATATTATTACAATAAATTAAATATGTGATAAACTAATTTTCTACTAAATGGGAGATTTTGTCTAAATATGCTGACATATAAATATATTGTAAATATAAATATGAATATACTTAAATATATTTAAACAATTTAATATAATAGCCTTACTGATGAAGCTGTGAGGTTTCATAAGACGAACACAGTTTGGAAACAATGAGCAACAAAATAAAGTTTACTCATTGTGTGCTTATGTTGAATGTTTATTCTATTCAGATTTGAGAAACAAACTAGGGCCAAATCTATGAAATTCTTAATCAACCCAGCACACAAAGTAGGATGAGATGCAAATTGGTTTTGATTAACAGGGTTCTGTATTGGCCATCTGTGTTTGCAATTATAAGAATGACTATTTAGGATTTATAACGCATTCATATTACTTTATGAGAAAGGTCTGTGACATACCCAGAATTATGACTTTCATTAAGGGATGGTAATATGACAACAGCATCCCATCTGTAACTAGAAGGCCTCCAGACTGTCAGTGCTGACAAACAACAGAATAAAGCTTTCAAGGTTAAATCAATATTATAAAATAAAACTCAAATGATTGGATGATTGGATTGGATATAAAGTCATCAATAACACACACACACACACACACACACACACATATATACACTACCAGCCAAAAGTTTGGACACGGTACGTTTTTTAATGTTTTTAAAAGAAGTTTCATCTGCTCACCAAGGCTGCATTTATTTCATTAAAAATACAGTAAAAACAGTAATATTGTGAAATATTATTACAATTTAAAATAACTGTTTTCTGTTTGAATATATTTTATGAAGTAATTTATTCCTGTGATCAAAGCTGAATTTTCAGCATCATTACTCCAGTCTTCAGTGTCACATGATCCTTCAGAAATCATTCTAATATGCTGATATGCTGCTTAACAAACATTTATTGTGTACAATTGTACAAAATATTTGTGTGTAATATTTTTTTTTCAGGATTCTTTGATGAATAGAAAGTTCAAAAGAACAGCATTTATTTGAAATATAATCTTTTGTAACATTATAAATGTCTTTACTGTCACTTTTGCTCGATTTAATGCATCCTTGCTGAATTAAAGTATTTCTTTAATTTCTTTTTTAAAAAAATTCTTACTGACCCCAAACTTTTGAACGGTAGTGTATAATGTTACAAAAGCTTTGTATTTCAGATAAATGCTGTTCTTTTGAACTTTCTATTCATCAAGGAATCCTGAAAAAAAAGTACACAACTGTTTTCAACATTGATAATAATCATAAATGTTTCTTGAGCAGCAGATCAGCATATTAGAATGATTTCTGAAGGATCATGTGACACTGAAGACTGGAGTAATGATGCTGAAAATTCAGCTTTGATCACAGGAATGAATTACTTTATGAAATATATTCAAACAGAAAACTGTTATTTTAAATTGTAATACTATTTCATAATATTACTGTTTTTACTGTATTTTTAATTAAATAAATGCAGCCTTGGTGAGAAGACGAAACTTCTTTTAAAAACATTAAAAATCTTACCGTGTCCAAACTTTTGACTGGTAGTGTATCTCTCTCTCTCTCTCTCTACATATATATAAGCAACTTTGACCTATAAATTTAGACACACAAAATCCCATTTAATGAAAAATGTTTTACCACAGTCACTTCCTTGTTTGGATGAAGCTGTGAGTTACATGGGGAATTACTTCTGTGGTCTTCCTCCTTATAAATAATGCTGAGAAGAAACAAAACAAACAAAACTAAGTGCACAATAACCAGAGAAATAAAGTGACACAAGGTCTGTTTTAAGAGCCGGTATATAACAAATTTCAGATGTTAAAAACCGCTAAGCTTTACATCTTTATTCTATCACGCAGATGAGATTTTTGTTAATGACAGAGCATAATAGCGTGCGTTTTGAAGATGGCATTATGGGCAATCACTTGTGTTTCTTATCTCACGCCTGTTAACGACAGTGTTCGTTAAAACAGCAAAATTGCCTCTGTCAAGTGCTTCTTTCATTGGAAATGAGCTCTTTATCGGAACCTGCAGCCAGAGGAAACATCATACATCAGCCTCTCTGCTTTATCGTATTTTCAATTCTTCCCTCTAATGGAGTTATCTGCAATTTCTCCGCTATCAGCCCGAACAGTGGAACCGAGCTGGTTTGAGGAATGTGGTTTGATTTGCATTGTTTAATAGCTTTTTTTTTCTTCTTACACTTCCAATGATTAGTGAATGTACTTTGCGGACAATGACCGTCCAATCATTAATCTTCTTGAGCTCGTTATAGCGGAAGTATTGGGAGTGAATAATCTGGGAGTGAATAATTACAGCTGCATTAATAGCAGTAAATAGGAAGTTCTTTACAGAAGAAAGAAACACTCGACAGTATGCTCATCAAACGCTCCAGAACGTGGCCAGATCTGCTCATTAAAATGTAGCGATTCATTCGTCTGTGATAACTGATACAGGACCAAATCTCTCCCTTATTTTCTCCAAATCACAGGGGATGAAAAGAACCGTGGCAGGCTCTCAAGGTCACATGGTGCTACTGGAGTTGAAGTTTTATCTAGTCTAGTTTGAAAAAAAATCTGTTTATATAGGTAATGAAATGATCAGAAAGTCATTATTGTGATACACCTCAATGACCAGGCCTCGTATATACTAAACTCTAACGTCAAGCTCCAAAGAATACTTATTGACCCAAAACAATGAAAAATATACTGCTTTTTGTTTGTTTGTTTTTTAGTACAACCTTGAGGAGAGCTCAAAGCATGTGAAGAATACAATTTAAACTGGAATATAGCAGCCACAGTGCATGAAGATTTACAGAAGCTCAATGAAGTGGGATATGTAATGTAATGTAATGATTAATAAAATCATATGAATCATCATCTTCTTTACGCATAATACAATACAATGCAACATAATATTATAATTATAATATAACAATGCAATACAATACAATATATAATTTAATATAACATAATAATAAATATATATAAATATATATATTTTTGTAGCCTAAACATCTTCAAATCAAGATGAATACTGGGCAAAAATATTCTTACATTTCTATCATATCATATCATATCATATCATATCATATCATATCATATCAAATCAATCATATATCATATCATATCATATATTATTAATATATTATATAATATATACAGTTGAGCTCAAAAGTTTACATACCCCTTGCAGAATCTAGAAAAATGTGAATCATTTTAACAAAATAAGAAGGATCATGAAAATTGCTTGTTATCATTTATTTAGTACTGTAAACTATTTCACATAACAGTTGTTTACATAAAGTCCACAAGACAAAAAAAAAAACCCTTGATTCTTAATACTGTATGTGGTTACCTGGATGATCCACGACTGTTTTTTTGTTTTGTGATGGTTGTTCATGAGTCCCTTGTTTGTTCTGAGCAGTTAAACTGAGCTCTGTTCTTCAGAAAAATCCTCCAGGTCCTGCAGATTCTTCAGTTTTCCACCATCTTTTGCATATTTGAACCCTTTCCAGCAGTGACTGTATAATTTTGAGATCCATCTTTTCACACTGAGGACAACTGAGGGACTCAAACACAACTATTAAAAAAGGTTCAAACATTCACTGATAACATAACATATAACATGGTAGAATGGTAATCAACATTTATAGTTATTTTAATAGCTTTTTCAAACAGTACTAACCTATTGCTTCTGACTCGATCATAATGTTGAAAATGCAATTCAGCAAAAGTTCTCTTGAGGATGTAAAAAAAAAAAAAGAAAAAAAAAAAAAGAAAAAAAAATGCACAATATTTATTATTGCACAAACAACCTTGTAAATACATTTTACACTTCTGATGCATTTACCTGCTGATTCCACAGCCACCTCCAAAACAGCACAACAGGTTTCTGTGTCTTTGTTTTAAATTGAATTGTTGTTATCAGAGGGTCTGGTTGTAGGCACCTCTTGTTTACTTTGCTTTAATGGTTTTAAGGCCTGAGGCGGCGCACTGACTGCATTGCTTTCCGGAATCTGCTGGAACAACAGATTTTGGATGAAGGTTTTTCCACAAACAATAATAACAACAAAAGCCTTCCTGGAATTGGGAGTTTTAGCAACTTAAACATTATAAACACAATGTTCCACCTCTGAGGAAAAACCATGCATACAACAGGAGACAAAATGATTTCTGTGTGAGGGCACACACATTTATGCTAATGTATTTCAGGTAAAACTGTTTCCACTCTATTTCCCTCCGCGTCTATTTCCTTACATCTTTATGTTTTAAACGTTTCAAAACAAGCTGATCCAGATCCATACTCCTACACAACGTGGAGCACGCAGCATCAGCCCGGCACAAATGTTCTGTGTGATCCTGTGGTATTTCTATTCCAATGTGGCCACTGAAATAGCATCTAGGGTCTTTGTAGGCTAAACAAGAGCTAGCTGCCTCCAGACGACATCAAACCCACATTTCATCTTCTCTAGATTTCACCTCGAATAAAAAAAAACATATGCAGCTGAAAATATGCAATGCAGAAATGCTAATGCTGCTTACAATTGCTCTGAGCATCAGTTATCATTGGTGATAAATGCTGCTGGTGATTAGCAAGTCCAAAGTATAAGACCAAGCTTCTATTCTATAATTTAATAACCTTTTTTCATATTCTCAGTATAACAAAGAAAAACTGGAATTGAAAATAAGCAATAGAGCGGACATGAATAAAACTTGATGATTGTGTTCTCCAGCAATGACATGATATATTCCAAAAAACACCTTGTGCTTTAATGGATGCAAGGAAATCTTATAAAAATTAGTATTAAGGTCGGCGCAGACCAGAAAATGTATCAGACACATTTGAATTCTGCACAGAATGCAATATTTTAAAGTGATATGGAGGAGATTAGGAGCAGAAACCGTTAGAGATTAGAAGGAAACTGAGGCTTTATTGAGCGCAACAGCTCTGGCTGAGCTTTGGTATAAACGAAACACTATTGGCTATTTTTAAAAAAGGGGAGGAGCTGTTCGATATGTCCTGCCCTGTCTTCATGTTTCAGTTGAAATGACGTCAACACATTGAAAAATGTGGGCCTTTAAAATGATAATTTCTTAATGTGAAGAACATTTTAATAATCTGAAAATCTCCTTTCCACTATAATAGAAAGGTTCAGTTGATGTTAAAGCTTCTTCATTGAACCATCAATGCCAATTAAAGAAACATTATTTTTAAGAGTGTCTAGAAATAGTGAAAAAACATTTTCTTAACATTTTATAAATGTTTAAAAATCCAAAACTTTAGGTTTTTTAACCCCACTATATGATGTACAGAGGTTTAAAAGTACTAAAAGTAGTTATAAAGAGTGTAAAACACTATAACTTTTCTCCTTCACACACACACACAGTCAGACCTCTTCATGTGCAAGTCAGCAGTTAAAGACATATGGCATGATACAAGAATAAATGAACATCAACTGTGTGCTGAGCATCTATGAAAGAGAAAGACAAAAGCACCAAATACAGAGCTGAGATATATTTAGCAGACAGGAAATTAAAAGAGCTCATAATCAACTGCTTTGAGATCTTTGTATTCTTCTATGGCTTGTGAAAACTTAATATCTGCATATCTGAAAATTATACTGTTGCACAATTTTTTTTGTAAGATAGAAAAGGTTATACAGTACACTCGGCAGCATGTATCTAACACTCTTAAAGTAAACATGAAATCAAATTAACCCTATTGACTCTCTTAATACACATTCCTGGTTTTATCATGAACAATTAATCAGAAAGAAAAAAAACCTTGACAACTCTGCTTTTCAGCTGATGAATGTTAACGAATAGCCAAAACTTACTGACCCCAAATTTTTGAACGGTAGTGTATCAAGACAACGTTTTATCACACTCACATTCAGATTGGCTCTCTTTAGGTATAGAAAACACTTTTCATGATCCAATCATTTTTTTAATAGATCATTTGTATTAAAATTACAAAATTATTCTATCCTCTAACATGGTCAAGCTAAAATCCAGCCTTAAAACAGCTCTAAAGTTCACACACAATCATGCAGCACCAAGTGCTGATGTCTCTGAAACATTATGAAACATGGGAAATGGGTTTTAACTTTCAACTTCCTGCAAACCCAACTAAATAGAGAGTGGATATTAGGAAACGGATGACATAACAAAAAACATTATGGCTAAAAAGCGCTGGAGAGGAGCTCAAAGATACTCAGAGCAACAATAGCTAATCACATGTGACATTAATAACGCTTTATCCTCAATATATCAACACGCACTGTCAACCAAGTTCACATAGACACCAATTATCTGCGTCCATTCTACTACATTTTCACATGCATCCAGAAATTTAAGCATTCTATTTAAATTATCATCATGGTTTCTAATAGTCTTTTAATCTGTACTGAAATTTTCCCACAAACGTTTCAAGAGATATTTGATCATTTTTCACATTGGGTGGAAGGGGAGATTCTGTCATGATAAAAGGTAAATCAAGGTTTCAAAGGTGTCAAAACAAAGGTTCATTTTTGCTCACCGGTGGAAAAGGGAACAAAATGTTTCTCTAGTTACTTTGGAGACAACATTTCGCATGAGACAAAAGAAAAACTGTTCGTCCAAGAGTAGATTCAATACACACACATACACATACATTCTTGTACATCATCTTTGTGAGGACACTCATTGACACAATGCAATCCATCACAAATAAGTGCCTAACCCGAACCCCTACCCTAAACCTAATTACAACCTTGTCCCTCAAACCAAGTCTTGACCATCAAACAGGCCTTTAAAGGGGTCTCAGAAAGTGAGGGCTGGCCAAGATGTCCTCAGTTTACTCTTTGGTCCTCACTCTGATGGTCTAAAACTCATACCAGTCTTCACAAGATTGGTTGTACAAGTACACACACATACTTAACCCAACCGCTGGGTTAAAACAACCCATTTGCTGGGTTTGTCCATTTTCAAATCAACTTGGGTTGTTTTTAACCCAGCATTTTTTTATACTGTGCAAACTGTATATCTCCTAAACATAACCCTCACAGAAAACTTTCTGCATTTTTAAATTTAAAACAAAAAAAAACATCACTGAGTTTGATTTATAAGCTGCCTTCCTCATGGGCACCAAAAAATGTCCCCACAAGGTCAAGGATTTCGGATATTGCCATATTTGTGTACCTGAACCACACACATGCACACTATGAAATAGAACCATTTCATAGGCTCTCATAATATAACATGGCTTCAGATAAAACTGATATTCTGAGAGGAAAGCCACTGAAAAAGGACCAGAAACAGTGAACACAGTTTAAGCATCATAACATGTCATGTGTGGTCTCAGCGCTGATCCCAGAAGACACAAACAGTCTATTTTTCTCTCTCTAAAACATGCGCACACGCACACACATACACATACACACACACACACACACACACACACACACACATTCCTGCACAGACTGGTCTCTGTGGATACCCCCCAAAGTAAACGGTTTGGTCTCAGCGTCTAACACGCACAGACAGCCTTAAAATTGTTTAGTGCTGCTCATGGAAGGAGTTCAAGTGTGCACTGATCTGCGGAGAAAAGCACATATACTATCCCTGCTTCGCCTACAGATCATGATGCACAAAGCTAACAGAGGATTTCTCTAGAAGAATCACCGATGTTCAGAAAGAAAAAAAAGAAGAGAAAATTCAAAAAAAGTCTCTTCTTGTTGCTTTCTTTAGGACCATAATTATTTGCATTGACAATATTTTCATGACAATTAAGAACATTACCCTAATGCAAAGAAAAAAAATCATTATTCCAAATATAATTTGTAAATATATAATACAATTAATTGTAATACAATACTTTATTCATATTATTAAAATAAATATTAATATTTCTTTGCATTGTGATAATATTTCCATGATAAGTAAGCACATTATCCTAATGCGAAGAAAAACAATGATACATTAAATTTGTAAATACATAATATTATTAATAAAGTAATTTATATAAATTAATATTAACATTTGTTTGCACTGTGACAATATTTCCATGATAATAAAGGACATTACCTTAATATGTCAATATATAGGCTAATATTATAATATATTTTATAAAACGGTTAGTTCCTGACCTTGATTCTAATTGGTCAATAGCTGTGTTTTATTCATGATAGAACACGGCTATGACCGCTTCACCCAATGGTTCTGTGTATCACTACACAACACCCTTTGTAACCACTCTTAGTAATGTAAACTGTTTGTTCTCAGTTGATATTGTTCAATGAAGCTTACTGTATTATGTAGAAGAGTGTTGTGAGAAAAAGATCAAGTGAGCGAGTTTATTACCTGCATTCAGATTTAGCATTTTCCTTCAGATCAGTCCTATGTTCATAATAAAAAATCTGTTTAAATGTCCGATGTATTATCCTGTCCTTTTAACAGTTAAGGGGTTTTCCCGTGACTGACAGCACTAGTCAAAGCATTTGTCAGTTGCGTCTTGTTCTGTGTTCACAACAATTCAGTCTTTTCAATGTAAAAGTCTTCGCTACTGACTGACACACTCAAAGACAGTCTTTGCCACCATCTAATGCTGTAATAATGTAAATTCTGTTGCTGTTCACGGTTAGGGACTATTTTTTCTGGCGGAAAGAATGCTTTAGTGAAAGTTTACTTCATGGAAACTGCATTGATACATATTTTTGGCTTTAATATTTGTATTGTGTAGTAACCGTTTTATAAAAGCAATAAGGTTACTTGAGGCTAGTGCTGTATCGTGAATAAGTCACGGCTCCGCTTGACTTATTCACGATACAGCACAGCCTCTCATACCTTATTCCTTACATATTTACAAATTATTTAGTATTATATTTATCCTTTCATTAATTTCCTTTACTTTCATTAATCACACCTGTGAACAATTGTTAATGTTGTTGTTAATATTATTATTAATAATATTTTTGCTAGTTTTGCTCTTTCATTTATGCTGATTTTACTGTAATACAGTAAAAATACAGCATTACAGTGGTAAGAATCTAATGAGAAAACTCAAGAAAAATAGGAATTACTAAAAATAAAAAATATTTAAAAAATGCACTGATTCATAGCCATTATTAAAATAACAACATAAAAGAAAATAAAGAATATTAGGCAAAATTTTCTTCATGAAAATTAATTCATAATGGTAATTTATATTAGTAATTAAACGCACACAATAATGCTATGTTCTTGAACAGACATCAATGAATTTACACCATATTTATGATGTAAAAATATAGGCTAATAAGGGTTTTCATGGTTCATGTTATTAAATTTGACTGTTTTCTAAAGCCCTAGGACAGACGTTTCATGTTTGACGTAATTCACAGCACAGAAACAGACACAGCTCTTGCATAATGCAGTCCAATAATCTCAAGCATTTGCCTTGTTGTTGTTTGCAGTGAACGCTCCCCTGCGTGACACCTCAACATTGCTCTGTACTAAGAGAATTTACAAACATCCATCTTTTCGACAAAGATTAACACTGAAACTGTTCCACCACAACTGAAGTATCTGCCCTCGCACAGTCAGGCCTGTCTCATCAGAGCATCCACACCATTGCCCCCAAAAAAACTTTAGGCCAGTCTGGAGAGCAGAGCACATAAAACATGCAGCGCAGAGCTTGTGTAGAATTGTCAGATTGTCAGGCGGTGGAGCGAACCAGAGAACGCTCAGCTGTCTCTGTCGTTTTCGCTAATGCAGCTTCACCCTGACAGCGGCAGGAATGTTCCCCGGCTCACGGCCAACTCAAAGCGCAGGTAGCACAGAGCAAAACATCCATTTTTCATTGGGATGTTTTCCCAGGGAGCCAGAAGATTCTCTTTAAAAAAAATCTGCCCCTAACGGGAAATCGTGCATTTTGAAAGTGGCCTGGGCGGACAGAAAAAAATTTGAATACAAATTGATTTTCGTTTCGGACAGACAGCAGTTCTGAGGGTAGATAAAAGTGTGATAAAAGACAGAGTTTGGTCTCAGAGCAATTTTCAGCCACTATAAATGCACTCGGACTAGATTTCCGACATGTCTCATATTTAAAACATAGGTTAAAGTTGCTACAAGCTGTTAGTCTGGGACCTCGACACCGAGACGCACTTATGGTGAATGTAAGTCGCGCTCGCCGCTTTAAGCTTGTCGCTCTCGAACAATCGCTCCTGGGAGCGCCCTGCGGTTTGATACATTGCTGCTTTCCAACGGCTACCTTTGAGATACTGTTTTAGGTAAAGCTTTGGCTCTGTTAGAGCAATGCGATAAGAGATGGCTATCACGCCGGTCTACGTGAATGATGAATACACAGCATCAGAACCTCACATGTACTCGGTTCTCCAAGCTCTGTACACACAAGCCAAAGCCCTAACCACACACATCAAGCCCTCCGCCAAATATTGTACATCTCAGTCCAGTATAAAGCATATTATCACCCTGGTGCCTAGAGCTTTGGAGAACTGTGAAAAAAAGGCATCTGTTGCCAGAACTACCGTAAAAAAAACATTTTTAGGTTTTACGAATTTAACTTTTAAAAAAGTATACAGCTATTTCAATGACTGAAATAATGTTAATATACCAACCTACTGAAGTACAGTACTAAAATCTGTTTTGTACTTTTATAATACACTGACAAGCACCAAAAACACAGCTGGTAATAAGAACATGTTCACTTGGGTTGATCCCAAGAAAAGTCTAAAAACTCTGGTTGAACATCACACCGTCTGGGACGGGACTATGTGGTTGTCTAACCAATAACAGAGGGTGAGTGATCAAGAAACCTATTTGAAAAAAAGAAAAAAGTGAATATTTTTGTATTTCCGTTTGGTGCCACTATACTGTAATATACTGTAATGTACTGTAATGTAATGTACTGTACTGTAATGTACTGTAATGTAATGTAATGTAATGTAATGTAATGTAATATAATATAATATAATATAATATAATATAATATAATATAATATTTTTGGGGCCTAACATTCCTCAAATTGGTCTAGTTAATTAAATTACTGTTGTAATTTACTTTTTTTTTTTTTACATTTTTGAATAAATTGTAATGTAATGTAATATAAATCATTACAATTACATTAATATTTTGGGGGCCTAACATTCTTCAAATAGGTCAAATAAATTAACTCTTTTGTTGGGAAAAATATAATATAATATACACCAATCAGGCATAACATTATGACCACCTTCCTAATATTGTGTTGGTCCCCCTTTTGCTGCCAAAACAGCCCTGACCCGTCGAGGCATGGACTCCACCAGACCCCTGAAGGTGTGCTGTGGTATCTGGCACCAAGATGTTAGCAGCAGATCCTTTAAGTCCTGTAAGTTGCGAGGTGGGTCCTCCATGGATTGGACTTGTTTGTTCAGCACATCCCACAGATGCTCGATTGGATTGAGATCTGGGGAATTTGGAGGCCAAGTCAACACCTCAAACTCATTGTTGTGCTCCTCAAACCATTCCTGAACCATTTTTGCTTTGTGGCAGGGCGCATTATCCTGCGGAAAGAGGCCACAGCCACCAGGGAATACCGTTTCCATGAAAGGGTGTACATGGTCTGTGACAATGCTTAGGTAGGTGGTACGTGTCAAAGTAACATCCACATGGATGGCAGGACCCAAGGTTTCCCAGCAGAACATCACCCAAAGCATCACACTGGCTCCGCCAGCTTGCCTTCTTCCCATAGTGCATCCTGATACCAGGTGTTCCCCAGGTAAGCGACCCACCCGCATCCACGTGATGTAAAACAAAACGTGATTCATCAGACCAGGCCAACTTCTTTCATTGCTCCGTGGTCCAGTTCTGATGCTCACGTGCCCACTGTTGGCACTTTCGGCGGTGGACAGGGGTCAGCATGGGCACCCTGACTGGTCTGCAGCTATGCAGCCCCATACGCAACAAACTGCGATGCACTGTGTATTCTGACACCTTTCTATCAGAACCAGCATTAACTTCTTTGAGCAACATGAGCTACAGTAGCTCGTCTGTTGGATCGGACCACACGGTCCTACTTCTAAAACATCAACTTTGAGGACAAAATGTTCACTTGCTGCCTAATATATCCCACCCACTAACAGGTGCCGTGATGAAGAGATAATGTTATTCACTTCACCTGTCAGTGGTCATAATGTCATGCCTGATCGGTGTGGTGTGGTGTGGTGTGGTGTGGTGTAATGTAATGTAAATGTAATGTAAATGTAATATAATATAATCTGAAGTGTCACACAGAATTCTGGGAATGGCAAATTGCATTTTTTCACTGTAAAGTATAAGATGACATGTTCTTTTTCACTTCCAAAAACTGTAAATTTAACATATCCCGTAAGATTTATTAGTTTTTCACCATAAATATTAAGGGAACTTACTGTTAATAAATTAACAAGTTTTTGTACCGTAGCATTTTTACAGTTTTTACCATTTAAAATTACTATAATTTTTTTGCATTCTCCTCATTAGCTGCTCTCTGGGGAACGTGGCCTCATCGGGAAGAGACTGAAACTGTGTCTTCCACTTTTGAGAAGTGCTACCTTTACAGACTTTGGTTTCGCAATAGTATTCGAGACACCCTTCCCCTTTGTCTGCTCACTGGGATTGTGCTTCTTTTTGTTCTGGAAAGTTCTTCCCATTCACATCGGGCTTGTGAGTGATAGCAATGCGAGACGCCCTCAGTTGCAACAGACCTGAACATGTCCCTGGAATGACAGCAAGGAGTGATTAGCGACTACCGTGTGATGTTTCTTCTTGCATGAGACTTTTATTCTATCGTTTTATTTTTCCTTTCCATTATTCCAAGCTCAACAGTCTTAAAAAAAAAAAACTAAATCGAAGTGCATAAGTTGCAGAGAAATGAAAAAGGAGTCTATGATCAAATCTCACCATTATCCTCCACTGACAGGGCAAATACCGGCTCACAAAATGAATAGTGTGGGGTTGCTAAGCAACGTGCAGATTCTGACGATAACCACATACTGTAACATGAAGAGAGAACCTGAAGTCTGATCACATGACTGTGACCGAGCACAAAATCATAAAGTGGTTCTATCGACAACAACTATATATTACGTTGACAGGAGCCTTATGATGGATTTTAAACAGTCGTGTTTGTCAGCAAGGATTTGCTAGCTGGATGCCGCATACTGATTGGCCACTTAAAGCAGCTGGAAATTACATGGAGCAGAAACCACAAAAGGAACATTGTGTGTGGGAGAATTCAGTTTATGGTCTGTTAGGTCAGAATCAGATGCTTTAAATCCTTCCTATTAATTATTTTTGGCCTTTTTGCTACTTTAATAGATGGTACAGTGAAAGATGTGACTGAATTTTTTTTTTTTTTTTTAGATTTGACTGAAAAATATAGGGAGAGATGAGAAGGCAAAGTTGTGAGCCGGATTCAAACTCAATGTGTCAGAGGGTGAGTGTGATTTTGGTAATTGGTCCTGGAACACTGGTCCTGTCATACTGCAAAAATTGCTTTCCCACCAACCGTGAATATTTTGTGCGTATGTTTTGAAAAGGAATGGATTTGGTAACAGTTTACAATAAGGTTCAACATTACTTAAAGTGATAGCTTACCCAAAAATGAAACTTCTGTCATTATTTATGTGGTTTCAAACCTGTATGACTTTCATTTCTTCTATGGAACAAACAAAACAAGACAGATTGACAAAAATATCTTACTTTTTTTGTGTTCATACTATGAAAGTCAATAGAGTATAATGAATGCAGTGTTGGGGAAAGTTACTTTTTAAAGTAATGTGTTACAATATTGCGTAATCCTTAAAAAAGTAACTAATTGTTAGATACTTTTTATAGAAAATAATGCATTATGTTACTTTTGCGTAACTTTTTGTCACCTGGGCTGGGCTTGCTTGTTTGTTTTTAACTGAAACAAAAAAACAAAAGTTATATTTTTGGCAAAATGGCCTTTTTACACAAAAAGTTAAATGAATAAGCCTCAGGCTTAAGGAAATGCAAATTAACGCCTGTACAGTAGAGGGCGCAGCTCAAACAAACCTTACATTCTTACTCCCGATTTCTCTCAGGTGTCAGTCAATAAATGGGAAAAAGTAACTTGCGTTACTTATTTGAAAAAGTAATTCAGATATTTTGTAAATTTAAAAGTAATGTTACTTTACTCAATATTTGTAAAAAGTAATCCGATTACATAACTCGTGTTACTTGTAATGCGTTACCCCCAACACCCCCATTACATTCTTCAAAATATTGAGTAAATTTTGACAGAATTTTCATTTTTGAGTGAATTATACCTTTAACACATTAAGCATCATGAAGTACTGTAACAAAATTTGGTAACACTTTATTTTACAGTGTCTTTGTTACACGTTACATGTAGTTACTGTAGTACTAACTATAAATGATGCATAATTACATGCAACTAACCCTAATTCAAATCCCAATCCTAACCCTAACACTATAGTAAGTACTTGTAGTTTATTATTACTCAGTACTTAAATGTATTATTACACTGTAATCAGTTATAATTTCCGCCAAATGCAAAAAATTGCAGCTACTAGCTACACATATCAGTGCATTTTATGGCACTAATGCACTGAAAACTATAAACTGATATTAAACACTAGAGTATCTGCAACTGTCATTAAAGATGGAAAAGGAGCACAAGCCTTAAAATTACTCTAAATAAAATGCACGCTTTGAAACTAAAAGCCTAACCCATGATTAGCGAATTTGCATTGATTTGTTGATCCAGGAACATGTCCTACTTAGTGAAATCACAGTAAGTGTGTTGAGCATATCCGCTAACCACAAGGCGCAACTGAGTAAACATCAACAAAAATTGCACTAAGAGCCTGTTGCCTGTTCGTGCACATCTCAGGGTTTGACTCGTCGTGCGTGCATGAATCATTTTGCAACTCCAGCCTCTGATTCATGTTTTCATTCATGCGTCTAGGGTTTTGGCTGCTATAAAATAGATTTATCATACAGTATTCATCCACTACCAGCTTTAGCACAGCTCACTAAATTTTGAGAGTGCAAAACTGTGCCATTAGTAAGTTGCTTTCAGAGCCTAGTATCTTCCTAGTAGGGAATCATGACTGTAAGTATCAATAAGCATCACCAAACCCACAAGCCCAAGTCAATGAACTGGTACGACTCTCACAGTACCCAGTGACCCAGTGCACAGTAAATATACTGAAGCAATAAGCTCTGAGTGGATATGCTATTATGAATATAGTCACAACTGAAAAGTGTTGCTACATATAGTTTTTGTAAGCTACTACTAATATAAGATCACTAAAAAGTAAAGATACAATTATATTGGATACGAAAAAATATATACACTACCATTCAGAAACCTGGGGTTAATAAGATTAAAGCAAGAATGAATTAAATTGATCACATAACTAAAGACATTTATAATGTTACAAACGATTTCTAATTGCAGTGTTTTTTTGTATCATGGTTTTCACTTTTCACAAAAGAATTAAGCAAAATACAGTTTTTAACATTGATTATAATAAGAGGTTTCTTGAGCACCAAATCATCATATTAGAATGATTTCTGAAGGATCATGTGACACTGAAGACTGGAGTAATGATGCTGAAAATTCAGCTTCGCATTACAGAAATAAATTACATTTTAAAATATAAAAAAATATTTCACAATAATACTACTTTTATTGTGTTTTTGATCAATTACATGCAGTCTTGGCGAGCATAAGAGACTTTTAAAACAAAAAAAAAAAATCTTACAGATCCCAAACCTTTCAACAGTATACATTATATATTAATCATCAAAATGGATCTCTGTTCAGATTATATGCAACAAAATTCATTCGAGTTGGATCTGTTTACATGCATATCATGTGTAAGTTTAGTTTTTAGTAATCCGAATAGCAAAATTCCATGTCATGCAGGTCCCATTCAACTGCTCAACAAAGCATTTCCATTGCCTGAGACAACTTTGTGGGTACTCTATTCAGTGATTTGAAAAAGTGATAGAAAATCACTTTAGAGTGCATTTTTTCTTAATCATGAACACATATTCATATAATTTACATTACATATCACATTATTTCACCTAAGCTAAAAATGGTCAGTTTTACAATTTTAAATCACAGATGAGAGAGTCGGATTGTAACCCGAAGGCACAGGTTCGAGTCTCGGTACCGGCAGGAAATGTAGATGGGGGCACCTGACCCCCAATCACTCCCTGGGCGCCACAGCAAAAAATTCATCCAAATTCTTCACAATTTCCCATTCTTTTCTCCTCTTATCGGTAGTAAAGCAGTAAAGACTTACATCGCTTCTCTTGTGGCTCATCGACTGAAAATTACAACCAGAAGCTGCACAATGTGGCATCGTATATTATATTCCGAGTTGTGTTGTGGTAAAAATAGCAATAGTACAGTGTCAGAAGTTCAGTGAGTGCAACCATTTGATGTCATCAAAATGGCGCCACCCATTGTCCAAATCGGTCCAAATATGTCATGGAATTTTTAAATAACGTAAATCTTTCATGGGTTACATATTTCAGTAAGAGACATCATTTAAGTTATATTAAGCCATACAAGTCTTAACACCAGGGGTTCCCTTTAAAAACAGCTATTTTGATTAACTAGAACACACACACACACACTGCAAACCGTGGTCACACACATCCTGAGCAGTGGGCAGCCATTCACTGCGGCACCTGGGGAGCGATTGCGGGTTAGGTTGAGAATTGAAAATCGAACCAGCAACCTTAGCGTTACCAGTTTGACTCTCTAACCATGAGGCCACGACTGCCCCAACATTCAAAGTGAATTACATTAAAGGGGACTCATAATGCCCCTTTTACAAGATGTAAAATAAGTCTCTGGTGTCCCCAGAATGTGTCTGTAAAGTTTCAGCTCAAAATACCACACAGATCATTTATTATAGCTTGTCAAATTTGCCCCTATTTGGGTGTGAGCAAAAACATGCCTTTTTTGTGTGCGGCCCTTTAAATGCAAATGAGCTGCTGCTCTCGGACACTTTACAAAAGAGGGCGGAGCTTTAACACGTCGCGCTTCTGCTGCTCAACAACAACAAAGCTGGAGAATCTCACACAGCCAAAATGAGGATTGTCAGTAACGGTGTTCAGCCTTACATTGTTCAAACCGGAGTCGGACACTGATGGAGAGACTCAGGAAGAAATTACAACTTTTGGAATAAAATTGGACATTTTTGAATGGTTAGTGGATAAATTTATGTAGTTGCTGTGGAGTTGATTCAACTCATCGACTAACGTGGCGTCATGTTAATCTTTTGTACAAATCTAGAGTTGAATTGACCCTCGTTTGTGAAGCAGTCCGGCGTAAAATGACGGCATGGCAACAACACTCTACTACAACAACTTTTCCTCTTCTCTTAAGCAGCCCAACATGGCCTCATCCCCTTTGTTGCATGTTCTCGGGGGCGGGGTTTATGTAAATTTTAGGGTTAGTGTCACTAACCTGGGAAGAAGCTCATTGTAGTCCCTACCAGACATTTATTGTAGTCCTTAAACAGCAAATTCTCCCTATGCATTGAACTTTGAGCGTCGTAACTTTGCAGCTGTTGTTTATGGTCAAACATCAACATTACACACTAACTAAAGTTAAAAAGGTGAAATCATAATCAACCACCACTTTAATCATTGTGCTTTATGCATTGTGGAGGTTCATGTTATATCTTGCATAGGAAACCAGAATTAGCACCTCCATATTCCCAATTTAACCTCCTAGAGGCCAGTACCTACAAGTAAGGAGGCCAGAACACTGTGTCCCATAAGCACCTACTAATCTCCAACACCGGCAACTGCTGTGAAACACATAATCAAGCATTTATCAGATCCCTGCTGTTATCAGTCCTGAGAGTTTGATCACAGAAAGGTCTCTGTTGTAACATTTCAGAGAAATCCTTCAAATGCAATTACTGTCTATTTTGTGCACTTCAAATAGTCAACGTTTTGATCATTGGATGCCTTCCAAAATTCAGAGCAGGAAGAAGAGAGACAAAGAAGTGAAAAGTGAAAAAGTAGAGCGAGAGTTATGGAGAGGGAGTAAATAAGTCATATTGTTTTCTCTATTTATGAATGCATCTAATGCTCTAGGTGACAGTTTTTGGTTTAACATTTAAATAATTTTCCCATCAGAATTCCATTTGTGACAGAGAAGGATGAGATGTAAATGTGCAATGAAATTTCACCGCAGAGAACGTCCCACGATCCTCCCCGGCGCACACACGTGCTATACGTCGAGCCACGGCCGACCGACCAGAGTACGTCTCGCTGTTTTCCACGCCATAATGGAAACTTTGCTTTCTTTTCATTTACATTTGTTTGAACAGGGCACCTGGCACAGCACAGAAATCATTGCACAGCGGGGGAACTATTTGCATTGTAGCTCCATTTGCTCCGATGAATTTTTCAGAAAGATGTGACAACCTCATGCATACTGATATGATGCCTCTGTTTTGCATACGGGCTCCTGCAAAACAGGTCTTAATCTTACGTTAAGGCTAATGCACCTAAATGGACACTTTGAGAAACTGAAGAGATGAGAGTCAATCGTTCTGAGGAAGACGTAAGACGAGGGCCGACTGAAATAAGTGTCCCCCGTCTCTTGAGGTTACAGCGCTAGCTCCTCGGCTCCGGCACTCACTAAATAATGAGACAAGACAAGAACAGTAGAACTAATCTAACTGCTTTAAAGAATGCGAGGAACTAGATGAGTGAGAGGAGAGGGAGAGGTGAGACGATGCAGGGAGAGAAAGAGAAAGAGCAGATAAGACATAATCAGGCGTGAATACAATCTACAAAACGTACAGATATAATTTGGTATTCCAGCAAGGGCTTCTGCCTCAGCAGTGAGGCAAAGCAATCATCATTTGCAGGAGAATGTGCCGAGAGTTCCTTTAGATCACTGCTGCTCAAATGCATCAATCATGATCTCAGACAACCTCCAGATCAGTGGCTTTGTTCAGACACACTGCAGAATTTATTTATTTATTTATTTTTGGCCATATATGAGTGAAAAAAAATTGGTCTCTACTATGAAACTACTATGTGGTATTGTACTAATCAGACTACAAACAAGTCAACAGATGAGAGTTGGATTCGTATGTGGTTTGGATCAGGATTGCAATCATATTTCATGTTTTTTGTTTGTTTTTTTGTTGCTCAGGCCACAAACAACAAAACAATAGGATGCAAAAGAATCAGACTCAAATCCATGTAATTGTTTGTAGTATGAACAGCAAAAACCTCATATTACAAACCCGATCCAAATTACACACAAAATCAGAATCCTACAAACTACGTGGATTAATTTAAACAGATCCAGATTTTTGTTGTTGTTGCTGTTCACACTAAAAACAATTTGATCTAAACAAATGGATCTAACTCAAAATCTGTTTAGTTTTTCATAGTCTATACAACACATAAATAAACAAACAAACAAATACAAATAAATATGCATAAACAAACATAAATGAATAAATAATTAAACAAAAATACATAAATAAATCCTAACCCTAAATAAATTAAAACAGAAATAAATAAACACAAATAAATAAACAAACAAACGCATAAATAAAAACAAATAAATAAACAAATAAACAAACATGAATAAATAAAAATAAATACAAATGAATAAACAAATAAATAAATAAACAAATAAACAAACATGAATAAATAAAAATAAATACAAATGAATAAACAAATAAATAAACATGAATGCATGTGTAAACAAACACAAATCAATAAACAAACATGAATAAATAAATAAATCCTAACCCTAAATAAATTAAAACAGAAATAAATAAACATAAATAAACACAAATGCATAAACAAAAACAAGCAAAAACAGATTAATAAATAAACATGAATAAATAAACATGAATACATATGCATAAACAAACACAAATGAATAAATAAACATGAATAAATTAATAAATCCTAACCCTAAATAAATAAATTATAAACAAATTAATAAATAAAAAAAGAAAAAAAAGAAATACAAATGCATAAATAAACAAATAAATACAAACATGGATGAATAAACACAAATAAATAAACATGAATAAACAAACAAGTAGACAAACAAACAAACAAAAACAAACCTGAATCTAGTCACATTAGTGGTTTGGATCAAGTTTGTAGAAGTCAGATTTCACATGCTCTTCTGCTGTTCAGATAATAAACAATTTTTTGAAATCTGACATATATTGATTAATTTGTGATTTGGATCTACATGTTAGCTATTCTCCCGTAGCTAGACCTTCAGACTGACGGCAGAAGGTCAGTAGCCTGTTGCACAAAGCCGGTTTCAGTTTCTACCCAGGTAAGTTCAAGATTAGTTTGAGTAAACTCTGGTTTTCGGGCTTATGAAGGTGGATTGGTAACTTACGCTACACAGCTAACCTGCTCCGGAGCAGGTTTTATTCTGGGTTAGAGATTGCAAACCCAAACTGGACCAATCAGCTGTGAGTAAAGTGACATGTATCTTTTGCTGCTAATTATTTATTATATGTATATTATATGAATTAATTATGTATAATTCATATATTTGTATATTCATATAACTATTATATTACTTGACAATTAATATTTAACTTTGCTTTTAAATTGATATAAATATAATAAATGCATCGACATATAAAGCTTTTAAACAAATTAAGCTTATGTATATTCATTTGCGCTCTTTGTGAATCTAATATAAATTATTATATTATAAATTATTAGGAATATTTCTTTGATTCACATGCATTGATATAGTCAGATATTTTCTTTCGGCTGCCTTCTCAAACTTTCACTGCAGCAGTGTTTATTCCTGCCTTGTAAATGCATATAATTTCATGATATTTTTCATAACGATCTCTCAATCTTCAGAAGAGAAGTGAATTGCGTGGCTCTCTCGCGAGAAGTGAATCAAACGGACGCTCTGCATGTTCCGTGTGATTGGCTGTTTGCCGCACGTGTCACACTTTCAGGTGCACGCGCTTCAGAGTTAATCGCAAACTCTGGATTAATTTTTGCCGAGCGTTGTGCAACATATGATCCTGATCTTTACCAGTTTGGATTTATCTGGATTTGTCAACTCTAAACCTACTCTGAGTTTGTTCAACTAGCTTCATGCAACAGGCCACTGGACTCATTGCAGCTTTCATTGGCCAAGGACCGCCCAAGAGGACATTGAAAATGTCTTTGAAAATCCTGAAGTGTTTCCAGTTAAGTGTGCCATATGCATCAGACATTCGGTCCGACTGAGGCTGAGACTACAAGTTAGCTAGCAGTGCTTGTGTTCCAATACCTGTGTTTTGAGCCTTAACCAATACACCACACCAGCTCAAAGTACTGAACAATCAAGGCTGAGGCCATCAAAAATTAAATAGGCTAATTGTATTATTTACATATAAAGAATAAGCAAAATTATGCTACTGTACAAACTACAAAGGTGTTATAACTTTTGCTTTAACTTCAGCCATACACCCTCTCTCCAAAACCCCACCCTCTAAAGACATGTCAGCCAATCTGACACCAGCAAACGAAAGAATAAAAATAAATGACAGGCAGAGATGTAAGGTGTACTAAAAAACACTTAAAGCACATTTACTACACACTATCATGTCAACAGAGACATTTGATAATAATAATAATAATAATAAAGCGTCGGCAGAGAGAAGGAAGTAGCCTATTGATGTTTAACAAGTTCAGGTGTTCGATATAATTGACAACAACAGCTGCAATGAACCAGCCAAGCATTTCTCTGTCTATTACAAGTCCAATTGTCTTTAAAGAGCTCACTGCCTCACGGACTCACAAAAACACCCTGTCTCGACACCCCCATTAAACCGGAAAATAATGACTGAGCGCAAATGGACCGAGTTCCATTCGCAACATGAATTGCATCATACCGGTAAATAGAGTGACCCGTCCTAATTAGAGGACAGAATAACAGGATTGTTACAGTAATCTCGGCCTGTTGCTCTGTGGCGCCGCTGTCATTGACTGAGAGCTGAAAAAACAGGAGCGGGAACTCAAGCTAAATCTATTCATTAGCCATAGTCTCCAATGCAATCAATAACACGCCTTTCCAATTACACTGGCCGAGATCTGCAGGAAATTCGTGCTGTATTTAAATCGGTTAGCAGCACGGACTGCTGTGAGAGTTCTCCACTAGACTCCCCTCGAGCCTAACAAACTAGAAACATGGAAACAGCTCTCACCCCTTCCTGGGTTCTTCTTATTTTAATATGTGCTCAGAAAATGTGTTTTCATCTTCTTAATTGACTGCAGATTCAATACGGCCTCAGCTGTGATTCAAACACCACTTCTTTTCCTCCCCGGAGCTATAAAAATTCTTTATACGCATTTTAATCAATGTTTACATAGATACATCTGTGGGAAATGATCAGGATAATGAAATATAACGCGGTCTGTTTACTTCCACTTCAACAGCCCAATTTCGCCACATAGATTGTCACATTCGGCTTAAGGGGCAACAGACATAAACACCATATTCTGTTTACAAATCTGTCAATAAAGCGACTATTCAAAAGTCAGCCAGCATGCTGAAAAAGAACGCCAAAGTGCACACTTTAGAGTGTATGTCACATTGCACAACTCCACAACCATTTTGCAAGAACACAAGCAATCAGAATATGCAGATGCCACTTGGATTGATAGCTAATGATCAATGCTGTTGTTTGTAAATAAAACTATTACAAATTGTTTCTGTAATTGAAATAAAGCAAACATAAAATATAAACATTAGATGAAAAACTTGAAAAACAGAAATGTTGCCTGGGCAACAACTGAAATAAATAAGATTAAGTACTAAAATTACTAAGTAAAACTAAGTGAAATAAATTAAAGCTTTGTTTGCAGATGTCACTTGGAATGATAGCTAATGATGTGTTATTGTTAACTAAGACTATATAAAAAAAATTGTGTTCAGTTATTGAACTTACAGCGCCCTGCACATGACAGGCGGACAAAAATATATATTATAGCCACAAATTAAATAATTGTTCCCTCATTTTAAGTATATTGTGCACACCAAATGTTAATTCAATCCCTCAATTCAGTAAATTGTGGCCATGTCGTACTAATTCGTTCCCTTGTTTTGATTTGACTAAAACTATAATATAAACTATAAAAATAATTATTATATTGTGCACATGACTAATTATATCGTGCACACGATTTAGTAAAACGAGGGAACTAATTATTGTATTGTGCGCATCATTTAGTAAAACGAGGGAACTAATTATTATATTGTGCGCATCATTTAGTAAAACGAGGGAATGAATTATTATATCGTGCGCACAATTTAGAAAAATGAGGGAATGAATTATTATCTCGTGTGCACGATTTAGTATAACGAGGGAACTAATTATTATATTGTGCGCACGATTTAGTAAAACGGGGGAACTAATTATTAAAAGCTTAAATCTAAAATTAAAAATGTTGCCTTGGCAACTAAAGCTGTGTCCCAAATGATGCACTATACACCATGTACTTATGCACTATGTACTCAAACTTGTATTATAGGTAAATTTTATTTTATTTTGTCATTCAGCGTTGGAGTCTGGTAGCCCCTCTCCCTCCGTTACGTAATAGACCCTTTTCACATTTCTGTGTTTCTCAGAAGTGGAAGTCGTCATAGTTGGTTAAAATTCTATAGTGGTGAATGAGAAAATACATTAAATATATTTTTTGTGTTTCCATTTGCTCAAATAGCAAGAGAAAAACTCCACAATAGTGTTTTCACAACTTTCAGAAAGAAGAAAAAAATGTGATTGATAACGGCAGTCAGAAGAGAGAAAGATGTCATTTTTACTGTCACTCCCATTGCTTCTGTATTAGAAACACCCTCACAGCAGCGTTAACTAGATTTTTGTAATTTTATGCAAAGGTAATATAATACTAAGTGTTATAAATGTACCTACATTTTTTTTGAAAAAAAATGAAAATATAAAAAACTTTGCAGGATTTACAATATTGATGACTGTTAAAACGAGTCATCACAGTCTGTGAAAAGGGTCTATTAAAGCTGCGACAGTTGAGTGCATGAAATGTCCAGCATTCCACACTTCGTTTTTTCGGTTAATTAAGTGTATCATTTAAAGTGCACTTTTTCTATTTGTAATTTTCAGTGTGAACACACTACTCGCACTAATTATACTACAAATATACTAAACTAAATAGAAATATTAAAAAACTAAAACTGATAAAAATGACAAAAATTAAAAAAATAAAAGCCAATTCAAAATATTAATAAATACTTCAATCATATATAAACAATATTAAAAAAACATAGCTAATGATAAAATAATAAGCAACCATGACAGAAATGGAGGCACACAAAAATGTCATTTTTCACAGAACCCTCACCAGACTACGAACAGCACTCAGAATATTATTTATGTCAGCGCAATCAGTGTGATGGCCGGTCACCAGGGAAACGGACAAAAATTCTCAGAAGCATAAACTGCGAGAAGTGCCGTTTTGCATCACTCCGTGACAGAGTGCCGTTTTTCTTACATACACACACACACACACACACACATTTCCTTTCCGAAACAGTGGCGATAATGCTGTTTACATCATCTCTCACCGAACGGACAGAGACAATCACAATTATCTGGATATATCTGATGCGCTCGAGAGTGCGTGCGGTGACAGCCCTATGTGTTTGTGTGTTATAAATAGCCACGTTGTAACTGGGAGGAAAGGAGTGTGAGCGACTGAACGTGTGCCATAACAATGCTATGATGTCTTCCTGTGGAGACCTGCACCCCTGGCCCCGCCCCCCACCTGCTTTAGCTGGGTAATGAAATATGTCTGCTGTGATGTATGGCTGCTGGATAGCTCCAAATCGAAAATTGAATCACACTAACTTAATTTGCGGTCGGGGCAATCAAATTACTTGTTTTGGCCAGAGTATTTCAACCCGTGCTGGCGATGAATTCATCTTGGTGAGAGGCCTGTCAGAGAGAGGCATGTTTGCGGGTACCACCTCCAGCTGTGGAGAGGGCTGTGTGGTCCGGAGGGCAGGAGGATGCTGGTGGCCACCGTACCGAGGTTATCATCTGACAAACGGCAGCGAGGAACATCCTGAAGAACGCTATCCAAGATCTCCTAGGAATAATATAGAAAAAACACTGTTATAGATACTGCACTTCCATTTGTTGGATTGTAATTTTTCAGTGGCCCCCAAAAAGTTTTTGGACACTTAAAAACATCTGAATGTCACAGCCCAAAAAACACCCACAAAACAAAAAACAAAAGAACTTCCAATCCACTTCCAATCCACTCAGTTTCATCAAGTTTCAGGCGTATAAAGGCACATGAACATGGCAGCACGTCCAAATTTTAGTTAGAGTTAAAAGCATTCCTGGATCAACCTATTTTGTTGATCCTGGAACAACATTCCTGTCCCAAAATAAACTGTAAACTTTTCCCTCAAATCTCATTGGTTGAATGGAATGGATCATCAAAGATGTTGATCCAGGAACATGTTGTACTTTAAATAAAATGAAATGCCACAATGAGACCAAACTTCCCACATGATTAAAAAAAAAAAATGTTTGCAGAGGCAAGTGTGCAATATCTAGTAAATGAGCATTTCTGATAATTATTATAATGATTTCTTGATTATTTTACACCTGCAAAACAATTGCTAGCATTGCATCATGTCAATTATCCTCTACAAATTAGTTGCTAGGAGACTTCTTAGTCAACAGTCAAACACTGCAAAGCACCGCCACTTGTGGAACACCTGTATGGTTGTAAGTGAGAGATATCCAGTAGGAATATTATTATTATTAGTTCTGAGAAAAAATCTAGCATCACTGTTTTCGGTAATTGAAATAAAGCTGAAATAAAATATAAACATTCAATGAAAAACTTAAATTATTTTAGTTAGTTGCCAAGCTTTTTAAGTTTAAGTTGAAGTAATAAAATGACTAAAAACTGAAAAAAAATAAAATAAATAATAATAAATAAATATTACAAAACTAATACAAATGTTAAAAGCACAACACTAAAAACAAACTTAAATGAAAATATAAAAATATTTTTTATAAAAATATATTTATTATAATAAATTTAAATTAGACATTTTTATATTTTTAAAAAAATAATAAATACTATAATTTTTATAGACAATACTAAAATAACAATGTTAATTATAAAATATTTTTAAGTGTGAAATTCACATGGGGCATTGGCATTAACGCTTCTCATTTACTTTGAATGTGTGACGTCATGTGTTCCTTAACTGAATTGTGGGTTCCGTTGCGTCACTGGCATTGCTCACGGCAGAAGTTGAAAATTTTTCAACTTTTCAAGCGCTGACACAGGCGTCAACCAATCAGAGCATCTTATGCAAATGCCCTAGCGCAGACCTAAGCCAATTGTGTTCATGCAACACCGGAAAGTAATGTGGTATCTCTTTTAATGGGGAAACATCAAATTCTACAAAGCTGTTCACCAAGCTTACTATTAAACTTCATATTTGAAATCAACAATGAAATCTGACAACATGTGAAAAGTGTCTGTGCATACGGGCCCATTTCAAGCACTGGCAGCGATGCAATGACTTTACCAATTGACTTTATTTAGAAGGGGGGCTTATCAAAATTCTAAAAACCTTTGAAAAAAGTTTTGACTTTAAAGTTTAGTCTTTAGAGTTTAAAACAGAGATATCAGCAGCACAAACTTTCCAAACCGGTCTCCAAAGAGCGTTTGAAGAATGCTTGTGGCCGCTGAAAAGCTGTCTTCAGAGCGCAGATGGTGGAGAGTGAGATGGCCACTTGTTTGCATTCCCCATCGACGCCTGCGCCGCTAGAAGAAAGAAAATCAATCAGTGTGACAGACTCATCCACCTCTCAAACACTCCAGCACACTCTCACCCGTCACATCATTTATCCAACACAACTGACAGGGCTCACACACACATATATTTACACACCTGATACCGCACTCACTCCGTTCTGTCTCTTCTCTGGAGTTTCATGCTTTTAGTGCCTCTCTCTTCAAACCATTTATCAGCACTTTATGGGTTTTTGAAGAAGAAAGAGAGAATATTTGAATCAGGCTGCGTTTGAAACTCAAGCAAGCCTGGAAAGAACACAGGAAACAGAAATCACAGGAAGTGCCTCGACAATGAGGCTGCTAAATGAACACACACACGCACACACAGTTGGTAAAACACAAATTTAAACACAAAGACACATTCTCTCTATATTCAATAACCTGTTTAAATATGTATTCAGGCTCCTCTGCTGCCTCTCTCATGTTTTATTGAGAGATTTGGGCCATGTGGGGGTTTTGGAAGGAAACCCTCCAATTTAGGATTAAGTTTAAAGCTGTAAACCCATCTAAATCCCTTCATCATGACTTCAGGCTGCATTCATAACCTCACTACACATTCATAAAGCCTGTTTGGCACCTGTCATAGACCATCTGAGAGATAAGTATTATAGCAAGGGAGAATCAGATAACAGTTCTGCAGTATATTCACTTTTTCAGTGCATGAATGCAAATAAATGGGACTATATTCAAAGAAAAATGAAAATTATGTAATTTACTCACCCACATGTTGCTGCAATCCAGTCCTTGTTACTTTCATGCAGTGTTTGGGGAAAAAACTTTGAAATTTGAGCTTGTCAAACTACAAGCTACTCATGAGAGAAAACATTTAGTGAAACCAAAAACACTGACAGCAAAGTAAAGCAAAAAACAAAAAAACAGCCATAAAATAAAAACATGTAAACAGAACTTAGAAATTTTGCTTTGGAAACTAACTGAAATAAAAAATAAGTTGGAGTTGAAGTACTAAAACTGAAATATTAAAAATGTAAGTTCAATAGAAATACTTAAAAATACATAATTTTACTAAGACAAACTAAAACAAACTTAAAATATAAAAAACTATGAAAGCTAATCATTTTTTAATAAATACTACAATGGTATATAAATAGTATTAAAATAACAGATTTATTCATTTTGCAGACACATTTACTCAAAGCAGCTTTAAGGATAAGGATGTTTTATAACATTTAGATTTTTGATATACTGTATAGCTGAGATATTCTTTTGAAAGCATAGCTAGCTATGCTAAACGTTACTACTTTATGAACTGGCTCATTTAAAGGGGTGGTAGATTATGATTTCACTTTTTTAACTTTAGTTAGTGTGTAATGTTGCTGTTAGAGCATGAACAACATCTGCAAAGTTACAATGCTCAAAGTTCCAAACAAAAGGAGATATTTTCTTTTAAAGGATTCTCTGTTTAAGGACTACAACAAACAGCTGGTAGGGACTACAACGAGCTTCTTCCCGGGTTAGTGACATCACTAACCCTAAAATTTACATAAACGCCATTCCTGAGAACACACAACAAAGGGGTGAGGCCATGTTATTGCATTACAGAACATATGCAATAGCATGTCATATAAGCAAGATGACAACATGACAAGTTATAACCGTAATTAAACTAAACTATACCTGTTCTATCTTCATGCAGCATATATTCTCTGGCTCTGTAGGTATCTTACAAGTTCCCACATGAGCGGTTTATAGATTACCATAACAGAATATGCTAATTAATGACTTTAGTTAACTCTACATCAGCTACATAAATTCATCAACCGTTCAGAAACGTCCTGTTGCATTCTACATATTGTCACTTCTTCTTGAGTTTCTCCATCATTGTCTGACTCCGAATTGAACATAAACGGCTGAACAGTTTCTAACATTTTCAGTGAGTCTACATAAGGTAATGTTAATCGGAGCTGCAGTGCTAACCAGGGTTGCCAGGTTTTAACCACAAAACCTGCCCAATTGCTCCTCAAAACTAGCCCAATTGCATTTTGGGGGTGGGGGTGGGGTTGTCCCACAGTAAAAATCTCATTCCGGGGTTAAAATCTGCGTTTTGGGTGGGGCTCCCCTGGTAAAATTCGCATTCCAGGGGCTAAATATCACATTTTTTGGGGTCGATTCAACCCGCGGACATGAAAAAAAAACCCGCGGCAACAGTGTAAAAGTAGCCCAGAAAACCCCGGACTTAGCAACTCTGGTGCTAACACAATCTCCAAAAACTCCGCCCTCTTCTTGAGAGCAGCAGCTCATTTGCATTTAAACGAACACACACAAAAACGTTTTTGCTCACTCTCAAAAAGTGACAAATTTAACATGATACAAAAAATTATCTGTAAGGTATTTTGAACTAAAACTTCACATACACACCCTGGGGACATCAGAGACTTATTTTACATGTTGTAAAAGTAGCATTATATGACCCCTTGAAATGAAAGAATCATTTAATCAATAAAATTATTCATATAAAAATGTGCTGTAAAGCTGCCATACAATATTACTAAAAAATAGTAATGAACAAAAAGCTATATATATATATAACGCATATATATATAATCTCTTTTCTTTCTACAGCTGAGCTAAAAAAAATTTTTTTTTTTCCTACACCATAGCTCTCAAATCTCATCTGTGTACACTAAAATATGGAGCATGAAAACTTAATGCCCCAAGTTTAACTTCAGTGACAATTAAAACCCAATAATATTTCACTGGTGTTAAACATGGTGCAACATCCATGCTAATGCAAATGAAGCCATTTCATTCCATCTTTGTCTGCTACGTTTGGCACACATTCACCATTTTTTGTGTTGCTCAGAAGTTGTTTGATTCTTATGTGCAAACTAGCACGTCTTTGAAGGTGTGCACAACATATGTTGATTACAAACTCTGAGAATTGTGTAGGAGGTATAAGTGTGAAATATCTCAATCCATCTGTGGGAACAAAGAAAAGAAAAACTTGCAGAAACACATAATGCTTCAAGGATGATCCTGGATCCATAAGAACCTGCAGAAAGTTGTCAGTTTCACTGTATATTTATATAATACACAAACACCCAACTATGACCTTTCACGTGTCCTGACCCATCACAGAGCTCGTGAATATGAAGTTGTGTTGGTGATATTTATTCAAGCCTAATGTGTGTCTGATGTTTGTTGGTTGACTTGTGCATTATATAACACCCTCCAAATGGCACAACCTCAGAGACTTCTGGAGATATGAGATCTGCAGAGTTAAAGGGGCAAACATTATTTTATTTTGATTCATAACACTTCTAATCAACACAGGACTTGCATGAGTCTCAAAGGTGACTCAAAAAGTCATTAAACGGGTGTGGGTGGAGGCATTCAGATCAATATGGAAGGTCAATTCCACCTACATGATATGTGTAAGCAGACTTTTGACCGTATATACAGTACTGTACAAATGTTTGGAGTGGGTAAGATGTTTTAATATTTTTGAAAGAAGTCTCTTATGATTACCAAGGCTGCATTTATTTGATCAAGAATACAGCAAAAACTAAATATTATTACAATTTAAAATAACTGTTTTCTATTTGAACATCTTTTAAAATATAATTTATTCCTGTGATGGCAAAGCTGAATTTTCAGCATCATTACTCCAGTCTTCAGTGTCACATCATTTTGAAATCATTTTGATATGATTCAGAAATCATTTTGATATGATTTGGTGCTCAAGAAACATTTATTATTATTAGCAATGTTGAAAACAGTATTTTGGTGGAAACTGATGCAGTTTTTTTGATTCTTTGATGAATAGAAAGTTCAAAAGAACAGCATTTATTTGAAATAGAATTTTTTTGTAGCAAAAATTGGCCATGGACCCGTTCGCTGACTGTCTGATGCAAATTGAGCGCAACAATGGCAAGAGCTGGTGGAAATTATCCATTTCAATAAGACTGCCTGGCTTTATACAACACTCAGGGTTTTTAAGGGACACATTTAAGAGACACAATGAGTTGCATTTACAATTTATCAGGTTGATACATCAAACACTTTTGACAAAGATCTAATGTCTAATTTCCAGTTTAAGACAGTAAACTCAATATTTAATGACCAGATTTTGCAAATTCTGCTTTGTTATCTGAGTAATTTAAGACATTATCTGCATGTATTATGTAAGATCTGTAAGATCAACAGAAAAGTTTTTGTATAAGAATCTATGAATCAAAGATCTCATTTCACTTCGAAATCAACTGCTACACTGTAAAAACCCAAAGGAAATTTCAGAGACATTCCATTGAGTGGAACTGCTAATTTCCTTTCACTCGTTAGGATTAAAAAGTGGACTGTGCTATTATTATATTGGGATATCATAAACTTGTCATTGTGCACTACAAATATTGTTGGTTCACATAATAAATTGCTTGCTGTTAGGTCCCACTTTGTATTATGTGGCCTTAACTACTATACTTACATAAAGAAAAAAAATCAAGTTGGGTCAACAGTGTAATTATAAATATAATTACAGATGTAATTACATGCCAGTATTTTTAAAATATAATGTAAAAACATGTACGTACACAATAAGTGCACTGTATCAAATTATTAATTTCAATGTAAGTACATAATAATTAAGGCCACCTAATATAAAGTGGGACCTGTTCAACGTCACTAATTTGAAAGTATAATATTTTCTATTAAATCATGTGCAATTACTGCATATAATTTATTCACTTAATAGTAATATTTGATATATATTTATTCACTTAGTACTTACAAATCAATCATAGCCCACAGCTGTTAAACTATGTATGTATTACCAACTTTAACTGTCAATTCTGTTTTTACTCTGTGCACCTTTTGGTGCTATAGTCTGTATTTACTGTTGCCTTTTAGACCATGTGACTGTCTACTACGTGTGTCACTAACTAGGTTTCCATTAATTTTATGCAAATTTTGGAATATTGCATAAAAAAAATGTTGCTTTTTTTTTTTTACAGTATGTGCACTTTCAATGTACTTAACAAGAAAGTACTGAATAATATAAGGTAACTACATGGGTTAAGGTTAGGATTAGGGGTAGATTCAGGGTTAGTACCTAGTTATTACCAGTTATTGTAATTACTACAATAAGTATATAGTATGTACATGCAAACCAGGACTGTAAAATAAAGTGCTACCAAAAAAAAAAAAAAGATGCTTGATGGAAGTGGCATGATGTGGATAAATACTAAAAACATATGCACTCAATTAAGGTGGATATTCTTTTTATCCTGTAAGATGACATAAACTATGATGGAAACACATTTGCCAAATAAATCCCTCAATGTGCAACAAAAAACTCACATGACTTTGCCTCAACATTGGATGTGATTGGATAACTGGACTAACCAATGAACTAATTGCACAGCATCTCAAATGTCGGTTTGATCATTCTATTTATGAACAAAACCAGCAACACTTGTGGCGTTGAGGGATCAGAAATAAACAAAAAATAGAGCTAAAAGATCAATACTTTATTTTGCCAGTGTGTTTCGGCACACAGGCCTTCGCCAGGGCTAAATCTAAAGGGTTCGATCATTCTGAAATGCCTGAGCCAAAGTCATCAAAATGCTTGGGTATAATGACATCACCGAAGCGTCTACATGACTGTGTTCCTATACACCAGGAATCCGCCTCAGGATGCAAGATAACATAACAGTGTTTCGTCTGCTCGCTCTGAGGCGCAAGTTATTAATGATGTTCAAAAAAAATAAAGAAAAAGCCACAGATTAACTAACTGATTTACTTAGTTACTTTTTATGAAAAGTAATGAGTTACATTACTTTTGCTCACCTGGGCTTGTTTGTTTGTTTTTTAATAACAACAAAAATAGTTCTATTTTTGGCAAATGTTAAGGCCTTTCACACCAAAAGTGAAAGCAATAACCTCAGGCTGAAGGAAATGCACATTTACGCCTGTACAGTAGAGGGCGCAGCTCAAACAAACCTTTCAGCTGTGCTGCCATTCTGTATTAAAGAAGAATAGGATACAGGAGAAGGAAGTTCAACACTCTTATTTATAAATCTAAAGTCATTTTTGCTTATTGGCATGGTTGAATTAGATCACTGAAGGTCAGCAGCAAAGAAACTGGTTAATTAAGTGATATTAAATACATAAAGTATATTTGTGCAATTTAATATATTTAATTATTGCAGGTTTGAGCAATATTCTGAGATTGCATTTCACTGTTTTTATTCATTTTGAGGAATACTGAATGTTTTTCGTGCAAGTGAGATGAGTAAATGCATGTTCACATTTAGTCTAGAACTACAATAACCATCATGTTCACACAGCACACACAACATCTCTGCACTTTATTTCTCACAACATGGGGACAGGAGAATTGTCATTCAATAAACGGGAAAACAAAGTAACTTGCGTTACTTATTTGAAAAAGTATCTTAAGCCCAGGATACACTGCACAATTTTTGGCTGTCCCAGACGAAAGATTGCCATCGTGAAACAATCGTGGCAATTTCTGTGATCGTGGCTCTTAATCGGAGGTTCAAAGACGGCTGTTTTCCCAGTCTTGTGACCAAAGATAGCCTACGATCATTTTCTGACAGTGTCAGAAATTCAGCATGATCAACGCACAGAGTGTTTGCTGCTATGACCTACGTCTACTGACCAGCCAATGAAAATGTGACATGAAATCAACGCAACATGGTGCTAAAATTTAAAACTGCTTACCTCAAGCTCTTTTGACTTTTCCCGCTTCCTTTTTTTTTTACCAGCGCACATAAAAACTACAACTACCAAAGCGTGATTCAACATGGTGTTTTGTTTAAAACTAGCGCATGCTGATGACGTTTTATTCTTCTATAGAAACTTGCATCGTAGCCTACGAGTCAATAGGTGTCATCATCGTATAGTTTACATGCATGTTGTACCCAAGTTTAGTAGATGCATGTCGCACAGTGTGATAAAGAAATGAACTTTTAGGATTGCTAAAATCGTGCAGGATATACAGGGCTTTAGATATTTTGTTGTAAATTGAAAAAGTAATGCGTTACTGGTTACTTGAAAAAAGTAATCCGATTACGTAACTCAAGTTACTTTTAATGAGTTACCCCGAAAACACCGGTAATTTTGCGAACAAGTTAATTTCGCAACTTTGGATGGAAACACAGCTGCTGTTGTTTCCTGAAGGAACTGCATTTTGTTTTTCATCCATTGTCATGCAAAGTGCTAAAAATGTTTCTAAAGTTAACTTCGACTCATTTGTAATTTGCTTTGAATAAAAGCATCTGCAAAACAAATAAATGTAAATAAGATGCTTTGAATCATCACAATGCATATGATATTGCGAAATACGATAGGCAGCCGTACCAATTCCTGAAAGCAACCGATGTCAACCGATCAGATGGCAACTGCTGATTTCAGCCAGCTCTTGCCATTTGAATGCGAAACCAGATCTCCACCTGTAAACCTCCCGAATGTTCCTGCGCACTAGCAAGAACACGGTCACGTGGAACATGACGACTCCGACTTCTTGACCTTCTGTTCAGACTGTGTAAAGAACAGGGGACATTATTCCGTTAACGGCACAGCGTCTTAATGTTCTGTTCCTTCAGACATGTTCAGTGACTACTCAAAGGCAACAATCACACCATTATCCCTCCATCTGCAGATAAGAGACAAACACAGGTGGAGAGACAGAGAGAGAGAGAGAGAGAGAGAGAGAGGGAGGGAGGGAAAGAGAGAGAGAAAATGCGGGTTGAGCTGTCAGTCACTGATTAGCTACTGGATGGGAACCGGGAGGAAATGAGGATAGAGAGACTGGAAGAGAAGCATCAATGACCTTTCAGCTGCAGCTTTTACTCTTCCACAGAGAAAGAGAGAGCTCACTCCATCCATTATTGAATTCCTGAATCAGCTTCCCTGAATAATGGCACTCCGGTTGAAAGGACCTAGAAGTAGATTCACTTCCTCTGTCTCCTGCTCTCTTTCTTCTCCCCCCCTCGGCGCTCTTCGTTTCCATCCCTTTCAGCACACTTGAGACTGGAAATGCCACAAGTGCCTCTGGCTATACCTAATCACACAAAATCACTCACCTCTGTCTTTGTCACAGTGACCCGAGTGCTGTCACAGGCTTTGGGTGGCAGCTCTTCCATGAGTTGCTGTGATCAATATTTCAGCCGGAGACTAAGGCCGTCTGCATGGGAGAGCCATTCCTGCCTCCCGCGCCTCCATCAGCCCTGACAGATGGGAGCTCGGGGGGCCGTGGAGCACCGGGGACGCAGGAGAAGTAATATTTAGACAGATCACAATGGTCCACCTGCAAATAGGGTTGTGGATGAGAGCAAACCATGCGGAAAGACGGAGAGATGGAGAGTGACAGGAAGTAGAAAGTATGCTTGGGGTAGAGTGTAGCTGGAATCTAAAATGAAGTGAGAGGCTGTGTTATATTGTTAATATAGTCACGGATAAAGGAAGCACAACAGAGTGCATTATTGATTTTATAAAAGATAAACTACTACATAGCATGAAAAAGACACATTTAAATTTTAAAACTTTATTTATTTATTTTTGTATGTTAATTAATGTAATTTTGTAATTTTTAAGGTAACTTCAAGTTAATTTTAAGTCTTTTTTTTACATTGATAATAATACTTTCTACCATCCCAGCATATAGTAGCTACTATACAGAGAAAGAAAATTTAATATTTTATGTCCATTTTTTATTTTGCTTAGTAAGTACTTGTGTCATAATGTAAAGTCAGCTGGTCATTATCACAAAATAAACAGGATGATCATAACAGTGTATCAGCCTAAATGGGTTTACTGGCAAAAAATACCTGGCTGACTGCACATTATCATATCCTGTGAAATAGATGGATAAATAAATAAAGCATGAAAAACAATTGGACTAGCAACAATAAAATTACAATATTAATATTAATTACAATGTTATAAGATTTTATAATACTTTCAACTACCTCAGTGTGCTACAAAGATAAAAAATAATATGTAACATTTTACAATTAGGTTTCATTATTTAACATGACCTAAGTAAGGAATAATTGACGACGGGCCGTTAAATTATTAGAAAATAATGCACAGCACATCTGAGGTGGTAATGCGGCCACGACGCGAAGCGCTTATACTAAGGTTACCACACTTCAAAACACTGTTCAGATGTTGCATTTCAAGACATTTGTCATGTTTTTGTCCTGCGTGGGACTAATTTCTTACACATCTCATCACACGCCTCTGTTGCCAATTCCAAAACGTCATTTTAGAGCTAGTAATAGAGGACTGAGTCATTGATAGCAGACTAATGCAGTTATTAACGCAGTTATGAGAGAGAGAGAGAGAGAGAGAGAGAGAGAAGCCTAATGTAACTTACCTGAGTTTGTACCTCTATCAACAACAGTGTTCGGAGGCAATCTCTACTGATAGCGAAACTAAGTTTATCTACCTCACGAACCGCACCGTTATTACCTCGCTGGTGAGAAATGTCATGTAGCTTTTAAGTTGCTAAACTATTTTACTGATTAATTCGTCAGAGCAGCGCTGACAACATGTTTCTGTGCGCGTGTGCGTCTAAATAAGAGAGAGAAAACGCGAGAAAGACAGTTTGACCCTTCAAGATATAATAAATCGTATTTTGTGGCATATCCGATTGTTTACTATATGTATTTGCTTTCTGCTGTTGTAGGCTGTAAGGACATTTTAAAAGAACTGAAATAATTTGGCGAAGTGATATGGAACTGTAATGCGGTCAAGACCTGCCTGGAACTACTTTAGCCGTGTGTCCTTAACCGGCTGACCAATAAATTATAACTTAATATACATCTCTTTAAAAGAATAGTTCATTACTGCATGGAGAAATTTGGCCTAGGAACAACAAAACAACAATATTAATTTAGATATTATTATTAATAATCTGAAAAAGTTACTTAAAAAAAGTTACTCTCTTTTCAAAGTTCTTTCACATCCAAGTCTTTGTGTCGCTTACCAGTTTCCTGTTCCTTGTGATACAAGAGAAACATAAAAGCACCGGTATGTAGGGCATTGGTAGCTGGATAAGCAGTCAGAAATACATTTTTTTTTTTTTTTTTTTTTTTATGAGAGAATGCTGCAGCTGACCAAACAAAATCAAGTATTGCAGAGAGCCATTCAATTATTATTAGTAAGCCATTCATACACTGTAGGTTGACTCACCCTAAAACCCCTGAAAACCAGTCTTTATGTTGCTGTAATTAGCCAGCAGTGAGTATAATAACACACATTACAAAATCATAATGTGGTTAATAATAAATGCAATTATTTATTGCACATTTGCGTTTTTTCTTTTATTCTACCCTTTTATAAAAGCAATACGCCATTCAAGGCTGTGCATCCCAGTGCTTTTACCACAGTTAAAAGGGTTACTGCCTAAAAAAACCACCCCTTTAACCAAAGCTTGCGTTGTTCTGTCACTGTGCCCTGTTGGTTGCGTGCCGTTACCTTCGGTACGCTCCAACATAGATCCCCTAAAGCAGAAAGCTGCTGACATGTAAAGGCCAAAGATTCACATAATTCAAAATGACTCATTTAAAATCTTCCCTCGTCATTTCTCATGAGGACAGTGCACCGCAGAGGCCCAAAACACTTTCCCTGCCAGTCCGTCAGCGTACTCTCTCTCAGTACACTCTCTCTATGGACTTACTTGTCACCCAATATCGGCGTGTCTGTGAAATCACCTTTTGTCCTTTGGTTTCTTTCCCCCGTAAGTGTCCTGATGTTTGACAGGATGGCTAAAAATAAACGCCAAACGGCTCAATTAGCTGTTATAATGTCCCATAATTCCCCCCGAAATTCGCAGCATCCTGGAATGGCCATCAACACCTTGGACGGAACGGTCAAATTGAATAATAAATGTTTAATGCCGGTTCGGTCGCAGTCAGTCAACAGTCAACAGACTGTGGCTGTGGGCAGGGAGACGACGAGGTCATTAACCCTGCCATTTGCTTAACAAGCGCTAATTACAGCTGACATTTCCACAGGGCGCTTCAGAGCGTCAGCTGCCTGGACTCATCAAGAGGACACGGTCATTCTTCACATGTGCGCGCACACACACACACACACACACACACACACACACACACACACACACACACAATAATGGAATTAAAACAGTAGCAACAGTTTAATAGAATCCAAAAATCAAACATACAGCAGAAACCTCCCACGTTTCCTCTTTTCTTTAAGGCTAAAAGCAGCGTGGACTACAAAAGCACTGATTAAGCAAGAAGAACCCAGTGACTCGAGGATTTTGGCATTTTACGCAGAGGGGAAAACAACACAAATAAAAGAATAACAGAGATCTGGCATCAGGACGCACCATGAAGCTGCTACAGAGACTCATTTGCATTGCAAACTGTGAACACAATCATGACGCTATGAGCCGCATAAACCACAGTACTGTTCTTCCACATCTACATTATCATAAAACTGAAAAAAAAAGAAGAAGAAAAAAAACACTCCCTTCACAAGTAGAATGACTAATACAAGGAGAAGCACCATTTCTATTTGCAGACCGAAGGCAAATATTTGATCCTAAAATTATAGAGTACATATTGAATAAATCAAAAAAGAACCAAAGCATATCTTTCAAACACAGCCCTGATGGATAGAATGGATAAATGAAAGGAGGAATGATGCCAAGCAGAGAGCCCAAAATGGAGAGAAGGAAAGAGCAGGAAATCCCAGGACAAGTCACTGGAAGGAGACAAATAACTTAAGACATAGAGGACATGTCTATAAATAGACATGGTGGCCGTACCGGCAGGGCGCACACCTTTTCTTTTCTTTAAAAAAAAGGAAACGAAATGAAAACAAAGGAAAAAAAACATCAAGTCTACCAACCACAGTCGACCCGCTCAAAATTAAAAGGCCAGAACAAAGTAAAAACAACAACAACAACAAAAAATCAATTATATGAAATCATGAACAACATGAGTAAGGATCTGTTTCCACCTGGTATTAAGATGCGTTTTGGTTGATCGGATCACAGGTAGACTTCTGACCTGATTTCTTTAAAGGGAGGGGCTTTTTCAGATATTTCGATGTAATGGACGAAATAAGTTGAATCCGAAAGACAATAACAGAAAAACATACGGAGAGCATCAGCTTGGTGAGTCTGTGAATGGTGAGAGAACATCGTGCTTGGTACCTTTTTCATCTTTAAACCAAACTTGGGTCTTCAGCCAACAAAGTTTAAATCCCATCTGGCTAGCTTCCTATAATGTTTACACAGGTCAGAAGGCGAGAGAGTAGGTGGTCTTTTGTGTCTGTTTGAACGCGTTCGACCACATGAGCATCTACACTATGAAAGCAATCAAATCGTGTTTTCGACTACCTCTGGAATTGGTCGAAAAGTGCTTCTTAATACCAGTGTAAACAGGGCCTAAGATTCACAATAAGAAAATACTCGTTTGTACCATAGGCAGATGAAATAATCAAAAACCTGTGGTTTAAATGTGTATTTCCGAAAAACAAGGTATGAATACACACGCAGGAAAAGGCAAAAGATGTAATACAATCAAGATGTGTCTGAGAAATCCAAACTGTTTAAAACATTCATGATGAAAGATGCCCAGAAGTGTAAAAGTCAACATGAAATGGCATTTGCAACCAATTTAAGTGGAACAGAATATTCCAGAACAAAATGCAGGGTGAGACTTTAATATTTTATCTATCAGGAATTGATTGGATGAAGGAAAGTAATCATTACAACTGTACCAGAATGAAGCTGAATGCAAGTTTTCAGTGGATTGTGAAGGACTACTGTGCCCCTGAAACACCATCTGCATCATCATGCGAGATCCTGAACCAATCATAAAATCATATCCTCCTTCCTCAATAAAGCCATTGTATCAGCTAAAACAGCTTTACAGGTTCTCTAATTGAAATGAAAGAAAATTGCTTTTAAAGTGTCCACACTAGTGTTCAAAAGTGTTTTTTGAAGGACTTTTATGCAGCAAGGATGCATTAAATTGATCAAATTTTTAATGTTACAAAAGATTTATATTTTAAATAAATGTTGTTCTTTTGAACTTTTTCTATTCATCAACGAATGCTGAAAAAAATGTATCATGGCTTTCACAAAAATCTTAAGCAGCAAAACGGTTTTCAACAAAGATAACAATAATAAACAGGGCTTGACATTAACACCCACCAACCAAAAATGCGCATAATTTTACTTATTCCTGCAGATTTTCTCTCACTCCCAAAGTATGCACACATAAAGCCACCTCTCAGTACTAAATTGAGTTCTTTTTCGCTGCTTATTGCGCTTAAACAGTCAAATACACAAAAAATTGTCAAAATGCCGGCCTTGATGAGTATTCACGCAAACACAGTCAGTCATGTTTTAAGTGAACATAAACAGTTGAGAACGAAAGCGCATGTGTAACAGTATAATGGATCCGTGCCTCAGGTCTTAAAGTGACAGCAGCCTAATAGAGTACCTCAGGGATGACGTGTTATTGTAGGAAAAACCCGGAAGCGAGTTAGCATTTTAGGATTTCCGGTTCTGTCGTCCCAAAGTCAATGGGTTTTTGCTTAATCGCCTGAAATAAGGTCTGTGGTTAACAAAGCCTCTAAATATTTTCACGTTTTGATCTATGACATAAAACACACCAGTTATAACCCGCTTGTAATTTTTTAAACCTTTATCCTGTCTTAAAAACGGTGGTTGCTAACAAATTGCTAAAATGGACTACTTCCTTTGGTGGGGACTTTAGACGTCATCATGACAAACAGAACATTTGGACACCATTTCTCATGAAAAGTGGATAAATATTCATACACAGCGCAGATAATAATCAGCGAGCATGTTTTTAAATAAAGTTGTTTTTTAAATGAAGTTTGAGGAAACTTGGTGTTGGTGACGTTGATCCGCGACCATGGTGTGCTGTAGTCCGTTAGCTTTTTATATCTGACAACTTTATTTAGGCTTCAAAATGTATAAATGTTGTGTTAACTTGTAAAGATTATCTTGATAGACAAAACGTGTAAGTGTCATAACCCTTTGTTAAACACAGAGCTTATTTTTTACAATTTTCCAAAAGTCTATGGGAAAAATGCATAGGCTTTCAAACGAGGGAACCCGTGCGCCACTAACTTCCAGGTTGGCCTACAAAAACATCATCCCTGAGGTACTCTATATACCTGATGCCAAATTTTGAGATACTATTAAAAGTATCTATATGGCAGGTTTTCCTCGTGGTATCAATGTCAAAATTGTGGCCAGTGAAAATGCTGAGTGGCTAGTAACTTTCGTGAGCAAAATGTCAAGCCCTGAAAATAAATGTTTATTGATCACCAGATCAACATATTAGAATGATTTCTGAAGGATCATGTGACACTGAAGACTGGAGTAATGAGGCTGAAAATTCAGCTTTGCATCAGAGGAATGAATTGCATTTGAAAAATACAAACAAGTTTGTAAATTATAATAATATTTCACAATATTACTGATTTTACTATATTTCTGATCAAATAAATGCAGCCTTGGTGAGCATAAGAGACTTCTTTCAAAAACATTAAAAACAAATCTTACCAACCCCACACTTTTGAACTGTAGTGTACAGTACTTGGCTCAGCAATAACTGGTTAAGAAATACTTTTTGATTAACTAGAGCAAGATATAACATGTTACACTTTCGATTAGGCATTGAGAAAGGGTGATAAGTCTCTGTACAAGACCAGCACCCACATTTTAAGAGCCGGACATGGAGTCTGATGGTCAAATTCACCCTCAAGAGCATCTTTATGGTTATTGGTTAACTTAATCCATTAGCCTAACTGACATCAGCAGAAAAGAAAAGGTGTTTCAGAGGCAGTGATGAAGATTATGAAGGCCAAATCTCAATGTACACTAATGAACAATAAGACCAGCAATATGTATTAAGAAAGTGGCGCCCATTTTGATTTCATGTTGACTTAAACAAGTTTTAACAGAACAACAGATTCATTATTACAATCAATTCAAACTTCCACGTCATTCAAAAGACTAAAACTGGGAACTAATCTTTAAGTTCACTCATGAATAATTACTGCCTCATCTCCTCACCAGGGTCAGCAATCTCAACCCTCGACAATAAGTCACCCTTTCATTAGTGCACTTTAAAGGGGTGACGAGCAAACTAATTATCTCTGGAGTGAATATCAGCTCATTAAACTATGCAAAGACATAAACCTAAAGAAAAAGAAATACATTCCAGTTCACTTCAAAATAAGAGTGCAGCACTGCAAATGCTAACAGCAAGACCATATGACGCAGGTGGTTTCAAATGTCACTGACAGATGAATAAGGACAGCGAGCCGACAAAATGTACATTATTCAAGCGTTAAACATCAGCAAACTCCAAATCCTCCACAGCGCTGAGCTAGAAGTTCAGCGGCATAACTTTTAACTGATTCTGACACCTTCCTCTAATCAATACCCTCCATTTGCTTCAATAATTAAAGCAGAAAGACACTTATTTAATTTATTATTCAGATTATCCATGCAGGGTTTTGGTCCAAGTTATACGAAATGATTAGAGGTTTTAATGAAAATATTTGCTTCTGTTAAGTCAGAGAAAATCATTTCGCATCACACATCTACTTTGGAAAGATCCAGAACTTGAACAATTAATCACCAATCAAAAGGAATAAGCTGGAGGTAATAAATATACCAAGAGGTGAAACAAGGGTTCAAAGGGACAAGAGAGATAATCAGATCATCTACATCTGATTAGCATAAACATCTGCATAATTTGGTTGCCCTGGGAGATTAAATGGACGTGCGAATGGTAGGTGCCTTTTCACAGTGGTTTGAGACTTCATCTACTGTTTTTCAGCAGTATTTAAGATTATGATTTGTGCTGTTTGAAGCGTGTCTGCCAGGTATTACCCATCCACGCTTCAGTACCACAGTCTCTTTAAAGGGTTAGTTCACACAAAAATGAAATTACTTGCTCCCATGTTGTTCCAAACCTGTTAATTTGTATTCTGATGAATGAAGATCTAAGATATTTTTGATGAAATCCAAGAGTTTTTTTTTTATCCCCAAAAGAAAGCAACATAATTGCCATCATTCAAGGTCCAGCAAAGTAGTAAAGTCATTGTTAAAATAGTCAAAGTGACTACAGTGGTTCAACCTTAATGTTATGAAGCGACGAGAATACTTTTTGTGCACAAAAACTAAACAAAAATAACTTTATTCAAAAATTTCAGGGTAGAGAAGAAATGGTAATTACATTGCTTTCTATTGGGGATAAAAAAATAAATAAAAAAAACCTCTTGGATTTCTTCAAAAATATCTGAATTTGTGTTCCGAAGATGAACCAAAGTCTTATAGGTTTGGAATGACATGAGGGTGAGTAATAAATGACAGAATTTTCTTTTTTGGGTGAACTAACCCTTTAAGTCAGTAGGTTTTTTTTCAATATGACTCCAGTCCTGTGGTCTCATAGGCTGACCTCATATTACACTGATTCATTCTTTATAAAGCAACATTAATATTTCACTGCCATCTTGGCTGAAACGTTACCTCAGTAGTAGTCGAACGCTTATACCAAAGCTCTAAAAGTACCCATTTTCTAAGAAATAATTGTGCAAGAGCTTCATATGCATACAAAGCCACTTTAAAAGATTAGATTCTCATGTTTGATTGTTAAAATTCACAGTCTTATGATTCTAATAAACATAAAAACCTGAAAACAAACCCAAACACATCTTCTGGAGGTTGCATATTGATTCTTCAAATCCGTAATGCCTGGCTGCATCTCTTGAGAAATGACCCTTTACGGCTGCCATAGTTTCATGTATTGCAGGGCTTCAATAACACCGTCTCTGAGTGATTACGGACGGGAATCGACCCGTGTACCCGCGTGTGGTACGATCAATGTCGCAATGAGCAAAAGGTTCGAGGACATCACATTATGGTCTAATAACACAAAACAAGAGAACATCGGCTGGGGGGGAAAAGATCTGCCACGAAATAAAAACGAGAGATGGTTTCTCCACATCTGAGGTAACAAATGAAGGAAGATGCGGGGAAGCCTTCAGAAAAAACAAACTGCTAGTATGTCATGTCGTTCTGTTTTATTCTGATACGCTCACATAAGCGTTTTTCTTTCCTCAGCTCTTGGCAATCTTCTGAAGTCATCTGCAGGCAAATTGAACTGTCAACCATCAAGATTGCAGTTTTTTTTTTCCAAAATATCTGTATTTTCGTGGTTGTTTACTCCATCTCATTCTTGATTGTGAATTGTAACAGACGATGACACAAATTTGACGTCATTGGCGAAAATTGGTGAGCTCTAACTTCACTGTGTCAGATTACACCGAGTGAAGAAGTGTCGTTGTTAGGTCAGATCATTGTCTGGGTTTGCGGAGTCTCGTTGTGGTCCAGTTATGGGTTCTCATCTCTTGTAGTGGCTCGGAGCGTCAGCGAACATGTATTTGAGTCTGTAGGCCTCTGCCAGTAGTAAACCCACCTCTTCGTTACCCCAGTGTATTGTGGGAAGGTTCTGCAGGAGTATTAGCAGGCTCTGAAAAGACATAAAAACACTTTTTATAAAACTGGATCATTTAGTGGCTTTTAAAGAGCTCTGTCAATCTGCTGGTATAGCAGCCTTCCACCTTTAAAAAAATATTGTTTCCTAGCTATTACCTATTCTTTGAAATGCATTTTTACAGTTCTCAACTGGAAATGCTTGTAATCACGGCATGATTACAATGTTAGGATAATGTGATTCATGATTGGTGCTGCTCTTAGGTCACTGCTTGTGTGTTTAGCGTATGAGTGTGTGTGTGTGTGTGTATGTGGGCATTCCACCACCTACAGCTGCTGTAAGTGCACAAGAACAGATCTATCGTAATCAGCTTCACTCTGTGTAAGATCAGATCTCGGGTTCTTCGGTCTGGGAATTTTAGTGCAGTAGCATGCATGCTGAAAAACATCGATTTTCAAGTTGCTAACTGCCTTTGAGCTTTGGGATAAAAAAAAATATTTGTGCTCATCACAACAGCCTATATATATATATATATATATATATATATATATATATATATATATATATATATATATATATATATATATACACACACACACACACACACACACACACACACACACACACACACACACACTGGCCGAATAGTCTGGCATTACATCACATGTGTGAGCATGAATATCAACTAAGGCTGTGTTGGAAATCGCTCCCTATACCCTCATTCACCATTCCCTACATTAGTCCACTAATGGCTTGTTTCCGCCGAGCAGTACGGTTTGTTACGGTTCAGTACGGTACGCAATTTTTGCCGTATCCTTTGTCAAAAGTTGTGAATGGTACCCTAATTCCGAACCAGGCCGTAATTTTTGGGACCCTTCCGTTGGGGTACCAAGCACAATAGAAGCTACCAATAGTACTGGTACCAAAAGGGTGAAGCTACACTCTGCAGAAGGTTGATTGTTTGACAGAGAATCGTCACTTGTGCGTGCTACAAGGGGAATGACAACACAAGAGGCACCACAACAAATGCGGTTCATTTGTTCAAAAAGGAAACCTATTAATGTGTGGTTCAGGCTATATGTGCATATGTACTCTGATTATCTTCACTGTATATGTAGCCTATAATAAAATGAAATAAGACAAAACAACCCTGTCTCTTTTTGTTAAAAGTCGGTTTTAATTATACTTTTATAATGGCTATTATTGATAAGTATAAAAAGCTATACAATAAGAAATAAAGACAAGCAAACAATTCAGTCAAACGTACAAAGTCAGCGCTCTAGTAGAGCAACGGTGAAGTTAAATAAATATATAAAGTTGAAACTTCCCGTTGCCCTCAGCTAAAACAACTTGCCCGGGAACAAATGATAAATTCATGAGACCAAAGATTGCCCATTAGATATACATAAGACGAATGATATCTCATGTTAAACCACTGCAGAGACATCTGAGCCAGCGGTAAATGTCAGAAGGACTAGCCGAGGTACAGCTGTTCTCGGCTGGGTACATTAGCACTGAGCGCCCGGTGATCACCTGGATCTCACAACTCCGACAACGCAAGATCAAATTTTCAAATAGGCGCTAACTTCATAAATAAACCACAGATTTGAGCTGAAAAACTTTTAAAACTACATGTCATGACACAATAAAGTAGTTTTTAAATTACGCAGGTTTTCTCCTCCTCTTCTCCACTATTGATGCTTGGTGGTAGGTGCGAACTACCAAGGAGGCAAGTCTGAACTTTGCGTACTTGGTATTGTAAAACGCCTAATGTCGGCGCGCAGCAAGCAAAGCTTGTTTTCTTCTTGTGACAGACAGCCACATACCAAGAAGCAAGAACAAGATCTGCTGTATCCATTTTTTTACTGTGTTGCTTTCTTCTTCGTGCGAGAATGACATCAATCACTACTTTCCGGCATACACCACGCCTATCAAGTAAAGGTACTGTTGGCGGTGGAAACGCAAGCCTTATCAGGGTTTACCATTCCGAATCGTACCGTACTGTACTGTACTGTACCGTATCGCTCAGTGGAAACGAGCCATAATACAGTCCACTTGAGGGAGTGAATGAAAACGAGTGAGTGAATTCTGGCAGCTCCAGTAGTAAGATGAAAAGATTTATCTTGTACTCATGGAAACTATGTATAAACCTTAATTAAACAATGTAATAATCAATTAAAAGGGAATTTATACCAGTATTATATTACACTTTTAGCCACATTGAACCAGCGGTTTGGAAAACGGATGGAAGGATGATTCAGCTGTGGACGCCATCTTCTGGTCAGACGTGGAAATTCATTCGGCATGCGACTCTCGTAGTGCATTGTGAAAGTGTAAACTGGCATCACATCAGTTTTTTCCGTAAGTTGAATAGGGAAGGCATAAGACGTAGCGTAAGCATTTAGAACTGCAAGAGTTTTACACTTTCTTCTTAAGTAGAATACGGAAGGCGGTCTGGCGGAGGCTAGATATTTTACTTCATAACTTGTTAAATATGGTTATCGATATCGATTCGCTTTAGAAGGCCTTTATTAACCCCCTGGAGCCGTGTGGAGTATGTTTATGATGGATGGATGTGGATGGAGTCCCTTTCTTCATCTCATACTCATTGATCCCGTTCACTGCCATTATAAAACTCGGATGCGTCAGGATATTTACTAATATATCTCTGATTGTGTTCATCAGAAAGAAGAACGTCATATACACCTAGGATGACTTGAGGGTGAGTAAAGTTTGGGGTAATTTTCATTTGAGTGAACTAATCCATTAAAAGACTGATTAAAGATGTTTAACATGGTTAAATTGACTTAAAACGACACCAACAATAGTTTAATTTTGTTTTGCGTGATTTATAAACACTGCAAAAGCACAGATGTCTTTGTTCAATTCTCAGGCACAACAATCCTGTAAACAGAAGCTAATTTATCTGTAAATAATGAATAAACACCTCAGCAATTTATTAATAAATCAAATTCAAATGGGACATTTGCAGTCTTTGTATGGAGTAAATTAATAACTATCAAAGCTCAACAAGTCTGAAATATCACCTACAAGTGAAACTCACCCTCAATGTGCTCTTAATGTATGGTTAAAGCACCAGAAGACTGTAGCAACATCAACATCTTTGATGTTTGGTGAGAAAAAATATATATATATATATATATTGAGTGGGGTGCAAAATCTAAGACTACAATGAAAATTTGGGATGCAGAATCTAATTTAAACTTAAAAAAAAAAAAAAAAAAAAAAAAAAAAAAAAAACTATGAATATTTGAATATTTGTTATTTAAATATTATTAATATTTAAAATTAAAAAAAATCTGTGAATTCTTGATAATTCATGAAAATTCTTAAAATATTTTAGACTAAACTATTTGTCTTAAAATAAAAATATATTAATACAAATTTATTATTACTATATTTAATTTTAATTAATATTAATAATTTTAGTCTTAAATATTTTAAGAAATTTCATATCACTTCCACAGATTTCCTCAAGAACAAAAATAATATTTTATTATTATTATTATTTTTTATCAAATGAGCAAATTTGTGAACATGATCATCAGTCCATAGATGATTAAATGTGATTATTTTAATCCATTGACAGCTTGAGTGTAAACTCATGCTCAAATAGCTGTTCATCAAACCCTTCACTACCCGACCTGACAATGAGGCAAATAATAAACGAGAGAATCAGAGACGGAGCTGATGCGTGGAGATACTTCGAAAAAGAGCGAGAATGGGGGCGAATAACAGAACGTTCTCGTTTTGTGGTCGTTGAGGTGTGGTGAATCCTCTGGCCTGTGAAATTCGGTTACAGCAGAGGCTGCTCCACTTGAGGGCCAATTATTCCGATAGTCTCGGGATAAGTGACGGCCGGGACGCTTTCAAGTGATGCATGCATGTGTGGGAAGCGCTCGGCACACATGCAGACGGTTGCATGTAAACGGACGCACGCTTATTCAAGGAGCCCAGCGGCCGTGACATGCACGACACATGGAAACATGACAGTACCTGAAAGTCCACCATGGAGAGGATCTCTTTACGCCATTTGATGAGGAAGGCGGCACACACGTAGAGGTGGAAATGGGAGAATCCCTCTGACTCCGCCTGAGGATCAAGAGCAGATACAGAACAGAATGCACATGCTTCAATAAGTAAGCAGTCATTAAGCAGATGATTATCCAAAGTGACATACCGCACACTTATTAGAGAGACAACCCCTGGGGTTAAGTGGATTTCTCAAAGGGCAAAATAATGATTGCTCGAGGTTTGCTCCTTGCAGGGATTGAACCAGCAACCTTCCAGTTACCAGTCTTGAGATATGAAGCAATCGTTCATCCAAAATTAAAAATTCTGCCATCATTTATTGACCCTTGTGTTGCTCCAAACCCATACAAGCATAGAAGTGTGGTTCCTTTTAAGGCTTTTTGTCTTCATGGCTGAACATCTTACAGAGTTTTTTTTCCCCCTCACCACAGTTGTCTTTGGCTTGCTGGCTGTGGCTTTATGACTTCTCAAAGCTGCTTTAAAAAAACTAAATGGACTTCATTAAATCTTCACACATTTTTTTTCCCCCTTACAACAGCAGTTTATGAAAAAACAACATGCGTTATGTGCGTTAAATTTAGAGTCTTTTGAAGTCATACAATAGCTTAGTAGAATTTTTGAGAAAAAGTCTGAAATTTAAAGGAATAGTTCACTCAGAAATGAAAATTCTGTCATTAATTCCTCACCCTCATGTTGTTCCAAACCCGTAAGACTTTTGTTCATATTTTGAACACAACTGAAAATCTTTTTGATGAAATCTGTGACCTTTTTGTCCCTCCATAGACGGCTACGCAACTGAAACTTTGAAGCTTCAAAAAGTTCATAAAGAGATTGTAAAACTAATCAATATGATTTGTGCGGTTTATTCCAAGATTTTCCTCAAGATAATCGATAGCTTTATATGATGAACAGAATTTAGGCTTTTAATTACATAAACATTCATCAACTCGCACATCAGTTGTGGTAAATCAACGGAAGCTCAAGCATGTTAGCATGACGTGCGAGAACCAATGTGTTACGCAGCATGTTTGAGTTTCTGCAAGAGGTTTGTTCTCATGGGTCAAGCAGATTCGACTGAGCTTCTGTTTATGTTTGCTGATCAATGTTCATATGTGAAAAAAAGCCGAAATTCAACCTGTTCATCATTTAAAGCAATCGAGTCTCTTTAGAAAATTTGGACTAAACCGCTCAAATTAACATGGATTAGTTTTACGATCTCTTTATGAACTTTATGAAGCGTCAAAGTGGTAGTCGCATAGCTGTCAATGGAGCGACAGAAAGCTCTCAGATTTCATCAAAAAGATCTTCATTTGTATTCCTGAAGATGAACAAAAGTCTTATGGGTTTGGAATGACACTGTTCACCATATTTTGAGAACCAATGATATCAAACCTGGCCATTTTTGAAGAGGAACATAAATGAGATTTTAGAGCTGTGAAGAGGAAGATTTTCAACAAATAATGATTCAAATTTCAGTCTAACTAATACTATTATTACTATTAGTAATATAAATATTAGATGTAAAACTTAAACTGAAAGAAAACTCAGAAATGAATATATTTAAGTACTAAAAAGACTACAACTACAACTGAATAAATTAAAGCTAAACAGAAATATTTAAGGTCATGACGCAGGCCAGATTTGAACTGGATTTGCTGCTGCCTAGCTACTGCTCCGACAACTGCACATTCCTTTAGCCAGAAAGAAAAAGAACTGTTTACTTCCATGATGAGTAATAAGAGTTTTAAAAACAACACATATTATTCGTTAAATTATTCAGCTACAGTAGAGCGCCTACACACAGAGCTCCTAATGTAGTTTTACCATCCACCTAATTTATTGGTTTGGGAATTAGGTCGTGTTAGTTATTCCCAACATATCTAAAGAAGACACCACCCATTCCCGCTCTCCGTTCCTCATTCGTCCTCTTCTCTCTCCAGCATCCCCCTCTACTTGTATTGTGTACAGTGTGGTACATTCAGCCACTTGAGAGGCAGCGAGCGGTTATAAATAGCTTTGTTTACTTTGTTTGTTAGTCCCTCTTGAAGTGAGAAGAGAGGGGGAAAAGTGGAGGAGAATGAGGAAGGAGGTAAAATTTGGATTTTATTAAGACAAAGAAATTGCAAGAACTAGAAGCGATTCTAGGAGTACAATGTATCAGTTATCACATTCTGAGAAAAGGTGTTTCTTGCTTTAAGTGCAAGAAATCACTGGGTTCAAATCTTACTTGACAATTATTATTTCTCTAAAATTTAACTTAAGTAAAACAGATGTACTGTAGATCAACAACTAAAGAGGCCTTTTGTAAAAAAAAATAATAAAAAGGAATACTGTTAGACAAAATGTTTCTAATACCAAGAAAACAGTAACTTTGTTTAAAATAACATTTATAATAATTTAATTTGTGAACTTTCAAATTAGTCTTGTCTCACATGATCTGTCATTTTAATATGATTTGCTGATCAAAAAACATTTAATTATTATTATCAATGTTGAAAACAGTTGTGCTGCTTAATATTTTTGTTTCTTTGATGAATAGAAAGTTGAAAAGAACAGCATTTATTTGAAATAGAATGTTTTTTAACACTATAAATGCCTTTACTTTTGATCAATTTATTGTGCCCTTGCTGAATAAAACTATTTATTTCTTAAACAACAACAGCAACAACCAAAATTGAGAATTGGGCCCTAAAGTTAACTAACTATTGACTACAACTTTTGTCTCAAACTCTTAATTACTGCTTATTAATAGCTAGTAAGGTAGTTGTTAAGTTTAGGTATTGGGTAGGATTAAGGGATGTAGAATATGGTCATGCATAATAAGGCATTAATATGTACTTTATAAGTACTAATAAACAGCCAATATTCTAGTGATATGTATGCTAATAAGCAACTAGTTAAAGGGATCGTTCACCCAAAAATGAAAATGTTGTCATCTTTTACTCACCCTCAAGTTGTTCCAAACCTGTATGAATTTCTGTGTTACATACATTCTTCAAAATATCCTTTCTGTTCAACAGAAGAAAGAAACTCCTTAAGGTTTGGAACTTCAGTGTGAGTAAATTATGACAACATTTTCACTTTTTAGTGAACTATCCCTTTAATAGTGAGAATTGGACCCTAAACTAAAGTGTTACCAAAAAATCTTACTGACCCCAAACTTTATAACAGTAATTTGCTAATTAGCATATTGTTTCTTTACAGGTTTGGAACAACTGGAGTGAATAAATGGTGACAAAATTTTCATTTTTGGGTGAACTATCCATTTAATAGTGAGAATTAGACCCTAAACTAAAGTGTTACCAAAAATCTTACTGACCCCAAACTTTATAACAGTAATTTGCCAGTTAAAATATATTGTTTCTCCATTTTCACTCTGATTAGTGGACCAAAACTAAGTGTACTACAAGTACCATAGTATTACCAACTGACACAATCACTGTACTATAGCACTGTTAGAGTACTTGTTTGTTACAAAAGCAAAAGAAAGTAGTGTTCATGATTAAGTCTCTTTTCTAGGAACGCATCCGACATGGGGTTATTCACAGCCAAGTGTTCCCCCCTCCACCTCTCAACAGAACCCATCTCACTAATGGAGGGTATGTGAGATGCAGATGCTTCAGAACATCAGTCAGACATTAGCATGACTTTCCTTTTTGTCTTCACAGCTCTTTCTCTCTCTCTCCTTCATTTCGTTCACCCACATCTCTTTCTTTCTGGCCTGAGCTCTTTGTGCACCTCTAATTGATCTTGAGGAGTGAGTCTTTGTGCCAAACGTGCAATTACAGGAAGGACCTGATAAAGGAGCACAGGAGAAGTTGAGACTCTTTTCTCAGCCTTTAGCCTCGTATGAGTGGACAAACCCCCTCATCTAATCAACTTGCTCTGGTCCGCCGAACATGCAACACGTGTCTGTTCACTGGATAATGTCAATGAATGTATTCATTAACAATTAATCAGGAACATATTATTCAGTGTTATCGGAAAAGCCCAAAGTGTCATTTCAACAATGGAAGTTTAATGCAAAATGACAATGTAATTAATGCTACATGGCAACAAGAAATCAAAATGTACCCAATCTGCTTCCCTTAGTGTGCACGCTTCATCAATCCATGTTATCCAAAAGAAAAAAAATAGCAGGATGTTGCATTGTGATGTCACGATAAATGATGGCTGAGCTCATGAATATTAATTGTATCTTGCAGATGCTGCTACATAACCTGGACTGCCCTCTCATGTAATCTCATTAATATTCATGAGCCAGTTCTGTAAAGTTGCACTTAGGTTTGCTTTATAGGCACCCCCTGTCAATGCGGCATCGAGCTACTTTATATTTTACATGACCTTTTATCATTTTGTTCAACATTTTAAAACAGATCTATTCTAACACATATTTCCAAGACATATTGATATGGAGATCATTTCTATAGTATTTGTTCTTCTAGGAGATGTCAAAACTTTAGAGTCAAAAATGTAACATCACAAATAAAAATTAAACAGGGCTGAAAAAAGTAATCAGGTCTGGTCATGTCCAGTCCAGCTGAACCCCATTATAAGCTCAGTTTTATAGATTTGGGAATTAAGCCGCGTTTCCACCGCAGGAACTTTCCCCAGGAACTAGGGACTTTGGGGTGGCACTCGGTGTCTTTCGACCACAGGACCACTTGACATTTGCTATTCAACAGTGCTTTGCATCTGCCTGCATTGACACCATTTTCTTTAAGAACTGCTGTGCAGCCAAAATTATATACCAGTTATCACTGTAAAGCTGCTTTGACACAATCTGCATTGTAAAAATACATTTTCACACAGGCCCAATTGTTATTAGCTTTTTTGCTTCAATTAATAACATTATCATTTAAAAATTGTATTTTGTGTTTACTCTGGTTGCCTTCGTTTCATGTTAGATTTTGTTTTCATTTCGGAAACAATTTAGTATGAGATATACACAAAAGCAAAAGAAATCAGGATGGGGACAAACACTTTTTCACAGCACTGTACACATCTCACATTACAAAAGTTAGATGCATTGTAAATGTGGTTTCATGTCCAGCATGTTTCTAAGGATTTGTTCTAAGAGTAAAATGTCTAATTTTTTTATTAAACAAATGATCTGCATGTCTGTCTTTGATCTATCATTAAATTTGAAGGAGGCAGGGCAGGTTAGTGATAGTCTAAGCGTAGTTTAACCTTGAAAACACATGCACCATGCCTCAGTTTCTCTCTGCGTTTCAAGCTGGCCTCATTGATACACTTCCCTCTCCTCTACCTCAGCGAGGTGGGTCAATGCCACCTTTACTGCTCGCCCCAACCCTGACCCCACTGTGAAAAAGCCTGAGGAAATAAATAAAGAAAATAAGCAGGAATTGAGAGCGAACAGATGGATGAAAACTGTGCTTGTCAAGCAGAGCTTAAAGGTACACTCAGTAATTTTTTTCCTTAAGATTTAACACATGTGGTTAAGAAAAATGCGTCAAAATATGTTAAAGAGGACCTATTTTGCTTTTTTACGCTTTCAACTGTTTAAACATGAAAAATGTCTGCAAAGTTACAAAGCACAAAGTCACTGCAAATGGAGTTATTCTCTATATCAGTGTGCACTGTTTCTGAACTCCCTGAAACGCCTTGATTGTAGTCCGGGAATGAACACGTCACAATATTCCTCATTTAAATAATTCCCGCTCAAGGCATATGCAAAAAAAAGTGGGACAAGGTACATTCTTGAAGTGGTTAACCAATCACAACACACTGGTCCAGCCGACCAATCAGAGCAGATTGCGCCTTTCGGAAGGAAGGGCTTTACATCTTTTTTGTCAACACTTGACACAGTAATATTAGCACTTACTTTTTCCTTTTTCTGTTACTATTCTCTCTCTCCATGTATTCAATAATAAAAAAAATTCCTTGCTATGAGCACTTTGCTGGAATAACTGGGACTTGACACAGCACTCATGTTGATTTGATTGCTTCTATTGTTCTCATTTGTAAGTCGCTTTGGAGAAAAGTGTCTGCTAAATTACTAAATGTAAATGTAATAGAGACCGGAACTAAACAGTGTGTTACTGAAAGACTGGGAAAAAAGGTGCTGCATCAATGTAAAATATGAAAAATGCATTTTTTGAACATTCAAGCATTAAAAAAAACCTATTCTAGCAGACCCCAAAATCAAGACTTTGTAAAAGGGCATAATAGGTCCTCTTTAAAAGCATCTGTTGTCTTTAAGGTTTCTTAAACAGGCTGATGATCCAACATGGCTATCAACAATGTTTGTCAACATTGCTGATTCAAAACGATTCAAAACGATTCAAAACGTACGGAAGCAAATGACATGCATAATGGTTCACCACTCACCATTTCCTCTCTTGGATTGTACTTGTCACCCGACAACTATTCCCCCTTTATCCAATAAAACCCACCTTGTGGGAATGGATCTATGTCAAAATGCCATGCATGAGAGATGGAGCGGCAGATAGACGAGGCAGATGTAAAGGACAAAGAAATGAGCAAGGAGATATATCAAAAGGAAGTCTCAGAGAGGACATGCAGACAGGACACGAAAGGAAATCAGTGGAAGGAAACTCTTCAAAGGAATATTAATGAATGACAGGAATATGAGCAGTTCACACCTTTCTTTGTGCCATTTTAACAAGAAAAAAATGTAAGAGCAGCATATGGTCTTCAAGGACGTGTCACCCATAACCTCTGAAGCGTTTAAAAAAAATTATTTGAAGATCCGCTATCATTCACGGGAGTATGCATTCTTCCTGTAAACCCCATAAGGGAGGTGACATAGAGGTGACTAGGAATGTAAAAAGACATTGAATGCATAAATTATGGAATTTAATAATCAATTATAATTACTATAACAAAACTCAATAATAAATGAAACAAACAAAAACAAGTAAATAGAAATGGACATGAACTTACTGAAAACCATCTTCTGAAATGGACAGTTTTTAAAGTGTTAGTTAAATGGTTGATAAATAAATGAAATTAAGTTTAAAAATAATATTATGTATGGTGTATTGTTTTTGTCAATATTCTACTACTCTGCCTCCAGTTTAGGGAAGCAGAAACTTGAATATTAATATTAATCATTAATATTTAACAAATATAAATCATAATAGTAATAATACGCATTTCTATGCCTTACATTCGCATGAAGTATGTTGTAACTTGAATAATTAATTTTATTTAATATTATTTAACAAATAGGAATGAATATTGAAACATTAAAATTAAATAATATTAATAATATGAATTCACATTTCTATGTCTACACTGGAGTATGTATTGTAATATTAATATTAATAAATATTAATTAGGTGGCATGATGATTTTTTTTCTAAAAAGTTGGGGCAAATTATACATTTCTAGAAGAAGCAAAAACGGTACTATATCCCTGCTCCAGTTACATGTGTTGTGAGCATATATTTGAAAGTTATAAATTCCACAAAAGGAACCAAACTGAAAACCTAATTCTCACCACAAAATGTTCTGATCTGGTAATAAAAGGGTAGGTTTAAACATATAAGTGATCCATGAACTATCACCATTGTTCTTGATCAAGACACTTAACCCCAGGCCACTCCAAGTCACTTCGGATAAAATTATCAGATGAAAGGCAAAATTGACATAGAAGCACATTTAAAGGATTTTCTGACATGTTCTCATTCTAATTCATGGGTGTCGGAACCATTGTACATAGTACTTTTCAGAGCGCCGTCAGTCAAATCCATTCCACTCGAGGAATGTCCTAGTAAATTAAACCGCCTTGACTTCCACACTGCTGCTTCCTAAAATTCATTCTACTTGGCTCATTCAGAGCCACTTTTTGCACCTCAGTGTTGTTGTACATTAAATGATAAGCAATAATAACAGTTTAAATGATTTATTAAAATTGTTAAATGGATGCCGCCTTATTGGGACAATAAAGCCCTCCCTACACCTACCCCTAACCATAACTGATAAACACTTTATTATTAATCATGCTTTAGACACTTTATTTCCACTTTTCGAATATTTTCTTAATTTTTATTGAAAATAAATGCCTTTCCGATCTGATGTGTGATGGGAAAAGGGAGTAGAGAGTTTGGCAAAAGGCGGACTCGAACCTCAGGACGATTTGAGTCAAAACTTTCTGCTATGTGCCTTACCCTACACTATTGCCGCTGTAATCAATCCAGTGTCTTCCATAATTTTGTCTACTCCAACCAGACGTCAGTTAGTGTAAATAACATTTGCCAACAAGGCGGGCAAATAGACACTCCGTTAATTAAAAGGCACCAGAATAAAGGAAATGGCACCTACTCCAGTAAAATTTTTCTGGGGTAGGACCCACCCATATTTTTTTGCTTCTGACGCCCATGTTCTAATTCACTGGCTGGTTTTGGTGCAGCAGTACCTGGTATGTGTCCCACAGGCGAATGGTACAGCGCAGCGGCAGCTCCCTCATCAGCAGATTATTCATCCAGCGGAAAGCAAACTGCAGATACTCCACCTCACACCTCTGAAAGTGCACGTGGACATCCTCTGTGGGCGTAGAAAATAAAGCACAGGGGGGTTTATATCTATTTGCTGGTAGTTTCTGCAAAGTGCTGCACTGGGAGTAGCTTTTGTAACCCATGTATGGAGCCCCATTGTTTAAAGAAGCACTCTGGCCCTGAACTAAGATCACCGGCTATTGTTGAATTCTCCACACACCTGTTTCACTGAATTAACATTATAGACCCCTAGCGTGTGAGTAATTATATTCGATTGAATTGCGAGAGAGTGAGAGACAGAATGTTGGGGTGAAAAGGAAAAGGAGGCCTGGTGCTTAGCTCATTGAGAGAGGGATTTTTCTGATAAGCTCTCGGTCGGCCTTTGAACAGAATAAGAATGGGTTTCGAAAGCGGACATATTGACTCGAGTCCTGATAGATATTGATGGAGAAAATGTGACAGCTCTCTGAAAGTGCAGAGAACTGAAGTTGGACCTATCAGAAGGAAAATGAAAACCCTTTCTGCCATGAATAAAAGCAAAAATATCATTAAAAAAAAAAAAGTTTTAATAATTAATGATCTTCGCAATGTTACATAACGGTTGCATCATAATGGATTCAGCTAATGGAGTGAGTCATTGGCGTGAGGTTTGAACATTATCTTGCATTCTCTTCTCTTGCAATCCCAACAAAAGGTTTGTTCATAATGATTTAGATTCCAGTAAACAAAATGAAAGTATAAAGTATTTGCAACCGATTTCTTGCATCACAAACATTGAAATCATTTGATTTTATCATTTTTTGAAAAACACTTAAAAAATATATATTTTTTGCTTTCAAGGAAAAAAACTTTCATACTTTTCCAGAAAACCATAAAAAAACCATGTCACAGATTGACGTCACAGTAGCACTTAATTTACAAATTGTTGTACATGCTTTGCCAGCATTTTGTAAATTGGTATGAAAAAGCCTTAATGCCGATTAATCAGAACCGTGGCTCAGTATTGACCGACATTGTTCACGTGAGCAGTACGATGCGTGTGTGTAATGCTGACGCAGGAGCCGGCCAATAATGAGCCGGCGTTCTGAACGTAGAACCCGGAAGCGCTGCACCGTTTACTCTACATCAACAGCGTAGGAGGCTGACAAGGAAGAGAAGAGATAGTTGAATGAAGTCATTATTTTTGTTTGTTTTTTTGCGCACAAAATGTATTCTCACCGCTTCATAACATTAAAGGTGCAATATGTAAGAATTTTGCAGTAAAATATCCAAAAACCACTAGACCAGTTTTATATATTTTGTTCACTTGAGTACTTACAATATCCCAAATGTTTACAACTATTTGTAAATTGTGAGAAAATTGCAATTTTAAGGAGTCGCCTGTCATACCCGCGTTACCCTCGGTTTCCGGTTTTATTTTGTAAAAACCATGGAAACACCAAAGACGCTTTAATATTTACATGTTTTATTAAATAAGGGAACAACTGTTTTGATATATTTGTAGACAGAAAACTAAGTATTGTTATATAGCTCAACATGTTTAGTCTTATTGTTTAAATCTAATTTTCTTGATTTTTTGCGAGTACCATGCTTTACCATGCCTCAGAGACACTATTTTGTCAAGTAGCTAACATAGCATAATCAGATGCAGCTTTATTTTTAGTAACAGTAATACAGAATTTTCTCCATCATACAATACGTTTTAAAATTAATTGCATGCCATTTATCAAGACCAGCATTTAATATGATATTCTAAAATCGATCTAGCTTACTGCAGTGTGCAACAAGTGTCTCACAGCAGCAGCCAAGCAAATGCACAGAGTAACGTTATAACAATTTTCAACACACTCAAATGTATGTAATATGATAACCAGAACTGCGTTACCTCATACTCATGACCGGAATAGCGGAAGCGGCGCCAGCGACTGTGTCATAATTAAAGTTCCGCTGCTCGTGAGGCGTGTGTTGCGCAATCGCTCCAGCGGCCTCGTTCAGCTCCAACAACACTCGGCCCTGCTCTGCTATATACTACATTAACATTAATAATCACATCCATGAACATGATTTCTTCCTGAGTCCTATCCCAATTTTTTTTCCACTGGCTGTGATGTGAAGACCACATGTCCAAAGATTCCGCGCTCAAACTTGTTTTGAATAGGCCTCTAGCGGACAGAAAATATTACATGTTGCACCTTTAAGGTTGAACCACTGTAGTCACATTAACTTTTTTAACGATGTCTTTACTACCTTTCTGGGCCTTGAAAGTGGCTATTGTGTTGCAGTCTATCAGAGACCAGAAGTCTCAAGGATTTCATAAAAAATATCTTAGTTTGTGTTCTGAAGATAAACGAAGGTCTTACGGATTTGGAATGACATGAGGGTGAGTAATTAAAGGATTAGTTCACTTCTGAATGAAAATTCCCTGATAATTTACTCACCCCCATGTCATCAAAGATGTTCATGTCTTTCTTTCTTCAGTTGAAAAAGAAATGAAGGTTTTTGAGGAAAACATTCCAGGATTTTTCTCCATATAGTGGACTTCAGTGGGGTTCACTGGGTTGAAGGTCCAAATTGCAGTTTCAGTGCAGCTTCAAAGGGCTCAACACAAATTTCAGACGAGGAATAAGGATCATTTTCTAAAAAAAATAAAAATTTATATACTTTGTAACCACAAATGCTTGTCTTGCACTAGCTCGGCAATCCGCCACGCATTACGTTGAAAGCTCACCTGTGACGTAGGAGGAAGTACCGTGGTAGGGCGAAAAACGTCATCTAATTTCTCCTCCAACTTCAAAATCATCCGATATCGTTGTTTTACCTTTTTTGTAAAGGGTGTTTGGTTTAATCTTTGCACAGTTACTTTGTAGACACTGGATCGGTACTTCCGTCTACGTCATGCATGACATTAATAACGTGATTAGGTCAGGCCTGCGGATCGCAGAGCCAGTGCAAGATGAGCATTTGTGTTTAAAAAGTATATCTTTTTTTTTTTTTTTTTTCGAGAAAATGACCCTTATTCCTCGTCTGGGATCGTGTAGAGCTCTTTGAAGCTGCACTGAAACTGAAATTTGGACCTTCCACCCAGTGAACCCCAGTGAAGTCCACTATATGGAGAAAAATCCTGGAATGTTTTCCTTAAAAACCTTTTTTTCTTTTTGACTGAAGAAAGAAAGACATGAACATTTTGGATGACATGGGGGTGAGTAAATTATCAGGAAATTTTCATTCAGAATTGAACTAATCCTTTAATGACAGAATTAAAGGATTATTTTTGGGTGAACTAACCCTTCAAAGCAACAGTTTTTCAGTAACGGAAGAGTATGTAAGGTAAGTATGGTATTTGGGTTAAAAGGCACCCAAATTATACTAATTTCTGTGTTATTAAAATAACTAATAGCTGTCAAGGATGCTCATTACCAGCCTTAGGAACTGCTAAATGTACTCAATAACGTAATAAATTATATGTTGCATAACATTATAGAATGAAGGCGAACTGTTACCATCGATTCAGATCCTGCGTGTTATTATTCACACATGACTACTTATGAGCAGCATCTATGCTAATTTGTCATTTTCCTCATTTCAATGTAAAAAAACAACAACTTGGGAACATCTACAAGATGCCTGCAAGTGTATTTTCATCACTCTCTAGCCCTGTGAAAGTGCTATTTGTTTTCCCTTCGCTCAGTCCACTCCATTCGTCTCTCCTCTCAGCTCACTTCCATTTGCCTTCACACCCTAATCGCAGGGGCTTATGGGGAATTGATTTTTCTTCTGTGCTCCCCGGCGAGACTGTGGGGTCTGCTATTGCTCACGGTGCTCGTGGATGCTGATGGATGGGAAAGAGGCGCGCGGCGGCTCTCACCATGAGTTTCAGTGTGGGCTGTTCAGCTTATCACACCAAACACTGAACAGGGGAGGCGGCGTCCAGATGGTATAAACACTTTGACAGAAAAAAACAGAGGCGGAATGGTGGCAAAACGGAAACGTGTGATTCCAAGAAACAAAAACGACCAACACCTTGGGAAAACAAGTCTTTTCCAAGGCGATGAACAAGATCGCACCCTGGCAGAAAAACAACTCCTTGTTGTTTTGAACATTTCACACTGCTATTTATGGCTCGAAACAAGTAGTTCACCTCGTTCTGGAGGGCAAAGGGCAAAATAGATGGGATCATTTAAGGGACTCTAGACACTGCCATTTTGTTCAGGCAGTCATGACATGTTATTTGTGCTGTAGCTTCTGAGGGTGGATTTGTCTCAAAAACCACAAAAAGTGGCACACGATTGGGCCCGAACTAGCTTTGACGACTGCAAATTTAACGTTCTCCAACAGAATAGCCGCTAAAACAACTGACAAAAAAATAAATCTTTGAGTACAGCTTTGTTAAAATGTCAAAGACAAAGCACAAAAAGTGTAATTTCTATCTTTCAAAGAGCTTCAAAAGGTAACCAGCTTGTAACCTAAGGTACAACCACGCCAGAACCAACTGCCTTATTAAATTAATTTAATTATAATTTAGCTTTTTCTTTTGTAGTTCTGAGATTTTGTTTAAAAAAACATGAATAAAAACAATTTTAATTTTTTCATGAACTATTCCTTTTCTCTATGCAGAGTGAAAGGATATGTTTGTGAACATGATCTTACCATCTATTCTGCTGACAAGCTCTTCCAGCGCCTTCACTTTAATCTGAATGCCAGGCTGGGCGAACGTGTAGTTGTCCTGATGGAGAAAAACAAAGGTAGTATTTAGAACATGAAATCATTATTTCATCATCTTGTTAAGGCTCTTTCACATGACATGTGTCAGCACTTGAATCGCTCAATGCAAGCATCATGTGACATTTTGACCTACAAATGAAAAGCATTATAGAAAGGCAATTTTTATTCAGTGTGGTATTTAAAAAAAAAAAAAAAAAACTCGAATAATTGAAATGATTAATATAATAATAAAAAATAAAATACTACTATAATGAAATATTTAAGATTTATAAACAGCTTGCGAAAAAACATTCACTAAACATTTGATAATGTCATCATGAGATTGTGAAAATATAATATAATAGTAATTAATTTAATTTTTCTGTAATTAATCACAATTAATCGCAAATAACATTAATTTAAAGATTAAATGTTAATTACAATATAAAAATATATTAAAAACTTGGTAACAGTTTACAATAAGGTTTCATTAGTTAACATTAGTCAACTACTTTAAGTAACATTAATTAAGAATGAACAATACTTCTACAGCATTTACAAATCTAAATTAATGTTAATTTCAACATTTACTAATACATAATTAAAATCAAAAGTTGTATTTGTTAACATTAGTTAATGCATTGTGTACTAACATGAACAAACAATGAGCAACTGTATTTTAATTAACTAACATTAGCAAAGATTAATAAGTACTGTTGAAACAAATGTTTTGTTCAATGTTAGTTCATGTTAGGTAATACATTAACTAATGTTAATTAAAGAAACCTTATTGTAAAGTGTTACCAAAAACTTTAATGTAGAAACATTAAGACAGTATATTTTAAATATTTGATCTAACAGGTTGAATAAATTGATCAAACACTTCATAGCCTTCACTGCATAAATTATAAATTAAACACAGATTAATCCTTTTTAAAGCTAAAACAATATATATATATATATATATATATATATATATATATATATATATATATATATATATATATATATATATATATATATATATATATATATATATATACACACACATAGTCAAGAGTAGTGAATGATTTTGTCTTTGACTTGTGTGCTTTGATTAACATTAATTACAGTCAGCAGCAGGTTTATTAGGCTGCTGTCACTTTAAGACCTGGATCTGACACAAATCTGATGTTCTCACAACTGTTTATGGTCATTTAAGACTTTTGAAGAGTGATTTAAGACTGTGCTTACAAGGATACTCGACAAAGCGACTTTTGTGTGTTTTTGAACTCAGTGCGGCCGGTGCACTGCCTGAAGCAGCTTTCTGTGTGCCTGAGTTGTGTGTGTCTGTCACACAGTCAGGAGATTCACAGACAGCACACCGGTACAGATTTGAGTTTTTTTTTTTTTGTTTGAATGGTTTAATAGCACTTGAATGAACGATAGCATGAGGATGACGGAAAATCAATAAGGATTTATTATATTATATTATATTAATTATATTATATTATATTATACAAAGGGTCTGTCAGATCTGTGGCTTGGTACCAGCTGATTAACTGAGGGAAACGGGGGCGCTACAGCATCATAGTTATTGTTATTTTATAACTAATGTTAGTTTCCAGCTCTCCATCTTTATTCCTCTTCCCTTGTGGGTCATTAAGGGCCAGTGGCCGTCTGCTGTGCTGTGGCTCGTGTTTTAGCCCAGGAGGGATGACTACATGGGAAGACACATTCTGTGTTCTGATCCGTGCGCGTGTTCTGCCCTTCAGCTCGGCTCCACTCAGCCAATGAGCACAACACCACGCGGCCCACGGGACAACCTGACTGTGGCCTGCATCTGACCCTTGCTCCCGCCTGCAGATGAGTGCCCTGACATGCTCGTCTCACTCTAACAGAGGGCCTTTCTCAAGGGAACTCCAGCCAAGGATCTGAATCCCCCTAGCTTAAACGTCCTAGCTTCAACTTCCTCTCCAAGTTTTATATGTTTCTCTCCCCTTGGCGGGTAAGTATCTTATCCTCTGGGGCTTAAGTACAACAAAGTCTGGGCCTTTTTTTCGGGATGTCAGAGAGTCTTTTTTTATTGCATTGTATTCAACTTGTCTCTGGCTTTTGGAAAAGAGCAAAAGAACAGAATGACCACTACAGGGTTTAGTTTTAATAAAAAGACAAAGAATAGATACTGTCCTAAGGGAACTGCAGATGGACCAAGAATGCCTGGAGAAAGATATTGCCATTACAGACTTAATTGCAGTAGCTCGGCTGGTGCATGTTGGAAGTGATTTGAATTTTGCTTTTTAATATAAAATAAAACAAAATAAAAGCAAAATAAAAAAAGAATTAAAAACAATATAATAATAATAATAATAACAACAATAATAATTATAATAATAATAATAGTTATAATAAGAAATGTTATTTAGAAATATAGAGGAATAAGAATTAGAATAAGAAAAGGAATAAGAAAGATAATGGCGATATAAATTAAATGAAATTTATATATAAAATTTATTTAAAAATATAAACATAACATTTAAAAAAATATTCAATTTATGAAGACGATTTTTACCTCCTTTAAATAAAAAAAATGAAAGCTGTAAAAACAATAAAAAGGCTCTTATTATTATAAAGTAATATGACTATTATTATTATTATTATTATTATTAGAAATGTTAAGAAATAAGGAGGATAAGAACAAAGAATAAGAAAGATGACAGCATGAACGAAATGAAATTCATCTATAAATTTTATTATAAAAGTTTATATAAAAATTATTTTATACCGTATTATTATTATTATTATTAAGAAGAAGAAGAAGAAGAAGAAGAGGAGGAAGAGGAGGAAGAAGAAGGAAGAAGAGGAGGGAGAAAGAAGATGAAGTGAAACAGGAAGAGAAAGAAGAGAAAGAAGAGGAAGGGAGAAGAAGAAGAAGTGGAAGAGGAAGAAGAGGAGGAGGAAGAAAATGAAGAGGAGGAAAATGAAGTGGAAGAGGAAGAAGAGGAGGAGGAAGAAAATAAAGAGGAGGAAGAAGAGGAAGAGGAGGAGGAGGAGGAGGAGGAAGTGAAAGAGGAAGAAGAAGAAGAAGGAAGAAGATGAAATATGACATCTACCATCTACCATAAACCTTGAGTGGATCAAATACCTGTATCCCATCCAGCAATTTGCTCATGCACCAAAAGCTGTCGGCTTCGATGTTTCGTTGTGTATCCAGTGGTAAGCTTGCCATTTCAAAATTTTCCACATCTTCCTCTATGGAAAAGAATACACACAAAACACACAAACACATTCATGTTGGGTCACCAGCAGATCAAACCAGCACACATGCTTCAGGTGTTCGCAGCAGTCTTTGTATTCTTGCGGGGCGACAGCGGTTTGGTGTGTCGTGCATCGTATGCACAGACACCACCACAAAGCCATTAGATCATTAGCCGGCAAACTGCATTCTTTATTCAACACATTCATCAACTCGCCCCTCTCCCTCCCCCCTCCGCAGGCTTCCCCTCGCAGCCATGACCTTTCCCGACTCTTTAAACAGTATGTGCTAAATGATGCTGATACACACATTATGCCCCAGAGAGCCAGACCTGGCTGGAAAAGACTTCTGTGTGCCACTCCACTCACCCACCGCACAACTAATGTAGTCCTCCATCTCTTGATCTCTCTCTCTCTTCCTCTTTTCTTAATAAGGATGGAGGGATTGGGGAGGGGAAGGAAAGACAAGGAGCTATTTTGATGAAGCACCGAGTAAAGAGAAAGAGAGAGAGAGAGCGCTTAAGGCATGTTTGCATGCAGCTTGCGCATCGCCAAAGCAATTCAGTCAATCACGCGTCTGTTATTGCGGTACATGAGAGCTGAAATATAGATAAGAAGAAGGTCAGATCCAAGGTCGAAGACACAATGAAGAATACATGCTCTCCAATCACTGAAGATACTCAACTGAAGCTGCAAATCAACACGTGCTGAACACCATGTGGACAACCGCTGCTGAGGTCTGTTGTTAGAGACAAAAACTGACTGTAAACGGCATCAGGCTAAACCCCTATTTGCATACTTCTACTATACAATAAAACAGTACACTACTGTTCAAAAGTTTGGGGTCAGTAAGATCTTTTTTTTTTAAAGAAATTAATACTCTTATTCAGTAAGGATGCATTAAACTGAATCAAAAGGGACAGTGAAGACATTTACAATGTTACAAAAGATTTCTATTTTAAACAAATGAAATTTCTATTCATCAAAGAATCCTGAAAAAACATATCAAGGTTTTCACAAAAAGTATTAAACAGCACAATGGTTTTCAACATTGATAATAATAAGCAAAAAAAATCCAATAAAAGTCGCTCATGGGTCATTTTTTGTGCTCTCATATTGATGTCTATAACTTCAAAACAAAATGAGATATTTTCACCAAATTTGACACACATGGGCACACTGAGGACACCTAAAAAAAAAAGTGGTGGAGATCAGGCAATAGGTGGCGCTATAACTGTCAAAAAAAAAAAAAAAAAAAAAAAAAAAACTTTAAAAACATATTTTTCCTAAGCAAATTGCCTGTATTGGCAGTACATGGTCTTTTCCATCTATGATTTAAGTGCTTACATGTTTGCTAAATAATTTATAATGCCTTAAAGTGCTTGAACCCCGATAATTGCTGCTCGCAGGTATATTTAGAAATTTTTCTTGTGCAGCAAATCAGTGTTACAATTACCACCGGTGTATCAAACACACAACGAGGAGATAGGAGTTAAATAAGTCTTTACTTGAAAATCCAACAGGAGAATACAGGAGCAAACAGGAACATACACCATAGTAGACACGAACGATACTGAAGACAAACAGGAACTTAAATACACTGATGAATTAACTCAAATTACAAACAGCTGTGATGAATGTGATTAGTGTCCATGGTTACTGATTGTGGCGGGAAAGTAGAATGAAGGAACACCTGACAGATGACAACAAACAAACTGAAAGTCCATGTGACAATCAGCATATTAGAATGATTTCTGAAGGATCATGTGACACTGAAGACTGGAGTAATGATGCTGAAAATTCAGCTTTTTACAGTATTTTTGATCAAATAAATAAATGAAAACATTTAACCCCCAAACAATTGAATAGTGTATTTTTTTTAATTTTTTTTTAGAAAAAACAAAAGGTCACTGGAACGACATGAAGGTTAGTCAATGATGACAGGGTGAACTATTCTTTTAAATATTCATTATTTAAAATTGAAGTGTGTAATTCTGCCATTAGCCTCAACAAATGTAATTGTAAAAGTGCAAAAATAACAGACTTATTATGTTTGTTGATCATGTACATGTTTTATGCCTTGCAAACTTCAAAATATCTTCTTTTGTGTTTAGCAGAAGAAAGAAACACATACAGGTTTGGAACAACTTGAGGGTGAATAAATGATAACAGAATTTTCATTTTTGGGTGAACTATCCCTTTAAGCATGTGGATTTCTGTGAAAAACATTGCTGTTGAAAATGTATCTGATTTAAATGTCAACAAGACAACATAATCTAGCTGGATAACAAAGATGAGGTTGCAAATGAAAAATAAATTGTTGCAACTTTTTTAGTATCCAAAGAAAACTTTTATCATAAAAATTATTTAAATTATTTGGTTTGATTTGTTTTGTTTATTTGATTTGTGTTTGATTGTGTTTTTGTTTGATTTGTGTGCAACATTGGCTGTTTTTGACTCATGTGGACATAAAAAATTAATACAACAAATGAAACAAAAAAAAAAAAAAACTATTATTCAAATTAAATATATTATTTTACATTAAATATATTATTTACAGCTTATGCTTTATTTTATTATTTACATTTTTTTACATTGACAATTAGAATCAGTTAATCATGGAGACTGTTAAAAAAAAAAAAAAAAGATTAAATTCACATAGGAACGGTTTTACAGTTTACACAGAAATTTGTGTTTCATGAATGTGGCCCATAGATGTGAAACAGAGGGGTAGCAGGTAGAGGAATGGCAAAAACCTCTCTGCTCAAACTCTCTGAGAAGAAAAACTGTCAGTAAACCTCTGCATTGCAGCAGGAAGAACAGCTGATGGGGGCCGAGTGAGAGCCCGGATGGGATTCAAGTAAAAAAAGACGGATGGAGAACGACAGGAAAGAGCTGGCAGGGGGGAAAAAAGCTGGAAAAGCAAAGTAAATTGCCCTCTTTGACCACAAATGAAGCATGGAGTGCCCTGCCGGTCATGGGCTGGGCCATATGTCACTGGCCACAGCACTGGAGAGATTCCTGATCCATTTAGCTCTCCACATTTCCACATCACTCCAAAGCTTCGGACACACACACACACATAGCGCTGCTGCATAAAGCAGCTTTACAGAATGCAGGAGAAATCCTGTTTGTGGCACAAAGAGGGGCTTTGCCCCCCTGTTCTCTGACCCTGTGGAGAAAAACAGGGTTATTGTGCCATGTATGTGTATGAGTATGAGCGACCTGAGAGATCATTCAATAGTCATGAGTGAAGTCTGCAACTCGTGAAACAAATCACAGCTCATTTAGGTCATTGCTCCATGTCTCAAGTTGAGCATTAAATGATCCATGTTATATAGCTCAGACTCTAAAAGAGGATTGGCTGAGCCATGTTCAAAGCCGTTTATAAAATATGCCGACAGACGCACACCTGGTGACCGCACATCAGTTGAATTCTTTATGAAAGGTATAGTTCACCCAAAAACCATCATTTTCACATTCCAAACTCGTATGACTTTCTTTCTTCAGTAGAAAACAATAGGAGAAATTTTGAAGAGATGTATTGGTTGATTTTTCAATACAATTACAATGAACAAGGACTGGAGCTCTTAAGCTTAAAAAAAAAAAAAAAAAAAAGATGCAAAAATCGACATAAAAGTCTAATAAATGTGGTTAATATGACCATATTTAAAGCTTTTGAACCCATATAAATTTTTTGTTTAACAAAGAGACCAAAATACTAGAGGTGTAACGATACCCTCATGTCACGATTCGATACATATCATGATACTGAACTCACAATACAATATTATTGCGATACTTCAAGAAAGGTTAACAAAAAATGCACTGTTGATTAAAATGCTAAATTTGGTATTACATTGGAGGTGTAAATGAATAGGCTTGGACTTGGTGCTGGTAACCCAATGCACAGGACAATGGTGACACCAGAAAAAAAATATTCATGATTCTGAAGCTGAAATTACAGAATTATTTTAGAATATGTTTGCACTCTATCACTGACTAGATATATTTAAAATAATGTAGGCCACTTTTTTCTGGTAAAATAAGACATTTGACATTATCAGGACCCACAAATATTCCCCCATTACAATATTATACATTATATTAAACATTATATATAGTAGTTTAATGTAGTACTGACACTAAAACTCGAAATTTGATTTGAATTTTTGAATTTAATTTTTTATGTGAACTATACACAGTACAGATTGTCACTATCTACGATACATATTGTTGCATTTTTTTATTGCGATATATTGTGACACTACATATTGTTACACTCCTAATATATACTGAACTAAATCTTAACATCCACCCTAGTTCTACTTGCCTATTCGTAACCAATCGGATCAATGACTCAGCCGATCCGTTAAAAAAATGTTCCGAATGTTCCATATCACAATTTCAGATCTCAATTCACTGATTTAATGATCCGGTCGCAAACCACTGGAGGAGAATATAATGGAATATTTACTTGGAATATAATGCCCAGGTCATGGACTACTTTTAGAGTGGTATTTTCCAAGCTTAAAAAGCTCCAGGTGCCAATTGCATGGAAAGAAGCGACTGATTCATTATTCACTGATTCATTCATCTTCCACAGAAGAAAGCAAGTCATACCGATTTGGAAAGACAGAATTTTCATTTTTGGGTAAACAATTCCTTTAAGAGTCATGTTGCTTGATATCTATAAAAAGCCTACAGTTTATAAACTATACTACTATAATACTTTTATTAATAATTTCCATTTTTGATGTACATTCTCAAGCCACAAAAGCTGTGCATTAGTGATTTTTACCCTCTTGTGGCTTCTTGCTCAGATTCAGCAACACCACCACCGAAACAAAAACTTCTCTCACCCAGACCACCCGTCTAATCCGAAATATGCACAGCGACAGCGCAAATAAGAGTCCATAAAACCAGGAAGGCAATAAATAATAAGGTGAGAATATCACACACCCTCTTCAGTAATAAAAAACTCATGTGTGTGTGAGAGAGAGTGAGAGAGAGACTGAGACAGGGCATTGATGCTTTACAGAGGAGATTTCCCCGCTGTCCTCTTTGTCTGTCAGGGTAAATGTGATGATTTACCCTTTGAGAATATTCCCTCTCTCTCTGCCTCGTCTCTCTCCACTTCAAATTCTTCGGCGCATCAATACCAACACTTTAAACCGAAGGGCGCTGTGACTCTCCTTCCTGCCGGCTACTCTTTAAAACGCTACTCGCTGATATTGAGCTAAATGTGAAGCGCCAATATTCTCCTATGCAGTCTCTCTCCCTTGCTTTCTCAGAGGACGGCCTCAGCAGAAAGCTAAAAAGCTCGCAAAGGAGCCCTAGAAAGCCACTGAGGCGTGCCGGCCAAGAGAAACAGCGCAGCGAAAGATGGCAAAACGCTGCGTTTGAGAGCAGTCAAAGCAGTTAGAGCTTCGAACCCAGACGCGTTTGCCCCGCCGTCGAGACCGCGGGGGTGAAACCCGCGGCTGAGGGAGGGCGCTAACCTCGCTCTTTTATCTCCCGCTGGCAGCATGTTGGGATCATGAAGTTCGTTCAGATGCATCGATCGGCGGGTCAAGCCCCCCACCGTGTGCTCGGCACCCTCGCAAGCCTCTGTAAACACTTAAATCCAGCCGATCAATGCGGCTCGTTCAACCTGCGGCACTCAGTCGCTCGCTCACACACGTGGTGAATCCCAAACGCACACACATATTCACATGGCCCGCAAACAAATTAGAGATAGAAAGGCCCTGCAGAATGTCACGAAAGCGCTGGTATGAAAAATCTGCTTTTCGTTAAATGAGTTTGTGGAGAAACAGAGGGATGAGGAAAAGACAGAGAGAGCAGTGGGCGAGGTAGACGGCCAAAGAGAGAGAGACAGACAGGAGAGAAAAAGAGAAATCGATTGGTGATCCAGGTAATCTGTGGGTATGTCCCGGTGTTTGCACTGGTGACATTGCAGCAGCGGCACACCGGAGAGATCAATGAGCCTCCTATTGTTCTTCTGTAATCCTTAACTATCCATAAGTAATTAACCTTCACATGAGAGGACAGGAAATAAATAAGGAAGGGAGGGGAAGGCTGCTGGGTAGAGGGAGAATAGCAATGAGGACAAGAGCTGGAGAGTCTATTTCCCTCCCTGTCTGTCTGACTTTATCTGTCTTTCTCCTTCTGTCTCTTTGTCTGTCTGTCTATCTATATCTAATGCATATCTATCTATCTATCTATCTAGCTCCAAGACAACAGATAGAGCGACAGATAGATAAAGCAATAGATAGATGGATGATAGATGGTAGAGCGATAGATGGATAGAGTGATAGACAGACAGACAGACAGACACATAGACAATCAGACAGACAGAGCGATAGATGGATAGAGCGATAGATAGAATGACAGACAGATACAGATAGACAGATGATAGAGCAATAGACAGACACATAGACTGACAGACAGATAGATAGATAGATAGATAGATAGAATGAGACAGATACATAGAGACAGACCGACAGACAGAGCAATAGATGGATAGAGTGAAAGACAGACAGATAGACAGATATATAGATTGATAGTGACAGACGGACAGATAGACAGATGGACAGATAGATAGTTAGATAGATAATAAAGCAACAGAGACACAGACAGATAGAACAGCCAAACTATACAGATGGAATCCAGACTGATAGAATGACAGACAGATAGAACGATCGAATAATAGTTAGATCGATTGATTGTTCTATCTGTTTCTCTCCTGTCTCTCTCTCTCTCTCTCCCCCATCTGCCTCTTCCTGTTTTTTTCTGTCAATCTTTCCTTCTGTCCATCAGACTCTGTGTCTGCCCATCTCCCTTTCTTTCTGTCTGTCACTCTCTCCATCTGTCTCCCTCATTCACCATTTGTATCTCTCTCTCATATCAACTGTCTATCTTTCAGAGTTTCTTTTAAAGATAATTGATATTCTGTATTTTCGTGTCTGACATTTTCACCGGATATTGTCAGTTTGTTTACATTTATACAACCATTTTCCACCATCATCTGTCAGATAGCGTCCTGTCTGCATCTCATCTCTGGCATATCATACACGTCAACGCGCCATTAGCGGAGCAAACAGAACTGATGTGCTCAACCAAAAGGACACATTTAGAAAGGTGAAGAATCAGTCAAGCGGACTGACTGATCCATGTGGAAGGTTATTAGATGCTTACCTACGAATTCAGAGAGGAAGACCACAAAAAAAGGTGTGACCAGGTCGTTAATGCCCTGCACGTATCCACTAGCGGGGTGACGGATGGCCCAGATGAACAGAATCCGCTCGAACACCTGGAAAACAAGACAATTGCTTTCAATGATTACCAAAAATCATTTCTCATAAGAACTGTGATTGTTGTGTAGACTTTTGGCAATTAATGTTGCTTAATTCACTCTTGACAGACCAACAGGTAAACTCATTTGGATGCTTGAAATGCAGCTGCAATTCAAGTGCTCTGCTCCTTGTTTATGGGTTACAAGCGTTGTTACACTCATCTAACAAGTTAAAAACACCACAGCACCCCCTGCTGGTAAGCATTCAATGGAACAGAGTTAATATCATCAGATGATTTACTGAAGTGTTGTCTTTTTGATCAACTATAACAAGACAAAAGTAAAAAATATAAAATAAAAAATAAAATATTTATACATATTTATGTGGAAATTTATATATATAAATAAATGAATATAATAAAATGTTAACGTTGTTAAGTAAAAATATAAGGTATTTTATTGAGTAAATTGGAATAAAATAAATTATTAAATCATGGTTAAATATTGACAAATGTTAGTTTTTTTTTCTTTTGGCAATAATAAATTGGAATACATTTTATTAATATATAATAAATAACACACACACACACACAAACACACACACACACACACATATATATACATATATATATGTATTTATATATTAGGTGTGTAATGTTCAGAAACATGACGGTTCAGTACGTACCTTGGTTTTGAAGTCACGGTTCGGTACGGGTTCGGTACAGCAGGGTGAGAAAACACCCTTTTTTATTAAACAATGTTTTACTGAACCAACTGTCTCTGTTTTTAAATTTATTCAATTATAATTAAAAAAAAAATTTAAGAATAAAAAAATATATTTCTGCTAATGCTGTAAACTATTAGGGAGCCTTTACTTGCACATTACTATAATAAAGGTAATCATTTACACAGTGGCTGTCATAACTTGTTTTCATGATGGATTTATTTAGGCCTTACATTAACTAACAGGTTAAGTTAAATATAATTAATATATAGGGCATTTATTTAGCGAAATGGTTCATTTCTCTAGTGAACTAACAAGCTGTTGACACTGAATGGCTTTTCTGAGGTAAATGTAATAGCTTACTACGTGATATATTGTTTACGAACTGTTTTACTGACATTTTTCTGCGGTTGAAACACTTAGTTGTACTGTATCTTTCAACATACCTTCATGTTCATTTTGTAGTAGTGAAGAGGAAGGGATGATCGCGTTCACACTTGCACGCATGCATTATGGCAATGGTAATTTGGGGAAACGTGCTTTGTCTTGCAAACAATTGTCACAATGCAAAATAATAAATAATAATAATAATAATAATAATAATAATAATAATAATAGTCTTAAAATTAGGCTCAATTTCTCTTTATTTTCTTTTGATTTCAAGGTTAAATGTGACATGGACATGACTGTGTGACTCACTCTTTTAGCTTTGTGATTACATTAAGTGTGTAGTATATGCATGACCCTGGAGGGTCTGACACAGGTGTGGTGTGCAACGAGACTCAGGTGTTGGTGCCACAGAAAATCACGTACCTCCTGCACCAGCGGCTGCTGGAACAAAGGAATCAAAGGGTTCGTCCTCGGGATATCGATGTGAATCTATGGAAAGACAAAAGACAGGTATATTCAGGTAAACTCGAATGCACACCCACACAAGCAACTTGGAGTGTCAGAGGCACAGGTGACCTGGGGAAAAAAAAAAAATAACAGATTAAATCAATATCCCCCAAGAGCACTAAATTGAGTTACATGTGCCTTTTCCCTTCCTCTATTTACTGGAAAACCATCAGGGTCCAAACTACACATGCTATCGATCTGGTTTCGTAACAAGCTACACACAAAACCTGCATGAATTCACTTTGAAAATGGACAGCGCCGCATCCAGTCGCACATACAGGTGGCGACCCTTCTCTTTCATCTGGTTCTCTCCTATTTTCTTCCCTCTCTCTATTTCTACTTCCATCATATGTTTGACGAAATGGCTTTGCAGTAATGCAGGTCACTCGAAGGCCACCGAAGTCCAGTTCGCTCGTATTCACCGCCATTCCTCGCCCTCTCAGACTGTGACCACACTAAAAGGTCATTTAGTGTTTCTGCCCAGACAGCCAGGGGCCAGTCCAACGGTTCTGTACGACCACATAAATCCTTTTAAAGGTCTGTGTCCGATTTGTATTGCAGTAGACGAAATGAGGGGCTGGGAGCCAGCGAGCCCTGAGGAACCGGACAAGAGAAGAGAGAAGGCAGCGCATAGCAATCGACTACCAGTCCTGCACCATTAACCTGAGTTTTACAGCCCATAAGAATATTGATCCCGGCCCCCCTCCCCCATTAATAACAAGCAGTACAAAATCTGGGTGTATTACTTCTATAGCTTTCTGGAGGCAGGTGTAATCTTGACTTGCTGCAGAGATGATGGGGTTCCTAAACTGAGTGGCGTCTGGTGTCGCCTAGTGGTTAAAGGGGTAGTTCACCCAAAAATCATCCTTAAATCAAATATAATATGTTTAAGCTTTTTAATATTTAAGGAAAAGATGCAAAAGTCTCCTAAATATAGTTTATACGACTTGTGTACTACATTATGAGTCTTCTGAAGTCATGATAGCTTATGTGAGGAACAGACTGAAATTTACAACACTATTCACTGATAATCTTAATCTCTGCAAATGAATCAGTGAGTTGAGCTAGAGAACCGAATCGGTTTGATTCATTGATGGATGAAATCAGATGAAATCTATGCAAGTATAATACACAAAACCCCTGGGCTTGTAGGTTTAAAGGTTGTTTGTTCAAACTAAGCAAGGATTGATCTGTGAATTATGACCGTTGCGCTGCTGAGTAAGACACTTAACCCCAGGTTGTTACAGAGGGATTGAAGCATCTGTTAAATCACAAATTAGAAATAATTAGCAGGGATGTGCCAATCTACACTTCTGTATAAAAGATTTTTTTTCTTTAAAGAAATACTTTTATTCAGCAATATGCATTGATCAAAAGTGACAGTAAAGACATTTATAACATTACAAAAGATTTCTATTTAAAATAAATGTTGTTCTTTTGAACTTTCTATTCATCAAAGAATCCTGAAAAAAAAAACTATCACTGTTTCCACAAAAATATTAAACAGCAAAACTGTTTTCAACACTGATAATATTAGAAAATGTTTCATGAGCAGCAAATCAACATAGAATGATTTCTGAAGGATCATGTGACACTGAAGACTGGAGTAATGATGCTGGAAATTCAGCTTTGGCATCACAGCAATTAATATATTATAATAGAAAATGGCTATTTAAAATTGTATGCTAATTAAATTGTATCATATTTCACAATATTACAGTTTTTACAGCATTTTGATCAAATTAATGCATCCTTGGTGAGCACAAGAGACTTCTAACCAACCCCAAACTTTTAAATGGTGTTTTTCATTTTTTGGTGAACTTTCATCAATTACTCGTCCTCATGTCGTTCCAAACCTATAAGACTTTCTCTCTCCTGTGGAACATAAAAGATGATATTTTGAAGAATGTTGGTAACCAAACTAAATTAGTTCCCATTGACTTCTGCTGTATTTTTCTCCATGCAAAAGAAGTCAATGGGAACCAAAACTGTTTGGTTACCAACATTCTTCAAAATATCTTCTTTTGTTCCACAGAAGAGAGAAAATCATACAGGTTTGAAATGACATGAGGGTTTGTAAATGATGATTTTTATTTCTGGGTGGACTTTACTTCCCATTAAAGAAAGCCCTGTAAAATTAAGCTTGGTTACTCCCACGTTCACAAACAAATCAGATGTCTGGAAACCAAGAGTCACCCTTTAATAGCAAAATGAACCGATATTTAATAAATAAACTTGGAATTTAAAGACATACAGTCATTTCTGTAATCTAACCAATGTTGCATTCTACGAGATCCTTTTCCACTGAAATTGACATCTTGGGAAATGGTGACAGTCAGCATACGCCTGTGTATTATGTTGTCCCAATCAACTCAACCTGGATTTAAACGAGTATTCTGGGTTGCTTTCAACGTAATGTCTGAGGACGGCATATCTGACATGCTGTCTATTAGCACAGACAATGCATTTCCTGTTTAAATGCACCAGGAGATGAGTAAAAATACTCTGTAGTAACTGACACAATGATGTGGTACAGAGAAATTAGACATAATAATGTACACAATGAAAATATTTCAGCAGAACTTTTCCCAAAACACTCTTAAACATCTCCATTACCTAGTGTGAAGATCTCAAAACAGAACATTTCAATGTTTGAATACTATTTAAATGTTCTTCTGAATAATAACAGAATTAAATTACATTTTTGTATCTTCTTAATTATGTAACACTGTTTCACGTATACTGTTACTAAAGCCTGCTTTGTAAGCAACACTGTGTATTCCAGTGGCCTGAAGGTGTTACTCATGGACATTGTGCACAAGTCAGAATGGTCAATTTCAACCAACACTTCCCATTTTTTTCATGTATTGAGTTTTACCTGTCTGTATGTGTCTCTGTGGTTATCATCTGTTCTGGAGTGGTAATACTGCTCGATGAAGCCGAAATACTCCTCCCTCTTCCTCTGAAGAACCAGATCCCTACGTTCCCTATTGGCTGGAAGATAACCCTGAGAGAATCACAGGGAGAGAAGAAATGTAAATTTAATAGTATTTAGAAAACTATATACCCACATTCTCCATGTCTTCCAAGTGTATCTTGCCTTGTAACCAAAATATAACCTATAAATAATGCAAACTAAAGATATTAAAAACAGCAACATGTAACTTCAGTTCAATACTGCAGTCCCATGCAAGAAGACAAGTGTTGGATTGAAAAAAAGCTTTTAATCTTTTTTTAAATCAACAGATTGTATCATTTCAATTAGATGACCTTCTTTATTGTGCTGAAGTCAGATGATTAATAAATGCCTTTCAGAATATTACCTCATCTCACTGATTTAATGCAACTGGCTTTTTTGTGCTGCTCATATAAATGACACTTTTTAAAAATCTTCTAACAAGCGAAGCAAATCAGGCAAGTTACATTTCATCAAGTTCTTCGCAGATGCTTTCTTATTAAAGTGCCTTACTAAACAAATTGCATGAACCATATCATCTAGATGCTAGGGTGGTTGTGAAGGTGTTGCTAGGATGCTCTAAGTAATTGCTAGGTCATTGCTTACTGATTACAAGTCAAAATATGCAAACGTTATGGGGTCTTTTTTTTTGGAACAAGGCTCTTATGATTGCCAAAGCTGCATTTATTTGATCAGAAATACAGTAAAAACAGTAATATTGTGAAATTATTACAAAATTAAAATAACTGTTTTCTATTTGAATATATTTTAAAATGTAATTTATTCCTGTGATGCAAAGCTTATTTTTCAGCATCATTACTCCAGTCTTCAGTGTCAATGATCTTTCAGAAATCATTCTAATATGATGATTTGCAACAGTATCTAGTGATGATCTTTTGTTTCGAATCAGTGGTTCTAAGTTTTTTTTTTTTTTGGTGCACAAAAAGTATTCTTGTCGCTTCATAACATTAAGGTTGAACCACTGTAGTCACATGAACTGTTTTAAATACATCTTTAGTAGCTCTCTGGGCATCTGAAAGTGTTAATTATCTTGCTGGCAATGCAGGCCTCACTGAGCCATCGGGTTTTATCAAAAATATCTTAATTTGTGTTCAGACGATGAACGAAGGTCTTATGGGTGTGGAACGAAATGAGGGTGAGTAATTAATGACAGAATTTTCATTTTTGGGTGAACTAATCCTGTAAAAGTCTTGTCACTTTTGATCAATTTAATGCATCCTTGCTGAATAAAAGTATTCTAAATAAATAAATAAATATTTAACATTTTATTAAATATTTAACTTTTGAACAGTAGTGTATGACTCGGGTCCCTCCTTCAATGTAAGTCTATGTGTTTTGTTTTTTGCCCATTTTATTGTCCGTGGGGGCGAAACTCTGCCTGTTATACTGTCCACAGAGAAAACTTTGTAATTTACATTGCATAAAGTAATTGCTTCATTTTAATACTTTGAACAAACCACTAACTCCAAGTATAGGCAATAATAATAATGAAGTTTGCCTTGGCAAACACAACTAACTAAGAAGTGCATTTGAGAATACAGAAACAGACCTCAGACCTCAAGAAGTCAAGAAAAAAATCCACAACTTCTAATCATGTAGCTACTAAACTAACACACAGGCAGGATGCAATTGTTTTAGTATATACTTGGTAGCTACAGACGAGTCCCTAAAGAGCAGACAACAAGTGCAGGCTATTTGTAGAGCAGACGTGGAGGCGTGGAACTGTCAGTTAGATCGTTGTCACGACTCTCCATCATGTTTCTGAAAATGATGTTTTTAAAATGTCTTCCCCTCCCATTGTTTCTCAACTCTTGTTTTAATGAGCACACACAGAGTTGCCAAGCGCTTGAACACAAATGATAACATACATTCAGAATCTGACTCTCAATTCAGCTCATGCCTGTAGCTTCAGGCAAATAATAAGTGCACAAACTCAGCTCGTTTGGAATTGCCCCATCATTGGCCCTTCAAAACTGTAATAACGACTATTAAATCGAAATAAACATCGAAATGATCTTAAAACAGCTTTCCAATGCTATTCTGAGAAAGCCTTGGTGAGGTTTGGGACCTGTAAAACCAGGATCAAAGTTGGAAACATTCACATTTGCTGACATAAACATGATTAAGTCCTACAAAAACAAAATGCAAGTGTTACTCTTTATAATTACAATTTGAACATGAAAAGTGGAGACAAAATGCTTCTATTTGGCACCCTACCATTTCTTTCAGCAAGCATCCACCTCTGTATCTTTATACATATGGAATTATTTCCTCTAATCCCCCAGCAAACATTGCATGAAGCAGTAAAAGCTTGGAGGAGCTGGGCCGGGGTGGGGATTTGCTTGTACAGCTTAGCCTGGAGGTGTGTGTTATTGACGGTGTAAGTATGCGCCAGAAACGCAAATGAGGCTTGTAAAGCATTCTCCAAACATCAGCGCACATACAGCAATAACACAGCAGCCCACTCTACCCCTCTTATGATGACAGTCACATTTCTGCTGATATTAAGTGCTCAGCAAGGCCAATATTGCAAAACAAATCAATAACACACATTAAACTGAAAGTGACATGGATGTTTTATACCCTCTGAAAAGCGTAAAAAATGATTGCCCACCATATGTAGGACTAAACCACAAGGTTTGTTGGCTTACAGTAGATGAAAAAAAGATTTTTACATGCTGTAATTAAAAAAACAGTAATTTATCATTTTCTGCTATTCATTGAATTGAATATATTTGGCTGCATTTCAGAGAAGTATGTATAAAACATATTTAACAAACAATTATTTTCCCTAGGATATTCCCCCCCCAACCCCCGTTTCGTTCCGATCGGCTTCCATTAACCTCATCTGATAGCTGCTCAAATTTCATTGGCTGCAGCCGGTCACATTTTTCAAGATACGCAAATGTCCTTAAAAGGCAGTCTTGGCACCTTGGACAAAGACACCGCGTGCCAATTTTCAAGTCAATCAGACTTAGGGTTGCGTAGTTTTAACCATTTTAATGTTTTTTCCATGTAATAGCGCCACCAAGTGACCAGTTGCCGCATCCTTTTTCATGCAACCATAGGATGAGCTCGGTGAAAATATCTCATTCCGTTCACGAGTTATAGCCATTTTAGTAAATGTGGCTCTACCCACTTCAAACGTTTTGGCGGCCCTTAGAGCCTGTGAATCGAACTTTTTTTTTTTTTAATTATTTGACAATCAGATTCCAGAGAATCTTGCCAGTTCGCAAAAGTAGGTTTTTCCAAAAATCGAAAATACCCGAAAACCGACAGAGCAATGATCGAATACGAGTTTAGGATTTATAAGTGATTTCACCGCTGTAGCGCCTCTGTCAGGCTGATCGGGGCGAGCCTTAGTGACATTGTAGATGGTCTACGTACTTCCAGCCCTCAAAGATTCAAGTCTCTACAACTTACGGTTTTATCTGTGTGATCACTTTTTGGGGAGAATACTGATTTTAACAGTGATGAACTCCTAAAACATTGGTAGGCCTAGTGGTTACGGCATGTGTCATGGTGATTATGTGAGCAGAATGAGTTCAAATACACCTCACAACATATTTCAGTCCAATTCTTACCTCTTTTCCACAACTTTTATTGTCCTCTAACCTGTTTTTTTAAAATAAGAATTGTGAAATGGAAATGATAAAGTAATGACTAGTAAATACTTACCGATAAAAGTCTCCAGGTGACTGGCCGAACCTCACGAGGGATTCCTGACCAGCTATGCTTCCGTAACTCCTCTGTATGAACAAAAAGTGGAAAGTTAATCCAAAATGGAGGAGGGGGTTGGAATCAAATTAAGTAAACCAAACAATTAAACACAGTCTTAATCAACAGTTAAAAGCATGCATCAAGAGTCTGTTCATATTCTGTGATAGAAAATTATGCAAGACATACTTTAAATCTTCCTTCACGGGTCAGGTGTCACTTAACTTACAGTTCCATCGACATAATCGATAAACAATTATTTTTAATTAGCAAACACAATCACAGTTTTCACTGCCATGCCACCTTGATCTATGGTAACTCCAATAAGACTTAACTGCACATTGATTTTAAAAGTAATGGCTGGGACGTTCACGATTCACAGGTGATCAAGCAACGGCTTGGGATGTTGGCATGATGTTTGAAGAGCACCTTTAAGTCAAGTCAAGTCACCTTTATTTATACAGTGCTTTATGCAATCCAGATTGTTTCAAAGCAGCTTAACATAATAAAATGATTCAATGATGCAAACAGTGTTCATTTTGGTTGTATAGTAGCTCTAAAAGAAAACAGAGTCATTGTTCAGCTGAAGTCAGTTCAGTGTTGATTGAGTTCCATTGCAAAGATCGTCAATTATTAAATTAGTTCATTTCATCTATAAAGAAGTTCTGCAGAAAATGATGCCATCGTCCAGATTAGAAGCATCTGTACCATGGTGTGGCCAGCTCTGATGTTTATCTGTGGTGCACATGTGAACAATGCAAGATGGAGCTTGGTTTTCAGTATTTCACAACCCCTTTTTTTCCTCCTATGACACAGCAAAAACATTTTCTTAATCTGTTTTTGTCTTGTTTTACAGTAAAATATCTAAACATCCTCACATTTACTTGAGAAGGAAACTGATAAGATATTAACACTAGCGTTCAGAGAACATATCTTGAAATAAGTTTATTTCTTATAACGTCGGCTGTTTCTTGTTTTAAGTATACTTCTCAAACCATAATAAATTTATGAGCCAATGGGTTAGTTTTTAGTAAAATAAACTTAATTCAAGATCAGTTATTAAACAAATTATTTGCCAATGGATAAGAAAAATAAACTTAATTTAAGATCTATTATTAAACAAGTATTTAAAAATATTTGTGTTTAATAATATATCTTAAATTAGGTTTATATCTTAAACAATTTTGCTTCTCAAGTGAATTGCTTTGTTTTAAAGATGTTTGACTGGAAAACAAGATACAAATAGTATTAAGAAAAGATTTTGGTAGTGTATTTCCTGTTGCTATGAAGAAAAATATCCTTTACTTTAGAGATTTAAGAGCTACTGAAGAATTACTCTGGATAAAGAAAACCAGTTTATAATTAGTCAAAATTTCTTCAGAAAACTTGTCATTGCAAAACTCATATATTTCATATACTATATTTTTATGCGGTTGCTAGGGTATTCTGTGTCATTGCTAGACGGCTTCTTACCGGCACCAAGCCAAAATAGCCCCCCCAAGGCTCTATCGTAATTTTAAAGGGGTCTTTGATTATGATTTCACTTTTTTTAGTTTAGTTAGTGTGTAATATTGCTGTTTGAGCATAAACAACATCAGCAAAGTTACGATGCTCAAAGGGAGATATTTTCTTTTACAGAAATCGCTTTTTAAGGACTACAATGAGCTTCTTCCCGGGTTGGTGACATCATAAACCCCAAAATTTACGTAAACCCTGCCCCCGAGAACACACAACAAAGGGGGTGAGGCCATGTTGGGCTGCTTTAGAGAAGAGGAAGAGTTGTTGTAGTAGAGTGTTGTTACCATACCGTCATTTTACGCCGGACTGCTTCACAAACAACGGTCAGTTCAATGCTGTAGTTGCACAAAAGATTAACAAGACCGCACATGCTAGTCGATGAGTTGAATCAACTCCACAGCAACTACATACATTTATCCACTATCCATTCAGAAACGTCCAGATGCATTCTAAAAGTTGTAACTTCTTCCTGAGTCTCTCCATCAGTGTCCGACTCCGGTTTGAACAATGTCAGGCTGAACACTGTTACTGACAATTGTCATTTTAACTGCGTGAGATTCTCCAGTTTTGTTGTTGTTGAGCAACAGAAGCACAAGCTGTTAAAGCTCCGCCCTCTTTTGGAAAGGGGGCCGAGAGCAGCAGTTCATTTGCATTTAAAGGGGCACACAAAAACGGCGGCTTGTTTTTGCTCTTGCCCAAATAGGGGCAAATTTGACAAGCTATAATAAATTATCTGTGGGGTATTTTGAGCTGAACCTTCACAGACACATTCAGGTAACACCAGAGACTTATATTACATCTTGTAAAAGGGGCATAATAGGTCTTCTTTATGTCCTTTACAAAAGCAGTTGCCTCTTTAACGTCACGCAAAGTATCTATAAACAATTCAGAACAAGTTCCATGCTAAAGTGTGACTGATAGTAATTATGATCCTTGCCTTTGCAAGCACCACTATCAAAGAAAGAAAAATCGATGGTATTGCACTTTTGAATCTTACAATAAAGAGCAAAGATAACTGTTGTCATGACAACCGGATGAATAATAGTGTCATCTCAGCCATTCTCTCTGTCTGTTCCTTTTTTTTATTATTATTATTATTGAGTGGAGCTTTTCAACTCCACCATTCTCAATTACTTATTTTGTCATTGTTATAAAGACAACATTACATTGCAGGTGAATGCCATTAGACCAAATATCATCGATCTGTCCAGGTGCTGAAGCCTACACTACTTTTTGAGGATTGTTTTTGTGAACTCCTGCCAAGCCCTCTGGGTCATCGTGATCAGCGAATATAAAACTGCTTTTCACAACGTCTATGAAAACTTAAAGACTTGCTGAGCAACATCTGGTGAGATCGCTCCTGGGTCGTTTTTGAGTTAGAACAAACATGAAACCGATTTTCAAGCGCTCCTAAAATACTAATGGTATTGGACACCTGCCAACCGTCCCATGATGGCAGAATGATGAAAGATCTCAGAAGCCATTATGAACCCAGAATACTGTGCAGGGAAGCCCCTCCAACTATATCACAAGCACATTTTTCATAAGGCGCTGTGAAAGAAGTGCATAAGCATTATTTTCCCCTCCAATGACTGATGGTTCTCATTCCCCCATGATTTCAGCCTGTCGCTCAGAAATCTCAGAGCCTGTGGAGGCTGAAACTATAAAGCAAAGAAGAGTGAATCTCTTTGATAGCATCATTATAGCATCAGCGGCACAAATGAGAGAAGGCACACGCAGAACTTGTTTTTGTTCCACCAGCTCGCAGGTGCACTCGAAGAGACGATTTGTTGGAGAACGTGGGGAGAACAGAAGGGCCTCTCAGCATGAACTCAGGAAGAGTAGAATAACATCATGGATGGGTTTTATCCATTCTGCCATCCCACACTGTCTCACCTGGCAAAGAGATTCAGCTAGAGGCTGAAAAACAGGCGAGAGAACGAAGTGCGAACACATGTGAGGGTTTTGTGGCTTTCCGTTTTGAGATGGTTCTGATGGATGGACTTTATTATCTTAGAAAAGTAAACAAGTAACCCCCACAAGTGACCAGGGTTTTTTTTTTTTTATCCCACTGAAAACAGTCCTTTTTTTACGTTTAATGCTAGCAAAATTCACTAATTGTTTGCTTTAAAGCTTACCCAGGTCTGTGTTGGGGCTGGCAAGTAGCTGCTTGAATTTATCCAACCGAGTCTTCTCTCTCACCGTCATGGGCGGAGCTCCTGAGGCATTTTGGTCTGAAATGCGGGCAACTAATGGAATGACGGGACGCACAGGAAGTGACTGCTGTTTCTGCAGGGTATTGCGAGCTAAACAGGACAGAAAGATACAAATATTAAGCATTGTATAAATAATAAAATATATTAATATATCATACATATAAATCCATTAAATTGTCAATATTTTGTCATGTCTTTAATTTTAGTCAGTTTTACTCAATTTATTTATTTATTTTTTTAGGTATTTTAGTTAAATGTAGCAAAAAAAAAAAAAAAATGTTGTTGACAAGATTGACTCTTCTCATTCATGAAGCAAAACAAACTGTTAACTGCCACAATCTGCGCAAAAAAAAAAAAATAGGGCTATTTTTTCAATTATGATGAATTTATTACCCATTTTTCCAACGCTTATCATGTTTAGCCCTTGAATTGATTAGTTGAAAGTATATAGCAGTTTGTGACTGGACAGTCAAAAAGTCATTTATACAGCCGTACCAGCTGTATAACAAACAACAATTAGGTAATGATGACACTTCAGAATACAGGCAGGAAAAACCCCACATTTGATACACCTTAAAGGGATAGTTCATTAAAGGGCTAAAATTCTGTCATTAATTACTCACCCTCATGTCATTTCAAACCTGATCGCTTTATATGATGAACAGATTGAATTTATTCACATATAAACATTGATCAGCAAACATACAGAAGCTCAACCGAATCTCATTGGTTCTCACACGTCAAGAAAACATGCTTAAGCTTCTGTTTACAACTGATGTGAGCGTTGATGAATATTTATGTGTGAATAAAAGCCTAAATTCAATCTGTTCATCAAATAAAGCGATCATGTCTCTTCTGAAAATTTGGACTAAACCGCTCAGTTCATATGGATTAGTTTTTCGATCTTTTCATGAACTTTTTGAAGTGTTAGTGTCAGTTGCTTATCTGTCTATGGAGGAACAGAAAGCTCTCAGATTTCATCAAAAAGATCTTCATTTGTGTTCTGAAGATGAACGGGTGTCTTACGGGTGTGGAATGACATGAGGGTGAGTAATTAACGACAGAATTAGCCCTTTAATGATTTTACGTGCATTCTACAGCTTCTTACAATAGTTTAGCTGAAAAACAACAGCTACCAACATACCTGCATTAACATTCAGCTGGGCGTCGCTACAGGACTTTACAACTCTGCCATTGGCTGGACCACTTTCAACATCTAGTCGATCTTGATTGTGGTTTGTGCTGATTGGTTCCTGCCTGTCTGATGGGCGGGGCAGTGGCTCTGTGTCCTCTGGGGATTTGAAGAGTTTGAGGCGGGGCGTCTGAGGCGTAGATCGTGATTGGACCGGGGAAGATGAGTACTGTTTGAGACTAAACATACCGTCATCCTCTTCATCATCAATGTCCCATGCATCATTGGTGCTCCGGGCAAATTCGTGGAAAGTTGCAGGTTTTTTGGATTTGGTGTTCACACTGCTGGCCTTCGGAGTGTCTTTTAATCTGTAGCAAAACGAATAAAGAGCTTTTTTAAAGCGCACATTCTATAATACATAGATTGGTTACAGTAAGAAAGGAAAATGCATGACAAATAAACAAGAAAAATCAAAAGTTGCAAAAGGTTTATGCAAATCTTGCTCTCAAACATGTTCAGATGGATTTGGACCACAACTGAAATCCAAAAAAAACATGAATGAGGAGAGTAAAGGAACAAATAACTGAAAAGAAATGGCTGATTTGCATACAGACAGTCGACAGCTATCAGCACTTACGGACGGTGTCTCCGTGGGTCCAGAGGAGGGTGCTGTGCTCCATATACTGGCTGTAAACTAAGAGAAAGAAAAGCTGACATGTGCTATAAAGAGTCAGAAAAAGGGCTGGGTGACCCTGAATACTTTCAGCCTTATGACAATATCTCAAATACAGATCTCAATATTTACGTATTTACAATGTTATATTGTTCCAAACCCATATGATTTTCTTTCTATTATGGAACGAAAAAAGCAAAATTTTGAGGAATATCCTGGCCAGTCCACTATTTTATGTAATGAAAGAGAATGAGGACTGGGAATGTCAAGCTCCAAAATGACATACAAAACACCATACAAGAATAATAAAAGATAGAATCAGAGATGCCATTAAAACATGTCTTAACGGGCTCATATTTCTGAGTCACAAGATAAGGAAGGATAGTAAAACTAGGTTAAAGACACAGCTATGTTCAGAACGAACGAGTGACGAGTGAAATGACTTGCCTTTAAGGCACTTTGGCAGAATACAGACTACATACTGCAAAAACAGTAAGAATAGTATTGCAATATGCTATTCCGAACATAGCCTTTAGAAAAAAAGTAACAACCAAATAAAAATTGCACTTAAACAGTTAGTTCACCCAAAAATGAAAATAATGTCATTTATTACTCACCCTCATGTCGTTCTACACCCATAAGACCTTCATTCATCTTCGGAACACAATTTAAGATATTGTTGATGAAATCCGATGGCTCAGTGAGGCCTCCATTGCCAGCAATGTTACTGCACCTCTCAAGATCCATAAAGGTACTAAAAACATATTTGAAACAGTTCATGTGAGTTCAGTGGTTCTATCTTAATATTATAAAACGACAAGAATATTTTTTGTGTGCCAAAAAAACAAAATAACGGCTTTTCAACAATATCTATATGGGCCGATTTCAAAACACTGCTTCAGAGCTTTATGAATCGAATCGGAGAGCCAAAATCACGTGATTTCAGCAGGTTAGCCGTTTGATAGGAGATCTGAATCACTTACTCAAAACAAAAGATTTATAAAACTCAGAAGCTTCATGAAGCAGTGTTTTGAAATCGCCCTATATAGATATTGTTGAAAATTCGTTATTTTGTTATTTTGGTGCACAAAAAGTATTCTTATCGCTTTATAATATTAAGATAGAACCACTGGACTCACATTAACTGATTTAAATATGTTTTTAGTACCTTTATGGATCTTGAGAGGTGCAGTAACATTGCTGTCAATGGAGGCCTCACTGAGCCATCAGATTTCATCGACAATATCTTAATTTGTGTTTTGAAGAGGAACAAAGGTCTTACAGGTGTAGAACGACATGAGAGTGAGTAATAAATGACATTATTTTCATTTTTGGGTGAACTAACCCTTTAAATCATTTCCGTTTTGACATTCACAATGCTGCTTAACTGTATATTGCAAATACACTCTGAATATTGCTCTTTTTTTTCATCCCCCAGCTCTAGTCGAAAACCAAAATTTGGAGATGCAGAGGTAGTTTAAAACAACTCCTCAGCAGGAGGATAGACCTGCTATTCCTTGGTGACAGCAAAAAATACATCTCAAATTAAAAGTCAAGCACACTGCTGGGCCCTCCATATTACAACAACATATAAATACAAATCTCTACAATATTAGAGGCTATTGTGAGTTACTGAGCAATATCTTGCACAATGGTAAGATAAGTCCAAACACTGCAGTGCTAAGCAGAATTTTTACGGGCAGCACAGGGCCATAGGCGTGGTCATATTGTTGAAAGGAAAATTAACAGTATGGTTGTTACAAGGCCCTTTTCTGTTGAAATCAACACAATTCTAAATGCATTATGTGCAAATGGGACCACAGAATAATTGGCAAAAACACAATGTAGCTTAAATTTGGCTCATCAATTTTTATGAAAGTACAAAATAAAAGGTAAATTACTTCTAGATATGTAAGCAAGCCGCTTGCATTTGCATTAAATATTAGGCTGCGTGAGCAAGGAGTGTGTTTGAATAAATGAGCAGCTTGCCAGAGGGCAGCATTATCTTAGACTCATGGTGTTCCTTCTGCTATACACACACAGATGTCTTTTCCACACTATAATCTACATACAAAAGCTAACATAGTGGGAGAACTGTCAATATAATTATTAATTTCCCTAAATAGGAATTTCATTAAAGTGAATTAAACAAGTCCATAATTTAGCTATCAACAGACATGAAGACACACTCTGTGTTTAAAGACCTTTTTTGTGTGCCTCTATTATGGTGTTTTTCCACTGCATGGTACGACTCGGCTCGCTTTGGCTCGGTTTGCTTTTCCACTGCAGTAAGTACCGTTTCAAAGTGGGTGGGATTATAGACTGATCGCTATAGTTGCGCCACCTCTACTGTCAATGACGCTGGTAGTGACGATTCTTTCTGACCAATCAGTGATCTGCAGTGTTTACATGTCACATTTTAGTATCGGTACGGCTCGCTTGGAACCTCAACCGAGGTGGAACTATTTAAGCGAGCCATACCAAGCAGTGGAAAGGCACCATTAGGGTTGTCAAACGTACTGGTACCAGTTTTGCCAACTCTTGCAAGACAAATAAGCAACTGCAGCTTCAAAAACAAGCCCAATTGTATTATATTATTTATTATCATCAATATTATTTATTATCAATAAGTGAGCCTGCAACATATTAAACTGAAACCACTTGAAGTTTGAAAAGAAAAAACAGAAGTTATTTTACAAAAAACAAATTTCAACAAAGAGGGAGGGGTACGCACTATCCTCCAATCACCTGTGAGCAGAATCGGTTTGGAGATGGAAAATGAGAGAAAGACAAGAGCACTAAGGGGGAGCTGTAATATTGCCACATATTTGTAATAAAATAAATTCAAACCATATACTGTTAGCACTAGCATACTTGTTTTTTTTTAGTTATAGCCTGTCATGATTAATACATTATAAAATATTTTTAAAAACAAATTAGGCACTGTCCATCATCTCCCATGTTTCCTTTGAACATCTGTTTGTGCCATTGTTTGTGAAAATGTACATACGTATACTAACTATCATCGCTTGGATTACAACGTCACATGCCTGCATGTTGAATGCAATTTTTCTCCAATGAGGTGGTGGAGGAGGCGGGATGTGGGAGGACGAATTACGTTACAGCACTTTTATTATTGCACTGATTGGCTATTAGCTGTGAGCAGACAGTGTCAATGTATTGGAGAAAACAGCGACCATAAATGTAAAGAAATGAAGCTGCTTGCCAGATATTTTTCTAACAAGCAACCATATTTTTTAAAATAAGCCCAAAAAACCGCAACCCATGATATTTTAACGTGACTTACCAAAAAAAAAGAAGCCCAAAGTCGCGTATTATAAGCGGACTTGGCAACTCTGACTGGTGCCAGTTGGTACTAAAAAAAAAGAAAAAGTTGACAGTACTGCTGTACCGGTAGTACCTAGTACTATTTGCTACCCGCTTATAGACGCTGTGTTCGGATGAAGTTTTCACGAGAGTGCAGAATTCAGTGAGCTTGCTCTTTAGAGATTGACAGCCTTAATGATTATAAAGGGAAGGCTCTTCTCTTGATTTCTGTTTATTACCTATTCACAATCGGAATACAAGTTTAGTCTTTCATGCTGCCAAGTACACTGCAAAGTTTCTGGATTGACAACCAATGCATGATTGAATCGGAAGTGGCGATGACTGACAGTGATAACCAACGGACAAGACAAAATGGGACAACAAAAGGTACTTTTGTACAAAAGGTACACTATGCAACTTTTTTTGTTCAAAATTTATATAATGTTTGAGTACAGTACATCATGAATCCATCTTCCAAACTGTGTTTTTGTCTTATCCTGAATCACTAGGGTGCACCTGTAAGTGTTTATATTCAGACTATTTTAGACCAAGCAGTATAGGATATGGCCAACAAATCATATCTCTGTTTTTTTTTTTTTTTTTGCCTTAATGGTGATATAATGTATATATCTTGGTATTTTCTACTTATTTCTATTTAGATAAAAAAAAATTCTGTATTTAAAACAAAAAAAAAAAAAAAAAGTTATTTTACATGTTGTCCTACAAACAATGTTCATATTGAAGGCTATGAAAACAAATCTACATTACATCTAACATTAAAATCTAAAAACAAAAATAATGCTTTTTAGAGCAAAAGTTAATTTTTTTTTCCCAGATTCTGCAAGGGGTTCACAAACTTTCAAGCAGCACAGCAGATAAATACAGTATTGCCTCGTTCAATGTTGTTTATAAAAAAAAATATATCAATATATTGTACAAACTTGATATACAATACAATGTTCTTCCACAGTATTGTGCAGTACTGTTTATTAACCGCTAGAGTGCCAAAACTTACATAATATACCTTTAATTAAACAGTTTTTGCTCTGGTAATGAAATTAGTACTGAGAACCACAAAATTTTACTGGTATTGGTACAGACTGCTGAAATGTTTGATCCGTAACAACCCTAGCCTCTATACAAATGAGGCTCATATTATTTGACTGAGAAGACAAGCACCAAAGTTCTCTGGAAGCATCTAGTATATAAATGGTGAGAAAGTGGCCACACCTCTCGTCCACTCATGTTACAGCAGGACCACACCCACTGTACGTCCTCCAACTGTTGTGGATTTACCTGAACAAGCAACTCAAACAGTCTGGAATCACAACCACGCCCAATAACAGCAGGTTCAGCAGTGCCTGTTCATCTTTCCCATCACAGAGGGCAATTCCATCTGTTTCTAACATCACCTTCATTGTGCTCTGCTCAATTTAAACTTACTTTCTGAAGTTATGAGGTCAAGAAAACATTTATATACCCATTTTAAGAGAATTGTTTTCAAAAAACAGCTTTCTCAGTGAAAGTTTAGGAATTTTTACTTTGTTTAAAATAAATGAAAAAAAAAAATACTGTATACTGATTGTGAGACCATCACTAACATATAAATAACTCCATAAAAAAAAAATCAAAAGTTTGGGCTCAGTATGACTTTTTTTTTTTTTAAAGAAATTGATACTTTTATTCAGCAAGGATGCATTAAATTGATGACAAAAATGACAGTAAAGATAATTTCAATGTTACAAAAGATTTTCATGTAAAAAAAAAAAAAAAAAGAATCCCTATTTATCAAAGAATCCTGAAAAAAACTGAATCACAGTTCCCACAAAAATATTAAGCAGCACAACTGTTTTCAACATTGATAATAATAATAAATGTTTCTTGAGCAACACATCAGTATATTAGAATGATTTCTGAAAGATCATGTGTCATTAAAAAATGGAGTTATAGCTGTTGTTTTTTAAAATACAGTTTTAAAATATATTAAATGGAAAACTATCATTTTAAATTAATATTTCACAATATTGTTTTTAATGACTGTATTTTTGATCAAATGAATGCAGCCTGGTGAACAAAAGAATCTTCTTTTTCAAGAACATAAATCTTGCTGATCCCAAACTTTAAAACAGTAGTGCAAGAATTATCAAAATAATACAAAATACAATTAAAATAACATTTTGAATATCTTGATTAACATGCCCCTGAAAAAAAAATGTTTTTGTTTGTTTTTAATCCTAAAACAATTTTTTTTTTCTTGCTTAGGATGCACTCAGTCCACATCAAGGAACTATAATATAGGGAAGAATCATTTAACGTCATCATGAAATCAAAATTGACTATTCTTATTTTTTATGAAATATTGCAGTATTTATTATAAATGATTTATCCAAGCACATATGTTTCTTTTAAATTCATGTGCCCTTGTAATCTTTAATCAAAATATCATCCCCTCCCTCTTCATCTCTTCTCTTCTCTGATGATGTGTTTACTGGTGCAAGGGCGGGGCAACCTGTCACTCACATGTGATCGACCAATAGCAAACCACAACCATCCAATCAATTCCCCATAGACAAAATCAAGTCTCACCATAATTTTTTTTTCTTGCCGTTTCATAGTGACTTCAATAAAAAAAGATTCACTTTGATCATAGCATAGATTTTGTGCATAAAAATACAAAAGTCTCCCTTCAACACTTTAAGAAAGACTGGGATCTGATGTTCTGAACAAGAACAAAATCTTTAGGACTAAAGTCAATGTCAAGTAATTAATCAAAACCTACTGACAATAACTTCCAGATACGGACAAAATATTTAGATAATAGCAAATGATCTATGACAACATATAACTCATGCTGTCTTAAAAACAAATGAACATATATCTGAATATAAATGTTTAAATATTTTCAAGACTGAAACTATTGGACAAAAACAGACTTTGTTTTAACATGGTTAGAAACAATTATACTCCCATAAAGGTAAAACAGACTGCTGTACACCACAGTAGCAGCACTAACAGCAGCGAATCTTCTGCATGACAGTTCCTCTTTAGGAAGATTATGCAACGGCCCAATATAAGATCTGATCTACAGTAAACTGTCCAGTCATCACAAGCTCACATTCACGCAGAGTCAGATGAACTGATTCTGTCTGTGACCATGAAAATCCAAACAACCTGCTACGAAGCACACTCAGCAAACTCAGTCCAGACTAAACAACAGGCCCAGCAAAGACAAACATGCCTGCTTTAAGAGCTTTCAATTAAATAGTGTTCAGAAAACAACCAAAACACTGCACTGGCAGGAAGTTGTGTTTTTTCTTAAATAAATTACCAAGGCAACCACTGTATAATACATATCTTTGTATATTTAGTAAAATATTATTAACATCACAACAAATTATTTGGACATCATATAGTGTAAGAATCGTTTTGTTTTTGATGACGATGGCAGTTACCATAATTCCATAGTAGCAAAAATAAGGTATTTTGGTGGTAACTATGTTTACCACGGTGAACTTTTGAAAGGGTTGATGTAAACCAACATTAACTTCGTTACCATAAGTGGTTTCGTAATATGTCAAAACAATCTATAGCAGTTTAAATAAATACGCAAATACGCAGCACACATCTAGAATGCCAAAAATGTTGTCAAAATATGTCAAAAAATGCTCACTAGGTTTGACACACAGCCATAGTGTCCAGTAAACAAACCAGCTGATCAAAGCCGAAACATTATTATAAAATGACTTCTGACTATAACAGAACACACTTAAAAGCTACTTTAAAAATGGAAATTAATGATTAAATCACCTCCCGGGAACCTTTTGGTTTCTCCTCCAGAAATGAATCCTGTTGTCGGTGGCCATGGCGAGAAGACGCCCAATTTCACTCTAAAACAGCCATGAAACCGAACACCACGCATGTGCAGATATCCAACGGCGAAAACTATATGTTTAGTTTTATTGCCGCGTGTGTCTTACTTTGTTTTGATTAGTTATTGCGAGTATTTTGACAACACAGAATGTGCCTACAGCGGTTCTGGATGGACGTCGCCATCTTGGAGGTGAGTGAGGTCGCGATGTGATTGGCTGAAATGAAGAACAGGTGCAGAGGAGCGGACCAATGGGGTTTGAGTTTTATAAGACGCGTATTTTAGTTATAGCTGTATATATTTTGATGTTTACAACGCCTATATTCTCTGTAATAATGTTTGCTTGTAATAATGATGTTTGTAAAAATGTACTCGTCTTGTAATGTACAGAACAATGCAATATAGAACATAACGAGGACAATAGTTACACAAGTTCCTGCTATCAAAGTTCCAGAACTTTGTATCGCCCCTCCTTTAATGTTTGTTTGTAATTCCTATTATTCTAAATGATTATTCTCATAGATTCTCATCAGACACTTTTTTTTTACTGAAATTAAAAGCAGTAAAACAAATACTGCCATGATGAACAAATACAATAATATATATATGTTGTGAAGTATATCTTTTTTTCATACAAAATAAATGTGATAAATAATATTTTAACCATTATGCATTACAAAGTATTGATGAAATTGTTATTTCGCAGTTCCCCAATCTGAACACTAGATGGCAGTAATCACCTATAAATCAGAGCGCTGTGCTTAGATTTGAATGAAGTTCTTCTACTAAAGCGTGTAAATAATTGCTGTATTCATCTTGGTGTATTACTGTATCAACTCTTAATTATCTCCCCTTTAAATTATTTTACTATGTTGGAAAACTCATATTAGGCTACTAAAGCTTTATCCCTCTGTTAAACCACAAATTTGGCATACATTTACTAAAAAGTTGATTGATAATACAGTAACAGTAATTTCTTTAAATAATTTTTGTGGTAACATTATAATATGGTCACATTATTTAATGCATTACCTAACATTAAAGGATTAGTTCACTTTCAAATAAAATTTTCCTGATCATTTACTCACCCCCATGTCATCCAAGATGTTCATGTCTTTCTTTCTTCAGTCGAAAAGAAATGAAGGTTTTTGATGAAAACATTCCAGGATTATCCTCCTTATAATGGATTTCAATGGCCTCCAAACGGTTGAAGGTTAAAATTACAGTTTCAGTGCAGCTTCAAAGGGCTTTAAACGATACCAGACGAGGAATAAGGGTCTTATCTAGCGATACGATCGGTCATTTTCAAAAAAAAAAGTAAATATATATGCTTTATATAAACAAATGATCACCTTCCAAGTGCTTCCGCCAAAACCGCATGTTCGTATTCTTCAAAAAGCTGACGCTGTACTTCCTACGCCTTCCCTATTCTACTTACGGAAAAAATGGAAATGGCGCTGCGTTCGTTCCGTAAATTGAATAGGGAAGGCGTGGGATATTCAGCGTAAGCTTTTTGAAGAATACGAAAGTGCGGTTTTGGCGGAAGCACGTGGAAGGCTATCATTTGTTTATATAAAGCATATACATTTACATTTTTTAAAAAAAGGACCGATCGTTTCGCTAGATAAGACCCTTATTCCTCGTCTGGTATCGTTTAAAGCCCTTTGAAGCTGCACTGAAACTGTAATTTTAACCTTCAACCGTTTCTAGGCCGTTGAAGTCCATCAGAAGGAGAATAATCCTGGAATGTTTTCATCAAAAACCTTCATTTCTTTTCGACTGAAGAAAGAAAGACATGAACATCTTGGATGACATGGGGGTGAGTAAATGATCAGGAAAATTTTATTTGAAAGTGAACTAATCCTTTAACAACGAGCGATGAATTTGATAGTTTTTATTAATCTTTGTTAAAGTTAGTTACTAAAAATACAGTTAGTTCATATTAGCTCAGATCTATTAAATAATATTAACAGATAATATTTGATTTTAATAACTTATTTTAACTTAGACTAATAAATGCTATTTTTTCACTGTTAGTTAATGTTTTATTAACATATTGTATTTATTTAGTGTTAATAAATAGAACCTTATTGTAAAGTGTTACCAATTTTGTTTTCTTGATTACAAAAAATAATGAAATAGCAGTTTGCTACTTTAATATTAAGTATTTAATTTATCAGTCAAAACATAATGGTTAAATTTATGTGCATTAAAGCATGTATGTTATGAAGGATGATATACTATACAGTACTACGGTATATTAAAAATAGATTGTGAGTCACATGCAATGTTAACAAGCATTGCTATTATTAGAATGATTAATAATAAAAAAGGTTAAAAATAACAACAGCTGCATATGCGTGAACAAAAAAGTAAATATGGCCAGGACAAAACAATTATGCAAACATCCTTAGTGGAAAGTTGGAAATGATACTTCCTGTGAACTATGGATGGAAAATAAAGTGCTGCTCATGATTCCTAGAACCTGTGGACTCAAATAGCTTTTGCTTTTGCTATTGTTATTCTACAAGGGCCCTTAAAAGAGAAAAACTTCCTCAACATTCATACAGTAACATTACTGTCATCACATTGAGTTCATCAGGGTTCATTTACAATGTTTTAAAGCTCTGATAAGTATGCTTGTGTCCATGATGGATGTGGAAATGAGTGTTAAATGCTGTGAATGAGTTCACTCCGCTCCTGTGTTTGTGTTTGAGACCCTCCCTGGTGAAAAGTTGCCCCCTCATTAAAGTGCTTCCTTTGAGTTCATTCAGACTTGGGACACACACACACACACACATGCGCTACACATGAAACAAACAGATGAAAGGTCACGCTACCCGCATCCTTCAGGAAGCCATGGCATCTGTGGAATGCTGCTTTATTTTCTTCTTAATTCCCTTGTGTTTGTGTTTTTTTGTCGAGTGAGCTCAAATGCATGCATGCGCGTGTGTGTGTGTTTTTGGTTCCTCAGCGCCACACACTCCCAGATTCGGGTTATCAAGTGCACGCAGTCGGTTCTGTCTCATTGGTCAGCAGACTGAGACAGGAAGATTTGAAAGACAATATCCTGCTTCAGCAGCATGTATGCCAGTCTTCTCCGAAGGGAAATTACAAGGAAAAACTCCACATAAGCACTTCAAAGCCCACCCAGAGGAGAATGATATTGCTCAGATGGTGCTCTTTCATAACTCAGGAGACTTAACTGAGATATAAAAACATGACAAAAGATGCAATTGTTGACATACAGTGAGATTATTGAGCTACACCGCCATATAAAGGAAAAATTTACAGTTTTATACATGAGTTGTGACTCATAAGCATAATATGCAATTCTCATATGCAATAATCTGTCATACTCTGCACTGATTCAGAGAAAAGCTTAGTGTGTATATATATATATATATATATATATATATATATATATATATATATATATATATATATACAGACATAAACTTTTAAAGAGTGTTTTTGGTCATTGAAAAAAGTTTTATAGTATTTATTAATATTTTGAATTAGCTTTCATTTTCATATTTTCAGTTTTTATTTTAGCTTAAGTTTTAGTAATTTTGTTATGTGCTTTTGCCGTTCTTATTATTTTTTATATTTCTATATAGCTTTAATTATTATTAATTTATTTATTTTTTTAAGTTTAACATGATATATATATTAGTATATATACACTACCAGTCAAAAGTTTGGACACAGTAAGATTTTTAATGTTTTTAAAAGAAGTTTTGTCTGCTCACCAAGGCTGCATTTATTTAACTAAAAATACAGTAAAAACAGTAATATTGTGAAATATTATTACAATTTAAAATAACTGTTTTCTGTTTGAATATATCTTATAAAGTAATTTATTCCTGTGATTGCAAAGCTGAATTTTCAGCATCATTACTCCAGTCTTCAGTGTCACATGATCCTTCAGAAATCATTCTAATATGATGATCTGCTGCTCAAGAAACATTTATGATTATTATCAATGTTGAAAACAGTTGTGTACTTTTTTTTCAGGATTCCTTGATGAATAGAAAGTTCAAAAGAACAGCATTTATCTGAAATACAAAGCTTTTGTAACATTATACACTACCGTTCAAAAGTCTGAGGTCAGTAAGAATTTTTTTTTAAAGAAAGTAATACTTTTATTCAGCAAGGATGCATTAAATCGATCAAAAGACATTTATAATGTTACAAAAGATTATATTTCAAATAAACGCTGTTCTTTTGAACTTTCTATTCATCAAAGAATCCTGAAAAAAATATATTGTACACAAATATTTTGTATATTAATATAATATTTTGTAAACAATAAATGTTTGTTGAGCAGCAGATCAGCATATTAGAATGATTTCTGAAGGATCATGTGACACTGAAGACTGGAGTAATGATGCTGAAAATTCAGCTTTGATCACAGGAATAAATTACTTTATAAAATATATTCAAACAGAAAACAGTTATTTTAAATTGTAATAATATTTCACAATATTACTGTTTTTACTGTATTTTTAATTAAATAAATGCAGCCTTGGTGAGCAGACAAAACTTGATGGTTTATTTGCAATCATTTTTTGCCAATAAAAAAACAACATCCCTACTGATAAAATGTAAATAGCTAATATGGATAAATGCATCTGTCAAATGCATAAATGTTAATAACAACTCTTAAAGAGATTTAATTTATGATATTACTTCCCTATGGGCATTTACAGTCCACATAATAAATGCAAACTAATCTTGGTGTGTTCTTTCATCCAGCCCTTGCAATTAATTCAGAACTGTGGAACAAAGTATAAAATCCAACTATAACACATCTGGAATCACTAAAAACCTTCACTGTGCTCATTTCATCAGCTCAATGAAATGATCTAAACTAAAGCAGATTCTTTCTCCTCAATGAGTACCATGTTGTTCCACCCCAAGGCCTGACACATTGATATCGCCCTCCATAAGGAGTGTGAACACAAAAGCTCCCTGCCAAGGACATGTAGTCTCTGTCTGCGCCACCCACAGACTGAGGAGAGACAGTTAGTCACTGACTCCATCCGGCTCAAAAGGGTGAGTGTGTGTGTGTGTGTCTCAGTTTAAGACTGAATGGTGCTCACAGGCAGCAAGTTATACAAGAGGCCTGGTTGAGACTGGCACCGCCGGCGGATGAAAGCGGTAGGTCAGAGTGGAAGTGCAGGAAGTGGGTCAGGGAAGAGAGGAAGTAGGTCACAACGGCCGAGCACTGACTGGAAGAGTAGAGGAACTGAGGAAAAACCAAAGCAACCTCCACCTCCTCTTCTGAGATGTTCTATATTTAAAAGCAATCATATGTGTGAATGGATTTCACTAAAGCAGAAAACTGGGGTTGTTGCATCCCATCGGAAGCAAAACACAAATGAGATCTCATTAATATATCAGTTGTTTCTACTAAGCAGCAATGAGATTAAATGCAGAGCAAATGGAGACTATTGCTGTGTCCGAAATCACATACTGTCTGAGGAGGTACTTGAATTTGAATTTACTTTGTGACCGTTAAAAAAGAATGACCTATGTAGTATGAAAATGGATTGTATGAATTTCGGACGTACTACATCTGCCACGTTGTTACTGTCACGTGACCTACCAGTGTCACTTGCCTCATGGGATAGTAAAGTGTAGTAAATCGAATGCACACTTAAGAATCTCGCCAGTAGGTCATCAGGTACTTTCCCCCTACTATAGGGAAGTATTCGATTTCGGATGCAGGTGTTGTGCTCCTGGGGACCTACTGTCCTGCAAAGTTTATTCCCAACCTGCTTCAGTACACCTGCCTGTGTTTTTTCAAGCCATTCTGGAGAGCTTGATTAGCTGCTTCAGGTGTGTTTGAACTAAACTCTGCAGGACAGTGGGTCTCCAGGAGGGCTGAACACCTCTGGCATATCCTTCCACTCAGATTTTTCTCTCCCACAATGTGTTAACATGGTCCAGTTTGACCCTGGTAAATGTAAATACACCATCAAGGGGGCAAAAAGCATCTTTCTTCGTTGACGGGAAAGTAGCCGTGCATCCGACATTTATTCCAAGCAACATATAAATCACAAGTATTTGATTATATTATAGTAGACCCTACAGTTTTTAGATGAGAGCTCAAAAATGCCTTAAACTGTGCTCAGTTTTAAAAGTATTTACTATGTCAACAATTTGTGTGATTTTACTTTTAAAATAATTATTTTACATTTTATATACACTACCATACCAAAAGTTTTTTATATCAATGTTTTACTGTATATTTTATTTAAATAAATGCAGCCTTGGTGAGCATAAGAAACTTACAGTGCTCAGCATAAATGAGTACACCCCCTTTGAAAAGTAACATTTTAAACAATATCTCAATGAACACAAAAACAATTTCCAAAATGTTGACAAGACTAAGTTTAATATAACATCTGTTTAACTTATAACATGAAAGTAAGGTTAATAATATAACTTAGTGAACAAAATTTTCAGTTTTACTCAAATTAGGGTGATGCAAAAATGAGTACACCCCACTGAAAGTCTCTGGAGCAAAGCTAAATTTTAGACTACGAATGTATAAGATCACAGGTGAGTCTAATTATTCATTACACAGGTGTCCAGCAGACAGTTGACTATAAAAGGGTGTTAAAACCCCTTCCCATTTCATGCTGTCAGCAATGGCACCACATGGAAGAGAAATGTCACAAGAAAAAGAAAGAAAATAATTTCTTTACACTGCAGTTATCTAAAGAAGTAGAAAGCCAACTTGGGGTGACTATTTCCCATGACACAATACGGCATACACTGCAGAGGAATGCCATGCATGGGTGCCTTCCACGAAAGAAACCTCTCCTAAGTCCAAGCACAAAAAAGACCACCTAGAGTTTGCCAGGGCCCATGCTGACAAAGATGAAGACTACTGGGACTCTATACTCTGGAGTGATGGGACCAAGATAAATGTTTTTGGAACTGATGGCTTCAAAACTGTATGGCGTTGCAAAGGTGAGCAATACAAAGAAAAATGCATGCTGCCTACAGTGAAACATGGTGGTGGCAGTGTCCTTATGTGGGGCTGCATGAGTGCTGCTGGTGTCGGGGAGCTGCATTTCATTGATGGCATTGTGAATTCACAGATGTACTGCTCTATACTGAAAGAGAAGATGCTACCATCACTCCGTGCCTTTGGTCGTCGTGCACTTTTCCAACATGACAATGATCCTAAACACACATCTAAGGCCACTGTTGGATTTCTGAAGAAGAACAGGGTGAAAGTGATTCAGTTGCTCCTGGTCTGAACCCAATTGAACACCTATGGGGAATTCTGAAGTGACAAGTTGAGCATCACTCTCCATCAGGCATCCAGTCTCTAAAAGAGGTCATTCTGGAAGAATGGAAAAAGATAGATGTTGCAAAATGTTGCCAACTTGTTCATTCCATGCCTAGAAGACTTGGTGCTGTCATTAAAAATCATGGAGGCCATACAATCTACTAAATGTAGTAGTCTGTGTTGTGGGGTGTACTAATTTTTGTGTCACCCTAATTTGAGTAAAACTGAAAAATGTGTAATCTAAGTTATTATTAACCTTACTTTCATGTTATAATTTAAACAGATGTTATATTAAACTTAGTCTTGTCAACATTTTGGAAATTGTTTTTGTGTTCATTGAGATATTGTTTAAAATGTTACTTTTAAAAGGGGGTGTACTCATTTACGCTGAGCACTGTATTAGCAAAAAATCTCACCAACCCCGAACCTTTGAATGATAGTGTAAATTCTATACTTTATTTTAATAATAATAATACATTTATTTTATTATATTAGTTTATTTTTAAATTTACTATGTATCTCTATATATTTAATATCTATTAGACAAACTAATTCAATGCAATATATTAGTCAATATTATTATTATTAAAATATTAAATTGTTTAAATATAAAATGTATATATTTATCTGTAATTTAAATATATAATTTTATAATGTAATAACTACATTACATAATTTCATAATGTAATAACTACATTACATAATTTCATAATTTAATAACTTTAAATATAAAATTTATATACTTAAATATATCCATTTTTTGCACTTGGATGTATATTTGGCCTCTGTATAATAAATTGATATAAGCTTTTTGGCCGTTTTTGGATGAGTGAGGATCTTTTTTCATTCTTGGATTGTTTGGATCTACGCACCTAAAGACGTTTCGTATATGGTCTTTTCGATGAATGTTTGGCGCTATGACCTTCTCTGTTTGTCATATATTTAAATATATAAATGTATATGTGTGTACACACACGCACACACACACGTTGGGTTTCCATGTTTCACTGGGATATTCCATAGTGATTTTTATACTGTAAAAATTGTATATTCTATCCTCTAACCCTAATCCCATCCCTAAACCTACCCATCACAGAAAAATGCATTTTTACATCTTCAAAAAACATCACTTTTTATATATTGCCAAATTTGTGGGGACATTTTGTCCCCATTATGTAGGGTATACCTGACCCCAGCCCCACCCCATACACAGACACACACACATACATAAATTTATATGTGCGTGTGTGTGGTGTGTGTATAAATACATTGCCCTCTGGGCATTCCGGTGTAAAAATCCCATTGTATTGCTACAGAGGTAGGTCAAAAGAGTACAGTTACCTCAAACATTACAGTCAACAGTGTCCTAAAGATGTTGACTAAACTGATTCTCGGCAGAGCGATTTCTGTTGTGCCTTATGGTGTAATACTCCTCAGATGTAAATTTTGATGAGAAAATTGTGTAAGTGTATAAATTCTTCATGCACCATGTTGAAACACACCCACCCATCACACAAAAAGAACATGCTGATCTGATGGCTTAATAGTGTGCACGGTTTAGTCATGTCTTCTGCATCGTTTGCTCAAAGACCTGTGCGGTCTAAAGTCCAGAACTCGCTTGGAAGCGGCCTATCAGTGTTGCCAAACATCAAACAATAAAAAAAAAGGATGTAATTATGCCATTTATTGCAACTGCATGATCACAACCGCTGCCTCTTGACACTGTTCCTGTGTTTTATCACCATGGGTCCTAAAATATTATGATATTCTGGTTAAAGAGTGACCATGATTCAGCCCTCCTTGTGCAGATTAAGATGTTCTAGTGTTGTAATGCGACAGGAAGTAGAAATTGTGCCCCAGTGCCCTTTGCCTCATAATGCCAGTAAGGGAAATACGGCCTCATTATGGCCTCTTGAGAGCATCTTTGTTGCAAAGACTTCAATGACAGAGAGCCCATGACATCTCATCACGTGCCGCTCGGACCCGAGTGTTTACATAAGCACTTTGTTATCCACAAACCCGCATGTCCTACACTCTATAAAGTAATTCTGGGGACCTGTTAACGCAACTTAAATAAATGCATGGTTGCAAGTTAAAAATTCTAATTTATTGTTTTAATTAAACCTTTTAAGTTGCAAACATTATTTTGTAGAGTTCTGTTGACATAATAATGTTGATCATTACATCAACTTAATATTGTCTGTAGTTTAAACTCATATTTCTGCATTAATTGGCTTTTTAAAAAATTAGGTTGTAGTAATTTAATGAAATTGTCTTGATAACTTCAGAAATTAGGATTTCAGTGGATTGCTAGTTCCCAGCATGCTTTGCATAGGACTGGATAAGGAGAATAAATGTTGAAATTAACGGTTAATTTATTTGTTTTTAGTGAAGAGAAAGACCTGTTAGTGTTTAATGCTGTTATGTTTGACATTTTAAGGAGTTTTAAAGTTTTTGTGGTAGATACATGAAGGTGAACACTACATTGACTCTATAAGCAATGACTACGCTAATGCCAGTGACAAGTAATATCTTACTTGTTCATTAAATATACATGTTAAATAAGTTATGTTAGCATGTGCTATGATAGCTGTTGATTTGAACTGAAATAGATAAGATTAATTGGTTCCAAGGCTACAACTCTGGTAGTTGGAACGACTTAATTTTTTAGAGTAATCAATTTAAAATTTTGTGTTTATGCTACAAATTATTAAGTTCCTCTAACTCATTATGGGCTTTCGCACCGGAGGAACCTTTTCATAGTTCCTAGAACTAGTGGCTGAAGTACCCAGATTTTTCCGTGTTCGCACTGCAGGAACTAGTAAATATTTTAGTTCTAGGAACCTTTTTTTCGGGATCTACATTAGCTCCTACTTCAGAGTAGGGTCTAAACCAGCACTATAGGAACTATCAGTGATGTTTTGATTGGTCAAACGCATGTCAAACACCGGCACCTGGCATTTTTAAAAAGCCGTGTAAACAGATTTACTTCACGAACGTGGAAAACAGCGATAACAGCATTTACCTGTTGTCTGCAGGGTTGTGTTCATTTCTCCGCCTCGATAATATGTTGTCATAGAAGATTTCGTCTCTTAGCCCCACTTTTTGCTCTTTAAGTCACATCAATTATGCGTTTACATTCCATGTCCGTTATCGAAACCCACGACACACAACAAACACAACTCCGATCACCGCATCCTCCATCCACCGGTTTTTAGCATTTGTAAATGCCGCGCTTAAAGACGCCGCTGTCGGCCACTTCAGAGTTCATATTCCCGATGCGAATGCAACCAGGAACACGGCCCGGGGGAGAAATTAAAGCCCCTAATGTAGCTTGTTGGTTGAACGTAAAAACTTGTCATAACACTGCAAAAACTGATGCAAACTGCTGACTTGTTGAGCCAACACATTATTTTTTAGAGTGTACATGGACAGTGGCTCAGAATACTGTTTGGATACTTAATCCTTGCAAATATCTAAATGTCACTGCATTATATACACGTACATATAAAATGTGATTTCAGTGTTGTAAATAAAGATTATTGGTGTATGTTTTACAAGAAATCTATCTATCTATCTATCTATCTTCTAGACATACATTAAATATGACTATCAACTCACTCAACTGCAGTATACTCACACATCAGTACGTGAGATGTTTAACACAAAAACAAAGAGTCACATTTGCTAGAAACATTTGTATCATCATGTACCCACAACAGTGAAGAACTGCTGATGTGTCACAGAGCTGCTATTAATTCTTTCTTTGGTGAAAATGGAAAGTGCAGCAATTAAATCGCATTAGAGTGTGTAATTTGTATAAAGAAGCCACCTATGATGTGGGAGGGAGATGTGAGAGGGAGCTGAGAAAAGAGGAAGAAGGTGCAAGTGTTCACTTGTCCATATCTGACTGATCATAGGTTGAGGAATGAGGAAGTGATGCAAGGCTTTACGGGAAACCTGCTAGGAGGGGCTGATGGGAAGGCTTGGTATGTAGGAGGTCTTACAACAGATGTGCAAAGGGAAACTGTTTGTGTTTGTAAACTCTAGTTGTGTTTTTTTATCTGTTGCATTATGAACTCTGTTATGAAACCTCTAGAACATTTCTGACGTATTTGAAATTCTAAAAAGTTTTGCAATATTTTTGTCATTGTTGGATAAGTCTAATTTTCAGGATATAAACCTAGTGGTTGCTTACTGGCCCATTAATATATATATATATATATATATATATATATATATATATATATATATATATATATATATATATATATATATATATTATTGGGTTAAGCATTAGTGCAAGGGTGTTTGCTCTTTTATTTTTGATATTGCTTTATAATGTTGCTTTATAATGTTGTGGGAAATTAATTCAGAGGTCAAAGTTCAGTGTAAGAGAGTCTGTTTGAATGTGCACATTGTCATTTTCCCACCTTCCTGAAAAAATAATGTTAATAATTTAGTACTTCTTACATATTAAACACATCATTGGGCACAAGTTGCCCTTTATGACTCTGAGGTATAATTCATGTCTGCAGCACAAATGTTGCAGGATGAGTTATGCACTAAAGTTTAATGTAGGTTAAGGGTTTCTTCTCATTTCTAACCCCAAGTATGAGAAATGCCACTAATAATTGTCATAAATAGACAAGAACTTAAAAAATAATACTCCCAATACTCAAACTCCCATTCATTCCAATGCATTTCTCCAGTTTGCACGGATCCCACCCACCACAAATCATTCTCCACCATGGGAACTGACTCCAGTGGAGTTCTCAAGTCACTCAATCTCCAGTGAGTAATTTCTGTTGGGGAGGAGGACACACACGGAACCGTCCTCATAACTGCACAAGCTCGTCCCGGCCCTCATATTTGTCCAAACTTGACTGCTGCCACAAAGCTATTTACCAAAGGATGAATCACAAGGGGTTTGTCAACAACCACGTGTTTGCAGTTGCAGGTCGGGATATCGATTCCTGTGCCCTCCCAGTGTAGATGGAAAGGAATGTTGCTGAGGTTTGTTCTCGGCTGATGACCTTTAGCTCAAAAGAGCTGAGAGTCGAGTGAGTCACAGAGAAAGGAATGCTGGGTAAGCCAATGGAACCCGCTCCCAAAGGCTTGGGAGAAAAACTTTAACAGGTAGAAACAGACTCTGATGAGAAAAAGAGTCTGGGTCATTCTCAGAGGCACATTCCTATCCGAGCAGCTCCAAAGAGTCCTGGAAACACAGGAAGCAAACTCTCGCTCCCACAGTTCTTTAAAACACACTCACACACTTACTTTTTTAGAGGCTCATTTGCATGCTTATGTGATGTACAATATTTATCACCACAATTAAAAATACAAAAGCCTTTTTAAAATAGACTGTAATGGGTTTTTCACTGTAATATAGAATAAAAAAAAAAAATGTTTACACAGGTGCCTGCCTGTGTAAACATTGTTTTAGTAATGCTAAAGGTCTTCTGATTGGTTGCTAGGGTGTTGCTATGAAGTTACTAGGATGTCCACTGGGTGGTTTCTAGCAGTGTTATTATTGTTAAATGATAACTAAATAAATATATATCAATTAATGTAAACATAACTAAATTAAAAACTAATATAAATGGAAAAATTAAACTGAACTACATTTTCATAACTATAAATAAATAAATAAAAGGTTTTAGGTTTTGATAGTCAGCATTTTAGCAAGACAAAATATATATTAGATATATAGGCCTAAATTTTAATTTTAATTATAACGATACGATAGAACGGTAACTATAACAATAACTACATTATAATCCACACCAGTCGTTATGTCAGTCGTGTCAGTTTTGTTGTCTCCCCCATGCTCGAGCTCTTTAAAGTCTGATTCTGATCTGCAGTCAATGTTTTTATCATTCATCAGCTGGAGAAAGGGTTCTGAAAGTGATTCCAATGATATGGTCTCTCTGTGCCGTTATCAGTATAGTTGTGATGTCGCCTGAGAAACAAGCGCGCAGCCATCTTTAGAATTTTGTCTTTGAATTTCCGTTCTTGCGGTAGCTCTGTATATTTCTATGGCAGCGCTGTCGAAGAGTAACTAGCTGGTGAAGCGGATTTACTTATTGTAGAGTTAACGAAAGTTATCATGAGCATTGTAATGTTTGAAGCGGATGTCATAACAAAGGTCAGTAGACCGGGAAGATGTTAAAACGAGCGGTTCATTCATAAATCCGTAAGAATTTACTATTCTGTGGAAATATATTCCGGAAGACAGAACACAACGAGTGCAGCGCTGAAAAGGGGCGGAGCTACATAAGTTTAGGGCTGTTTACACAACACCGTTTTCAACTAAAAACGGAAAACTTTATGCGTTTTGGCCGTTCATTTAGACAACAATGCCGTTTTGGTGGCCTGATAACACAAACTTTTGAAAACGGGTTTCAAAGTGCACGTTTTTGAAAATGGTCTCCGTGTAAACAACAAAAACTCGAATCTGCGAAAACGATTAGGTCATGCACATGCATATTAAATGTTCAATGTATAGTGTTTCTTTGCCATCTAATGGTCTGCCAGCAGAATACAGTGTTTTTAGTCGTTTTCATGGATTTGTATGAATGACAATGGTGTTGCCATTACGCGGAAAAATTTCTCCGTTGTAAGCATATCGTTGTCGTGTGAACATACCCTTAGAACGTTTTTTAGAACTAGCATATATCGTTATCGTCCTTGGTGTGAACGGGCCTTAAAAAAGCAACGTCTTTAGATTGGGCCAAATGTGAATGGTCCGTGCAAAGCTTGTCTTAACAATTCTAAGGTTATGTGTGGTTGCCAGGGTGTTGCTATGCAGTTTCTATGGTGTTCTGAGTTTCTAGGTGGTTGCTGACTGGCCCAAAGTAAAAAAAAAAAAAAAACTATGATATTCTGGATAATAAATATCTATGATATTTCTTAATATGGCTTATGGCTTGTCCTCTATCAAAGCAAGTTTATGTGTTTTTATACTAAGTTTAATACTTCAGGGTTAGGGGTTTTGTGTAAATACCCTAAAGAATAGCTAAATGAATGCTCGCCTTAACAAGACCCACCAATGATACAGATAATATCATGTTTCTTTAGTACCGCAGCTTTTGTGCAGACAATTGTGCATGATTATTGCTCAGTTTAATGTGGGATTATGGATCCAGCTGGGCACGTGAGTAAATACACACGCGCACACACACATATGCGTGTGAAGCAAATAGAGTTTAATCAGATGGAGGGCACAATGACCTTGCCCAAATCATTGTGCCTGTGTGTGGCAGAAACTCTGACTCATTGGGACTAATTATCCAGGTGTACCATGTGTGAGCCAAACACAGACACACCTGCAGGTGCGGGAGAGATCTGAAACCGTCTGGGTCATTTCTGAACACATGCAACAACGCGGTCTTCTTATTAATATTCTCACTCTCAATTTCCTCTGGCCCGAGTGTTTCAGTGTTGTTCGAACTGTGTGTGTATGTGTGTGTGGGAAGATTACTCAACAGATCCGGTTCTTTGAGAGGGAGGAGAGTGTGTTTTGAGCCAGCTGGGTTTCTCTTTCCATTTCCCAGCAGTGTGAAAGAGCGCAATGAGAAAGAGAGGGAGTGAACAGAATAGCAACTAGAACTCTTAACCCAAGCAAAAGAAAGTTCAGGGTCAGCTGAGATAATGTTTTGATTATTACGATAATGCATGCTTCCATTTGCTCAGCTTCAAAAGACTGGAAAATGCTGACTGATATTTTGTTGGAAGAAATTGTAAACATTTTATTAAACACATTTGCATTTCCCACACACACTTCAAGAAGTGCTGTTGTGACCTGAATTTGTTATTTATACCTGATCTGACCCTTAAAATTATATTTGTTAGTGCAGCTTAATGTAATAGTGGCCAAAAGTGATGTCCGGAGTGGATATTTGTTTTCAATGACCCTACAAGTTTGATTAAGCCATCAAAATATAAGGAACATATTTTATATTTTGCATATACCACACAATTTGGCATATTTTATTATGTTATCACAAACAAAACAATTGACTCCAAGCACAACCTTACAAAATCTTTAACAATTTTTTAAAAATGTTTGAATAATAGATACTTTTATCCACTTCTATATATGTTACTTGACACATTTTTACATTGTAGTAAAGATATCACAAAAAAAATCTCTCTTTATATCTCAAATGTCTATCCTAGTCTGTAATTAGATTAAACGAAGTGCAAAATTCCCAGTAATCTCATTGTGTCTCCTCGAGTTTCAGAAAAGATCAAGTGAAATGAACAGTTTTTACCTCCATTTTGTCATTGTACGTCAACAACTGTCGAAATTGATATCCCAACAATGTCTCACGCTGCTCAGATTCAAAGTCTACTAGTCAGAATGAACAAAAACATGTCTCATCAAATTCTTCCAAGATCAAATCATCTGAGCTAAGCTCTGCATTAAATTTACACTTCTAAATACTCTTACTGTACGTCATTTGTGTCTATATTTAGTTCTCGTTTGAAATCTTAGGAGAAACATCTGAAACAAAGTTCATACATTACACGTCTCAGCAATGAAAGAGCATCTTCTGAGCAGTCAAATATTCCTCTGGGTGTATTGTGGAAAGAAATGATAAAAATATAATTGTGATTATAATTTCTGTCATATTTAAAAATAGGACCGATGTTGCACAAAAATGCTATAAATAATACACCACAAGTATTAAACAAATTGACGGTGGCACAATATGCTTCTTTGTTGATTTGTCAACAGAGGAGATTTTCAGCTTGGATTTGTAAATATTCAGATATTGTATGGAGCATTTGCTCGGAAACTTGTTTGTACTGTTTTGCGGTGATTATGCAACAGCAGCAGGGATGATTCAGCAGTCAAATGTTCACTCATAGATTCCAACCATGCAAATTCTTGCCAGCGATTTGACTTTTATTTTCAAAACCAGTTTGCATGCGAGGCACTTTGCCATTCATCAAACCAAACTGAGGAACTGAGCTTCTCCACAGTTTCACTCTCACAAGCAGGTTCCTATTAGCACCAAAAAAGGTTTTACTGCCTGATGCCATAGAAGAATCTTCTTTGAAGATAACATGAAATTATTGCAAGAAAAAAGAACCCATTCATAATAAGCTTAAGAACATGCGTGCCTCTGAAATGAATTTCCTTATCGCCTGGGCCACAGAGGTACGGAGCGCATAGGGGACATGCCGATTGAAAAAAATAAGAGATGGGAGGTAAAATTATATTTGAATGCTTTTGCATTCGCTCTCCCCTGAGAAATTTTGCGTTCGCTTGTAAAAGCACTGAAATATTGTTTCTTAAGGAACGTATACGTTTCTCGTGGAACGCAAAAGTTTTGCGAGTGAATGCAACAATTTTGTAAACAAAAACTCAAATTTTCTTGGGGAAACGCAAACGCAAAGTTTCTTGGTGAAATGCAAACGTTTTTTAAGTCAAACCAAAGTTTCTTAGAGGGGAGTTGCTCTAATTTGCGGAAACTACTGATAATTCTGTATTATGCGGGCCAGCCAAGCAATAGACCTATAGACTAAACACGTAAATGAATGGCAAGAATGTATTAAAATGCAAATGCAAAGTTTTGTGAAGGAACGCAAAGTTTCTGGGGGGGGGGGGGGACTCAAAAGTTTTGTGAAGGAACGCAAAGTTTCTGGGGGGGGAACGCAAAAGTCTTGTGATCGAATGGAAAGTTTCTGGGGGGAACGCAAAAGTTTTGTGAACAAGCGCAAAGTTTCTGGGGGGAACGCAAAAGTTTTGTGAATGAATGGAAAGTTTCTGGGGGGGAACGCAAAAGTTTTGTGAATGAATGCAAAGTTTCTGGGGGGGGAACGCAAAAGTTTTGTGAATGAATGCAACGTTTCTGGGGGGGGGACGCAAAAGTTTTGTGAACGAACGCAAAGTTTCTGGGGGGCAACGCAAAAGTTTTGTGATCGAATGGAAAGTTTCTGGGGGGAACGCAAAAGTTTTGTGAATGAACGCAAAGTTTCTGGGGGGGGGCGCAAAAGTTTTGTGAACGAACGCAAAGTTTCTGGGGGGCAACGCAAAAGTTTTGTGAATGAGTGCAAAGTTTCTGGGGGGAACGCAAAAGTTTTGTGAATGAGTGCAAAGTTTCTCGGGGGGGGGGGCGCAAAAGTTTTGTGAACGAACGCAAAGTTTCTGGGGGGAACGCAAAAGTTTTGTGAACGAACGCAAAGTTTCTGGGGGGAACGCAAAAGTTTTGTGAACGAACGCAAAGTTTCTGGGGGGAACGCAAAAGTTTTGTGAACGAGCGCAAAGTTTCTCGGGGGGGGGGGGGCGCAAAAGTTTTGTGAACGAACGCAAAGTTTCTGGGGGGAACGCAAAAGTTTTGTGAACGAACGCAAAGTTTCTTGGGCAGAGCGCAAACGTTTTGTGAACGAACAGTTTCTGGGGGGAATGCAAAGGTTTTGTAAGAGAACGCAAAGGTTCTTGGTGGAACACAAAAGTTTTATGAAAGAACACAAACTTTCTTGAGGGAAATGCAAAATTTTTGTGAGAGCAAACGCAAACTCATTTTTTACCATCACCATGTCCCTTTAGGGGCTCTGTACAAAGTCACACTTTTTAATTCGGCAAGTGTTTTTTCCAACTGGTATGCTGTTCATTTTTCTGTGGAACACAAAAGGAGAATTTTTGATGAATCTTCAAGCAGATCTTTTCAACATTTCATAGAGCATTTCAAAAAGCAAAATTCATCAAAGATAAAATAAAAGAACACCATAAAAGTGCTCCACATGACTCTATATCCATGCCTTCTGAATCCATAATATCTTTGTGTTAAGAACAGACCCAAAATTTAAGATCTCCACGTCTGATTATGGATGTAAATAAGATTTGAGAGCTTCAGCAGAGAAGACTATACAGATAAAATATTCTTGATAAGAAGAAGGTATCTGTGTACCTAATCTATGTGCTAGCGTTCACATGTTGAAGAATAATGAACTTGGTATCCACTAATTTGGCTATTTTGGCTCTGCTCTGGTCATTTGTCAAAGCTTGAGAAGGGATGTGTGAATGAATCAGGCGCTGTTTCCCTCTTAAATCGGCCCACGTCAGGTTTAGTCACATACCCCTTCGGATGCCGACTGATCAGGTGCGCCTCGGGTCATATGCGTCGCATTGTAACTCATTTAGAGCTGCGGTGTAAACACTTGAGAAGGTTTTTGTGAGAGGATTAATGAAAGGCTTAACAAGAACGTTCCCTGCTTGGCTGTGTGTTTCCTCATAGGGAGGGCAGCAGCATTTATGGGCCCACGATGGGATCAGGTCAGGACGCCCCATACTGGGGGCCATGCTGTCCTGGGTTGTATGGTACATAAGAGACAAACAGCAATCAACAAATCAGGCTTATTTCTCTGATAAGATTCACCTTAAATGTTCTGAATCTGAGCACAATCTGAAACTGATCACTGGCAGAGAATTTATTATTATATTTAACCTTGATGTGGCATGACAGTCGGGTTCCAGAAGGATAATTTAATTGGATTTTTAATGACACTCACAGTTTTCTTTCCTGACATATTTTTTTTGGGTGGGCCATATTGAAGGGCTTTTTCAAAAAATGTTTTTTTGCTATTTGCTATTGCTAAATGGAATCAGGTGGTTTGAGAGAGCATTTTATTGGGTAAATATTTGTATACGCCCCCGAGTGCAAGATAAGTTGTCAATATTTTTGGTCTGTTTTCCCAGAAGACTGTAAATATTTAAACCGTTTATCAGCTTTTAAGAGTACACAAGCTTATAAATGACCTTAAAGCTAATAAACATGGACTAAAAACTACAAAGGTCTAATATTGATTTAATGGTGATGATAAATGCATGCTTACTTTATTTTGAAAATAGTGTTTAAACATACAGTGTATATATATATATATATATATATATATATATACATACAGTGTGTATATGTATATATGTGTATATATATATATATATAGTGCTAAACACATAATCATAGACTATAAGCCAACAATTTAAAGGGTTAGTTCACCCAGAAATGAAATTTCTCCCATTAAGGCTTCGTTGTGATGAGACTTCGTTACAAAATTTCAATGTCGTTCCAAATATGTAAGACCTTCGTTCGTCTTTGGAACACAAATTAAGATATTTTTGATGAAATCCAAGTTTTTTTATTCCCAATAAAAAGCAATGTAATTACCGTCATTCAAGGTCCAGAAAAGTAGTAAAGACATTGTTAAAATAGTCAACGTGACTACAGTGGTTCAACCTTAATGTTATGAAGCGACGAGAATACTTTTTGTGTGCAAAAACAAAACAAAAATAACGACTTTATTCAACAGCTTCTTCTCAACCTTGTTAGTCTTGTACGCAGTTGACGCAGTGCAGCGCTTCCATGTTTACGTCCGAATGCCGGCTCAGTACTGGCCGACGTTGTTCACGTGAGCAGCACGACTCATGCGTGTGATGCTGATGCAGGAGCCGGCCAATAATGAACAATGCAAAGAAGAAATTTTTGAATAAAGTTGTTATTTTTGTTTTGTTTCTGCACACAAAAAGTATTCTCGTCGCTTCATAACATTAAGTACTGACACTGTAGTCACGTTGACTATTTTAACAATGTTTTTACTACTTTTCTGGACCTTGAATGGTGGTGATTATGTTGCTTTCTATAAGGGATAAAAAAAAACTCAGTTTTCATCAAAAATATCTTAATTTGTGTTCCAAAGATGAATGAAGGTCTTACATATTTGGAACGACATTGAAATTTCGAATTGTTTTTGAAACACTTATGATGTAACAAAGCCTCGTTTACTAAAATCATGTGACTTTGGCAGTTTGATACACGCTCCGAACCACTGATTTGAAACAAAAGATTCGTAAAGCTTCGAAGCTTCATGAAGCAGTGTTTTGAAATCGCCCATCACTAGATATTGTTGAATAAAATCATTATTTATTTATTTTTTTTGGCGCACAAAAAGTATTCTCTTCACTTCATAACATTAAGATGAACCACTGTAGTCACATGAACTGTTTTAAATATGTTTTTAGTAGCTTTCTGGGCATTGAAAGTGTTAATTATCTTGCTGGCAATAGAGGCCTCACTGAGCCATCGGATTTTATCAAAAATATCTTAATTTGTGTTCTAAAGATGAACAAAGGTCTTACAGGTGTGGAATGACATGAGGTTGAGTAATTAACGACAGAATTTTCATTTTTGGGTGAACTATCCATTTAATTACATCAATTGCAGTGAGACCTGTTTTATTATTATTATTTAAAGATTTTCAAATCAAAGTTTCACATTTATAATGTAGTGATGCATCTCAGAGATACAACCAGTGGTTTGGTTCATGGCTCAGATGTTTAAGAACAATTTCTTTGAAATGCCTATGGAAAAAATGAATGGGAAAAATACTTCTGGAACCAAGGCCACAGAGCAAGTGGGCACTCATAGTCAGGCTTTATGTATAGCTCTATCTTTATATGTTCCAAAAAGAACGGTATCTTTAATTCTATTTAAAGCATACTTTACACTATCTACAAAAACACTGATAAAGTATATGCTGTTAGCTATCGCATGTATCCAGTTCAGGAGTCCGTCTTTAAGAAATATGGACCCCTGTGGTTATAATCACCCCAGATTAAAGATACACCATCAATATAAAACGATAAGAGCGTTATTAAAGTTAGCTAAATGGATTTACAACTAATACCACTGCAATCTGTCCATCTCTGCTTCTCAAATGGCATCTGCTGATTGTCCGTTTAAAGCAGTTTATAAGACCACCAACTGATATTGCTGTAATCACATACAGAATCTAAAAAAAGCAAGTCATACCAGGGAAACCAGAATGAATGTTAAAAAAATATTTATTGACAACTGTGTAAAAAAATAGCTTTCTAAACATAATTTACATTGCTAAATCAAAAAACAAAACAAAATCCAAGTTGCAATCATGCCTACTAAAAGTGAAAAAGAAACCATGTAAAATCACTCGTTCCTCAAACATTCACGAGGTCATTTTCTCTAACATAAGCACAGCAGACAGTTTAAATTAGGTGACAAACAGGACTTCAGACTGGTATGGTTTACCATCAGCAGTTCTCCATGCATCGAGAAACAGAAGTGCTTTTGATGATTATTTACAACATGTACACATATCGTTCTCAAAAAAGGCTTTAAATATGGTAAAAATACATTTAAATAATTTGTGGGCCCTTCGGTGGTGGAATGAGAAAAACTTTGCTTTTCTATAAATAAATAAATAAATACTTCCACTTCGATCTCGTTTTTTTTTTTTTAAGACACTCCAATAAATATCATTTACACATAAGCCTTGTCATGGAATTGAGTCATCTGACCAAGCTATTTACAATATAAACAAAATAATATGCAGAAAATGTAGTCTTTCACGTTGTAGTTGCATTGCTTTGTGCATCTGTGACAACGAGTGGTAGTTGTTGAGGGTTACTCAGTACAAAGGAAGAGGAAAAAAGAGTGAGGTAAGACTTTTCATTCTGCAGAGGTTTTGTGAGGTCGATTTGGTTACTCTCTCTCTCTCTGACGTATTAGAGTAAGACCGACAGTTACCTGCCAGAAGCAGGTAAAGTGGAAGCAAGAAGGTTAAAAAAAAAAAAAAAAAAAAAAAAAAAGACATCTGGTTAAGGAGTAGAGTGTTACAGTGGCTATTACTCAATTCAAGTTTTTCCACAAAAAAACAAAACAAAACAAACCCTTGATCTTTCACAGAAGGCACTAAAATTATTAAGCTCGGCTGATCTGCTTCTTAAAGGAACAGCCCTGACAGCGCACCAAAGCCTTCCATCGTAGCAGATCGACTAGCCGTCATCACAGCACGACTTCTCACACCGCTTCGGGTGTTCCCGAGCTCCTCCCTACACTGGCTGCGAAGATCTAGCCGCATCCGACAGCAGTTGAGACAGTCATTTGGTTCCTACGAGCCAGACTTTCGGGACCCTGAGCAGGGGAGCAGGAGACGAGAGAGATAACAGATCTCACTAAAAAGTGGACCTCTCCCTTTTTTGGCCTAGCCTAGAACTCCCACCTAGCAGCAATGCTCAAAACAAAAGAATAACATGTTTGTTTTTTTCCATTTGCACTGCTCAGTCCACAGGTCCCCGGGGGGGGGGGGGTTGCTCTATGTCTCTATGTATGCATTCAGATAGAGTCATTTGCACACAGTGACTGCTGGGAAAGCAGCAGGCTGATGCTCATGGCTGATGCTATGAAGCCTGATCTCAGTGTTGTCTGTAGGGGGCGCCGTGTTCTGCATCCAAGGGTGGTTGATGATGTCCTCAAAAGACGGGCGATCTGCAGGGCGGAGGCCTAAGCACCACTTGATAAGCTGCTGACATTCTGCAAAAGAACAGGATGTGATTATAGCAGGGCAATAAACGCATAAAACTCCTCGAAGGTGCGTCATATGAACAGGTCTTACCTGTGGAGATTCTCCGCCTGAACAGCACCTGTCCTCGTACGATCTCTTCGTCTTGCTCGAATGGGATGTCCCCACAGACCATGTCGTATAGCAGAATGCCCAGAGACCACACAGTGGCGGATCTACCGTGGTAGCGGTGAAATTTGATCCACTCTGGTGGACTGTAAACACGTGTACCTGAGAACAAAAAAAAAAAAAACAGAAAAATGCATTTAAATCCATTATTCTGCAACACTTAAGCACAAATCACACAAAACTGCAAATAACCTTCATTTTATTAGGTGTGGCAGGAAAACGAGGCGCTAAACCAAACACTGTAGTAAAAGGTGTGGCAGGAAAAGGTGTGGAGTGTTTGAACGTTATTGCTATGGCACAACATTAATGTGCACAGTCATGTGCTGTGGGAGCGTGACAGTAGGCTTGCGCATGTGGAGAAACTGGTTGCCATGTGACTTGTGTTTACAAACTTTGAGTTGTAATAATTCCAATTCCCACCGGCGGGGGCGCCAAAACCACAACCCAGCGAACTGCTTTTCCCCAAAGCAACATTATACAAAAAATAAACAAATCATAACGCTGGCCGATTAATTTAACTTAACATCGAGTGTCAACTTTGAAAGGGGGTCATAATACACGTTTATCAATGGAGCAATGCCAAATTTGTTTGATACGCATTTTAAAACGCCTCCATATATAAACACACACCCTTTCTAGATCTTGACAGGGTTCCCAAACCCTATAAACATCAAATATCCATGTTTAAATATATTTAAAAACATACTGAGCAATTTCTACACTAATTCCTGTTATATTTATATACATTTAGAAGTCACAAGGAATTTAGGCAAATTTTAAAATTTTTAGATTTTAATATATAAATGTTTATATATATATATATATATATATATATATATATATATATATATATATATATATATATATATACACACACACACATACACATTTATATTCACAGTAGAAATATAATAATATCCACGAGGCCATATTTTAAATTCCTTGGTTGCGCCACGTTTTCCGTGACCGTGGGAACCTTGGCTTGAAGGTCATGCAAATGGCTCTTACCGTCGAAATCGGTGTAAACGGTGTCTTTGAGTAATGCCCCTGATCCGAAGTCGATGAGCTTCAGATCGCCGGTTCGCAGATCGATGAGAATGTTCTCGTCTTTAATGTCACGGTGAACGACGCCACTGTTGTGGCAATGACGCACCGCTTCCAGAACCTGGCGGAAAAAGTTCCTGGCCAGCTCCTCCGGTAACGCGCCCTTCTCCGTGATGAAATCAAACAGGTCCTTGACTGCCTCCGGTCTTTCCATGACGATAATGAAGCTGTCCGGTCGCTCGTACCAGTCCAGCATCTTGATCACGCCACGGAATCCAGTCCCGACCTTCTTTAACAGGACGATCTCCATAGGGACGCGCGCGCCATTGGGCTGGAAACGGAGGACATGTTCGTTTTAGCTACGCATGTCGCATTTAAAAACACATTTTCTATACAAATAGTATGAAAACCATCTATGTCATTTAATACTCACCAACTCTCCCCATTCAGTCACACGATCTTTTGCAACATGCTTGATGGCAACCTAGAAATTATAAACAAATGCATCATTAAACAGTGAATATATATTATATATTGTAGATGTGTTTGCTATACACGTTATATACATTATAAACGTTCACACGGATGTAAACAATAATCATTCAGGAAACCTACCGGCGCGCCATCGGCGATCCTTAAACCTGCGTACACCGTCCCGAAACCACCGCTTCCCAGCACAGAGCCGACCTGATACACCTTCTCGAACGGCTCTTTCTCCTTAACTGTCGATAAAAGATGCGATAGATTCATAAGAATGCATAAAAGTCATATAATTAAATAAAAATGCGAAAGCTGACGCACGCGCTATTCCCAGCACTCAGTCTGCTGACGTGAACGAGCCCAAGACCACAACACACACACACACAAGCGAGCACGAGAATAACCGTCCACTAACCTTGAAGCTGGATTTTCGCCGGCATGTCCACGGTGGAAATGTGAGCAAATGTGTTGAATTTTGATAGAAGCATTTTATAATCCGAAATGAGAGTTCTTAAAGGTTATTCCAATGTTGAGGTCGAAATCCGTCGTGTAGAGATGGATGTAGGGAAGGTCTACGTGAAGGATCCGGTCTATAAACCTGTAGAAATCCCTTCTCATCGAGGCTCGATGGGTTTTGATTCTCAAGACGACCCTTTAAACGACGTCTATTCCAGTTTGGAATATAAAATAAACAAACGATTAATATTTCGAAGATAAATATTATTGTCTGAGGCGCGCGACGGACACAAATACCCGGCTTTCTAAATCGTGAAGGAGGGGCAAGAGTCGTTATATACCAGTAGTAAAAGGGAGGGGTAGCTCCATGTACGTCAACAGTGGTCCCGCCCACAAACACGATTCAGCCAATGAGTAATACGCCTGCCTCTGCAGAAAAAAGTCAATCAAATATGAAAATAGAGGAAAACGTAGACGTGGCGGGAATCAAAACGCGCCAAATAGTGGAGGCTTTTTTTTTTTGATGGCGTTGAATCGGCGTGGGGTAGACATGGAGAATGATTCAAATGGCTGTGTATATAACAAAGCCCCCGTTGCAAATTCGGAACATTATTTCACAGACGTATGAAGTGTATTACAAAAATAGATGCATGCTTCATACATAAGATCTTTTAAAATGATAGGGAGCTTTAGTACATTTACAGTTTAAAAGTCAATGTGCAACAAAGTTTTCCCTGCATGCAAGGAACACAAACATTTCACATGATCTGGGATGAAGAGACAATAAAGTTAAAAAATAAATTATAAACAATACATTTTAGAAAGTTCTGCAGTTTTAATGCAACCCACATTTTCCTTCTCTATACATGAAATAAGCATCATCATCCCACTAGACAACTCTTTTGTTTTGTTTCAGTCATGTGAAGTAGGTCTACAAAGTGTATATGAAGACCACGTGCACCACATTACCTCATTAATCTCAAATTAGCGTGCAAAGTTTTTCTCCTATTGGCGGTCAACAGGCTTTATTTAAGTTGAGAACAATGCCGGTTGCTATATGGAAATGAGGCGCATACCAGGCATTCTTTCAAATTGGGTGGCCGGTTTTAAACTCGGCGGCAGGATGTGGGAAACTTGAGATAAAAGACTTGCAGACCCATCCCCCATGTCTCTTGTCCTCTTTTCCCGCGCAGATTATTGTTTGAATGGCACTTGCTCTCCCGGTTTTCTGTATTTTCCCCGCCCTTTGGTTACACGCCTAAACATAAACACAACAAATGATGCAAACCTATATTTGGGAGGTTTTACACCTGGTCAACTTATCTTCTTTACAGAATGTATAGTTAAGTAGTAAAGACCAAGTGTAAATGCCCTCAATGACCCATCTGAGAAGGAGAGTAATCCGATCACTCAAACGCATACAAAGACACAACCAAGTGTAATTGCATCTGGTTGTTCAGGCCACATATGTAAACTTTACTCCTCCCAAACAAAACAACATCAGTATACGGAAGTTTGGGAGTCCTGCAAATGACACGTGGATGAGACACATGGATGGAGAAACAAAAAAACTCTAAATAAGAATTGCCATATGGGCTGAAGAGGGCGTTTAACAGAGAATTTTGCTGCCCAGCATTAGCATCATCACGGAAGTGAATTCTGTTATATTTGCATAGCGTGGGAAGATTGTATTTATATCCGTTCTGTGGAGACACATTTTGTGGCCAAGTGTAAATTTAATATGCATATACAATTAGATAGGAACTGATAAAAACATATGAAGTGACGATAGTAGCCCCAAATAGCCTATATATTCAGACACTTGAGTCACACTTAGGATATATGAATGTCATTGCATTAGACCAGTGTTTCCCGACCTTTTTTCAGTCACGGCACCCTTTGAAAATTTTTAAAAATTTGTGGCACCCTACACTAGTGTTGTCATGATACTGGAATTTCTAACTACAATACCTTGAAAATTATCAATATTCGATACCACAGGGAAGACCTGCCATATCATATAGATATTTTTAATATTATCAAATTTTTTGTCCATCCATAGGCAATCAATAATTTCTTCTGAACACTGTAAACCCTAACACTCAAAATAATTAATTGGTTTGAGTAGGGCAAACTCAAATTAAACAAATTTGTTCAATCAAATTAACTTTTATGAGTATTTAGAACTTTCTTTTTCTTTTGAGTTCATGAAACTGAGACATTTGAAGTAATCTGAATGGTTTCATTGTTTTGAGTTCTATGAACTTGTTTCTTTTAATCTAAATAAACTTAAATTTACCTATTATATAAGGTTTTTTTTTTGGTGGTGGTGGGGTTCTATATTGCTGTATTGCCATACTCTTTCAGCAATTACTATGCTAATGGTATCAAAACATTGTGTTACCATACCAATTATTAGCATTAGCATTTCCTGAATTAGCTATAGCTAGCTAAATTTCCAATACTAAAAATATTGGAATTGAGATTAAATGATAAATTTAAGTTAAATGTATGAATTAACTTGCTCAGAATTTTCAAGTTAATTAAAATGTATGAGTAATCTGCCAGTTCTGCTTACTTAAACTTTTCATTTCCTAATTTAAAAAAATTAATGTAACTGATTACCTCAATTTATATGATGACAGATTTTAATTTAGGCTTTTATTCATATTGAAACATTGCTCAATTACCATTACAACTATCTCACCTAAATGTTTGCTCACACAATGCATTTGTGTTTTTACAATGGAGTAATTTTGTTGAAATTGCGCAAGATAGCTTGATTTCAAACTTTAATTGAATAAAAAAGACATGTAAACAGTAAGTAGTAAAATAAGAACAAATAAACAAATTGCTAACGATAGCACAAATAAATACAATAGAATAAAGACAGAAATGAAATGAATTTCTTTGAGTTTTTCAGGTAGGTTTAACAGCATAGGGCTATTCAGGTAAGAAATACTACAGAAACTGAATAAAGTAATTAAATGTAAAATAATCTTGGATAGTCTTCATTGTAAAAATTAAATACAGATAAATACAGCAATTACAAAAGTTATTCAGTCAAGAGCAGTGAGGGATTTTCTCTTCGTCTTTTGTTGTTTAACATTAAAAACACAGACAGCAGCAGGTTTTTTAGGCTGCTGTCACTTTAAGACCTGACGCATGGATACAATATACTGTTGCACGTGCATTTTCTTTCTCAACTGTTTATGTTCATTTAGGACATAACTGATTGTGTTTATGTGAATAGTCGGCAAGACGGACAATATTTTTGTGTGTATTTGACTGCAACAAGCCACGAAAAAGAATTTGGCACTTGTGAGCAGTTTGAGAGGCGGCTTTATGTGTGCACGCTTTGGATGCGAGGACAGGAATGAAAATTATGCACAACCCCTGCCGAAATCCAGACCAACCTTTCTTGAGATTTCCATTTTTATTATTAATTTGTTTGTTTTTTTTGTTGTTATTGGAGACATCAGAGATTGATGGTATATATTAAATGCATTTTTTAAATACATTTTAGCAATTTAAAAATGTTTAAAGTATATTTTACACGGCACCCCTGCTCCCAGTTTTGGAAACACTGCATTAGACAACAAAATATCAACATTGCACCATTGTTTAAAATGTATATTATTTAGGCTACACTACACAAAAGTTTGAAAATAAGTTTTTTTTAATGTTTTTGAAAGAAGTCTCTTATGCTTATGAAAGCTGCATTTATTTGATCAAAATACAGTAAAACAGTATTATCTTGCTCAGTTATTACCAATTATTATTCATGTTTACATTTTTATTTGCGTTCGAAAGAATAGCATTTGTTTGAAATAGAAATCTATTGTAACATTATAAATGTTACAAAATTATATATTAGTTAACTTCTGAATGAAAATTTGCTGATAATTTACTCACCTCCATGTCATCCAAGATGTTTATGTCTTTCTTTCTTCAGTCAAAAAGAAATTTCAGGTTTTTGAAGAAAACATTCCAGGATTTTTCTCCATATAGTGGACTTCAGTGGGGTACAAGGGGTTGAAGGTCCAAACTGCAGTTTCACTGCAGCTTCAAAGCACTCTACGCAATCCCAGATGAGGAATAAGGGTCTTATCTAGTGAAACGATTGGTTGTTTCTACAAAAAAATAAAAATGTATATACTTTTTAAACACAAATGCTCATCTTGCACTGCTCTGCGATCCCCACGCATGACCTAATCACATCACAAAGGTCACGCGTGACATAGGCAGAAGTACCGATCCAGTGTCTACAAAGCGAACGTGCAAAGACTAAGCCAAATGCCCTTTACAAAAAAGGTAAAACAATGATATCGGACGATCTGAAGTTGGAGGAGAAACTGCGATACTTCCGTCTATGTCACATGGGACCTTTCCGACATGATTACATAATGCGTGGCGCATCGCAGAGCAAGACGAGCATTTGTGGTTAAAAAGTATATCATTTTTTAATTTTTTTTAGAAAATGACCTAGATAAGATAAGACCCTTATTCCTCATCTGGGATCGTGTAGAGTCCTTTGAAGCTGCACTGAAACTGCAGTTTGGACCTTCAACCCATTGTACCCCAGTGAAGTCCACTATATGGAGAAAAATCCTGGAATGTTTTCATCAAAAACCTTTAATTTCTTTTCAACTGAAGAAAGATAGACATCTTGAACATCTTAGATGACATGGGTCTGAGTAAATTATCAGGAAATATTTTAAACTTATTTCTGTACTGTATTTTTGATCAAATAAATGCAGCCTCAGTGAACATATGAGATTGCTAAACTTGCATCAGTATTATAAGTTATAACATTCACTCTATTCCATCACGTTTTCCCTTCCGTTACCATTGTGACAAGCTTGTGCTTCTCAAAAAAGCCAGTGAGTCATAAATTTGCAGACTAATGTGTGTGAATCATAAATTGGCTTTTGTGCTTGTGTGGTGTTTCTTTTTTTACCCAGAATCCTGTTTTTGTTCAGTTCAATCACAATTCTGGCGCTCAGTTTGATGACTCAGAGATCTTAACTCTCTTAGATGAAGATATGCTTGACTCCCCTGGTGAGCCGAAACGAAGAATACTCAGAAATGCCTTGCTTCAGGAAGCAAAAACCATAGAAATAAAACCGAATGCATAAATAAATAGCACTTCAAGGAACGACAGATAACCAAACGGCGTTTGATTACTATCATTCAGGCAGCTGTCTGTTCAAGATCAGCACAGGCATAAATTAGAGTGCTTTATGCATGTTAGAATAGTGCTCTTTCTTCACATGCACATTAAGTCTTGTACATCATCATCTTACAGTGCACCGCTGGCCCCCAGTGGGAGTCGCTCAGGATGATTTAATAGAGCTGGTTTAACGGCTGTGTCCCGCTATAATGAGTCACCTTCTCTGTGCACTTCAGTGCTGATTATGGGCAGCGCTTAGGTAAGAGCAAGAGGCGCACTGAAATGGAGACGCTGTGGGGGTCTATGTAATATAAAGCTGCATGAAGGTATGACAGCACTGATGTCTGTGGCTGCCTGCTCAGCAGAGGAGAGAGTGACAGCCACCCGGTGGCCTGGCTCATCTGACACGAACAGTGCTCACTCTTTTATTAGCCCACGATGATAAAGACGACTCAAGTGCTAGTTTGAAACTTCAGACCCCATTCCTCTTGTATCTTTAAGTGTGCAAATCCCTCGCTCCACCTCCCAGATCCTGATTGGAGGGAGGGACATGAGTGGACTTCAAAGCCTGTGAGAAAGGCTACTGGAGAGCAGGGGTTTACATGGGGTCAACTTTCATGTCAGTAAAAACATGAGGTCAGAGGTCACTGACATACCTGTTCGGCTTTCCACGGCCCTCCTTCAGGAAATGAGCCTCACTTGTCTCAATTTGGGGGGGTCGCCTGAAAGCATAGCCTGGTTTAGGAGAGCTCACAGTACATCCCAGGATAAATCATTGTCTCTGTTAGGACAGGAGTGCCAGAGATGGGTAATTAAATGAGATGCGTTTGCTCCTGAAATGTTTGTTCGGTTTGTTTGGTTTGGATTTGATCCTATATGCAAATAACACTAGCCAACAGAAGAGATAGCGGAAGATAACGGATATGACTCATTTAATGTCAAAATCAACATGTTGAGTCATTGGAAGGATTTGAATATATGCAGCTAAAATTTAAACCACAGCTGTCAGTCTTCTGCATAAGAAAGAAAAATGACAAATAAATCACTTTAATAATTGTTAAAGTTCTAGACGGCAAAGGGACTAAATTGAGAGTTTTGATTTAAAGGGGTCATGAACTGCGTTGTTTTATTGTTTTAGAATGTTTCCTGGGGTGCACTTATAATGTTAGTGTGCTTTTTACATCAAAAATTGTCATCATTTAGAAATAAAAGGCATTTTTCCTACCCTGATTTTAGCCCTTATATTTGAACGCTCTGTTTTAAGGGGCGTGTCTGCTGTGAGACTTCAGTGTAAACGCCCACTGCTGTGATTGGCTAACATCTTTGCTTATGAAATAGCTAAGTATTACTCTCTCGAAAACTTGCAGTGATGAACATTGTAGACGATCACAGACATGTTGAGCGCATGAAAGCAGTGATCTCAATTTCGGCACACTAATGAATGCTTTCATCATAACAGTGCAAACTCGATGTAACTAAGAGATTCGTTGAATAAAACGGGAGTTTTGGTGCGAGTCCAGATCTCAGTCACTGATAAACTTGCACTGTTTGATTGACAGCTCCAGCGATTGTAAAGGGAGCGTTCTTTGATCGCTTTCTATATATAATTTAATCCAGTTTAAATAAATAAAGCTCAACTGAGACATTCACATTGTTGAAAATAAATAACCATATTACTAGCATTAGGATCCTTTGAAAGGTAATGTTATTTTTAGTCCTGTATCGCTCTTCTCTCCTCCTCATCTCACTAACACGCCAGTGGGTGGGGCTAATGTTGCAATGAAGAAGCAGGCGTTGATTTCTTCTGCAGAGGTGGGGTTTCACCTATGGATAGGCACATTCCGGGACGAGTCGTTTGCTGCACTTGGTGTCAATAAAAACTTTTATTGGACTAACAAGGAAGGTTTCAGTTCTGAAACAGGATATACTTATAGTATGATGACCTCTTATATGTCAAAAGCTCGAGGAAAAGTTGATTTCTCAATTCATGACCCCTTTAAATCTCCTGCTTCTCAGAATTTATATATTTTTTATTTTTAAGGAGAACGCAACAATGTCTCAAACTGTGCTCAGATTTGCCAAAAACCAAAATCAATATGAACTCAAATATTTCCACATTCATTTTGATCAAATAAACGCAGCCTTGCTTAGCGTAAGACACTTTTTTCAAAAACATAAAAAAAAATTATGGAACCCAAACTTTTAGTTTATTACCCTTACTGTACTCTTACTGTACTATTTTAAGTCTTTTTATAAGAAAATAATGACAGTTTTTAAAAATGTTCCCCCTTCTGCCAACTGTCAGTCAAACTGATAGTCCCGCCCCAAACTCACGCCATTGGTTGAGTCAATGTTGCTGTGCCAGGCTGGTCTCAAACAGACTTTTGATAGTGCCACAGAGACACAATGTTTACACTTTTCAGGGAAGTCCCTTTTGCGAATGGCTTACTTGTATTTGCTGATCAATAAGTGAAAGTATTTTTGACAAATAAATAACATAAACCACCTAAGTCTCCATATCTATGAAAGTGCAACAAAATATTCCTCTGGGACTAAAAATTCACATTATATGACTTTTATTTTAAGTGCACAAGGTTAAGGTCAGGAATGTCCCTCTGCTTTGTGTCCCTGACAGTGTCCTATCAGTTAAGCACTCGTACACAAGCACTGGATGGCAAGCTTTCCTGGCCTCCCTCCCGTTTCAGCAGATCTGATGATAGCCCCTCACTACTGTAATGCTTTTAGAGGTCGCAGAGCGGCAAATTACCTTCTGCAATGCGATTCAGATTGGGATGGCCAGGAATTTGCTGAAGCAGTACTAGCGTATGTCACTTCTATGCTTGGGCAGAAAGGGCATAAGTGCATTTGTCTGCATGCATGAATACAGTGGTCACGTTTATCTGCTCACCATAAACAGGTTACCATAATTATCCTTTAGTAAAACAGATTATAAAGTACCCGTCTGATGTATCATCATCACATGGATATCTACACGTGTTTTGCTCTGTATTTCATCTGACCCATTCCCTCTGTTTGTGTTTGTGTTCATCTTATTTTTAGTCAAGGGGATTTTTCCGAGTCATTTCCTCGTGATAATAGCGGCCCAGCTGAAACAAAACACAGATGCTGATCCGTCACCCATTACTCAACATAACCTCATGGTAAAACCCCACATGAGCTGGGGGAGAGCTGTACACTTCCTTTTGATTTGCATCATGAATGAATCCAACTGTCTAACTGCCTTGCCAAGCAACGGCCAATCACATTTTTTGGCAAAAGGAAGCTATGTGACCTCACCATATACAATCACAGTTTCAGCTTCCAAATGGAAAAACAGATGCAGAGTCTGAACTAGATTCATGCACTGTGATTTTTCCCTTTGCCCTGATTAAGTGATGTAATTTCGGACTGCTTTGACAAAGTGCAAAGCAGAACAATGATCTATTATTTTCCATTCAGACCGTCAGAGTCTTTCTCTGAAATTTAAAGCTTTTTTATTAAAGCCCCCTGGAACTGATTTTCAGGGACATTTTCTTTCTTTTTTAATGTTTGATGGGCATTAAGAAGAAAAAAATACTACTTGACAATCAATTAACTGAAATAAATTCTCAGTCTGAACAATTGTGGCTGTTTTTAAAACTTAGAAACACTACTGTTAAAATACAGTAAAACAGTAATATTGTGAAATATAATTTCAAATTAAAATAACTGTTTTCTATTTGAGTATATTTTATAGTGTAATTTATTCCTGTAATGACAAAGCTGAATTCTCAGCAGCGTTCACACCATGTCGTAATTACCATAATTTCTAAATGACAATATGTGATGTTTGGAGCTGTTCACAACCTCGGACTGGAAATTATGTGTTTTTATGGCAACACTATCAATGCCTAAATGAATCTGCAGCAGTCAGGATGTACAGCGGTCACTTGATACAAGTAGGAGCTCTCAGAAAATTCCCAGTTTACAAGATGTAATTAAGAGTTCTAAGAGGACTTGGAAGCTTTTTAAAAGTTGGAATCTCATAATTACGTTAATTAAGGGTATGTTTACATGACAACGGTGTAAAAACGTTTTGCTGTTCAGACGGATCCGCGAAAATGACTAAAAGCGCTGTATAATGCATACCAGGTCAGTAGTTGGCGATATCACTTCGTAAAGAAAGACTACGAGCCTGTGCACATATGCAATCTTTTACAGAACACTCGCGCCAATCGCACAATACGCATGTTCATGCCGTCACTGTTTTCACAGATTAGTGTTTTTGCTGTTTACGCAAAGACGATAATGGTATTGTTTTCAAAAACTTTCACTTTGAAGTTTGCATTTTAAGGCCACCAAAATGCCGTTGTTGTGTAAATGAACAGCTAAAATGTTTTTTCATTTTTAGTTGAAAACGGTGTCGTGTCAACAGCCCCTAAGACATGGTGTGAACGCACCTCTGCTCTGGTCTTCCGTGTCACATGACCCTTCAGGAATCATTACATATGCTGATTTGCTGCTCAAGAAACATTGCTGATTATTATCAATGTTGAAAACAGTTGTGCTACTTAATTTTTCTGGAAACCGTGATGCATTTTTTCAGGATTCTTTGATGAATAGAAAGTTCAAAAGAACAGCATTTATTTGAATAGGAGTCTTTTGTAACATTATAAATGTCTTTACTGTCACTTTTGATCAATTTACCCCAAACTTTTCTATAATTACTAAAAAATAAATCATAACACAAATACTCTGAATACATTTTAATTGGCTATTGGCTATTTTAGTCATCATGATTTTGCCAAGTAAGTTCCTGGATCAACATATTTTGTTGATCCTGGAACAACATTCCTGTCCAGAAATTTAGTCCTAACCCTGTCCCTACCTCTAAACCTAACCCTACCCATAACTTATCCCTAAAATCAGGTGAAATTATAGGTGAGTAACACTGACGTAGAAGCACCTAACCCTGGTTGTAAGCCTAAACTTGACATAAACTGTAAACTTTTCCTTTAAATCTGGAATGATTTCATTTTGTTCATAGTCCTGTGTATTCAAGCAACAGCTCTGACTAAACCTAAAACTAAGCAAAACATGCCTTGAATAGATTATTATGTAATATGTCCACTCTTAGGTAACATATAGATTCTCTACGAGGGGCATTTGTGCCACTTTTGGTGACAAAAAATGTTCATTTCTGACTCTGGTGTATGTGTAAAAGAAAGCATATGATTTAAGGTTGACATTTACACTATTTCTAAAGTGATTAAACTAAATCTTCAGGGTTGCATTTATTAATGTAAAATTCTGTTCACAAGTTGCTGTTCTCCTTCTGACTCAACATGCCGCCCACCGTACACATTCGCAGCCGCGTGCCTACAGGACTCGCTCGACTACAGGCACAAGAGAATTCCCTGCATGAATGTTTACAGTTTGCCACACTTTACGCCCAACAGAGCAAGTCCTTACGTGTTACCTTTAAGGAGGGTGTGAAACGTGTATATAAGCAAAAACGCATGTATCAAACAAAGGGTGTTCCTCTAACATCGCAGAAGTTCCTTGTAGTAAAATCCAACTGTTGACTGGTGCTTCTCCAGGACAGAAGTTACACCCAGCAGACAAATACACATCAGAGCAGCAGACGTCAGTGAAAGTCGTGTGCTCAAGGCTTAAAGGGATAGTTCACCCTAAAATAATGATAAATTACTTAACCTGGTGTTTTTATAATGCCGTATGCTCCTTTTTCTGGTATGGACCACAAAAGAAGAATTTGTAAAAAATGTCCCGCTCGTGATCGTCATGTAAATGGCAGTGAATAGTGACCAGCACCAAGCTTTTTAAAAAAGATGCAAATAAAAATATCACAGAATGATCCCATGCGACAACTGTCATATGGCACTGCGTGGTACGACTCGGCTCGGCTTGCTTTACTTTGGGTTCGCTTTTCCACTGCAGTTTAGTACGGCTTTTTTAAAGTGGGTGGGATTATACACTGATCATGTAGTTGCGCCGCCTCTACTGCCGTGGATCCTCTCCTCGGCTACCAACAAGTCTGCACCTCATCTACTGGCCATGATACAGCCATTTCTTTTTTCAAGATGTGTGCGATGGTCGTTTAAAGCAAGTTGTTTTAAAAGTCAAGCGAACAAATGATACTGAGGTGGCTGTTACTGACTATTTAAATCTAGCGAGTTTGGTGTCTCGTGGTTCAAATCCAATGATGCTGGTAGTGATGATTCTCTCTGACCAATCAGTGATCTGCAGTGTTTACAAATCACATTTATTATCGGTATGGCACGCTTGGTACTATTTAAGCGAGCCGTACCATGCTGTACCGAGCTGTACTATGCAGTGGAAAAGCACCAAAAAGCGAGCGGTACCGAACTGTACCATGCGGTGGCAAAGCACCAATACATTCCAAGTGTTCTGGGGGTATACTCTATGAAATTTAATGTATTATTTAACAAAAAAATCCTGACTTTGGCCATTGGTCTTCAGTGCACGGCTACGAAGTGCGCATTTGTGAAACTCTATTAGCACTGCATTTCACTCTGTCTCGCCCAGAAAAAACAAACAAGTTGAGAAATCAAGATTAACAAATGCGCAACATAAAATACAACGCCTAGAAATCCTAAAAAAAGTATCCATGTAGTTTCTTCAGTGAGTTAAATATCTTCGGACCAGAACTCCGTTTGTCTGATGACAGTCAGAATGACAGTTGATGGAATAATTTCTCGTTACGACAAAAACAACGGATTTATTAACCTCAGAGAAGAAGATACGTGGATTGTAAAAATGTTGGTAACCAGACAGTTGACGGTAGCTATTGACTTCCATAGAAAAAAAATACTATGGAAGTCAAGTATCAACTGCCATCAACTGTCTATTTACCAACATTCTTCAAAATATCTTCTTTTGTGTTCAGCAGAAAAAAGAACCTCATACAGATTTGGAACAACTTGAGTGTGAGTAAATGATGACAAAATTTTCATTTATGGGTGAACTGTCCCTTTAAGAAAACTCTTATTGATCTGGGAGGGAAGATGCAACTATTGCTGCTGGAGAAGTAAACGATACAAATCTTTTATTCGAAGATACAAGCCTTCACGATGTGCGATTGATCGGGGTGGTGTGTTGCATTGAAGATATTGATTAGCACCAGCGGGAGCCATATGCTTCAGCTTCTCCTTCCTTTGGGAATTTCATTTTCCTCAGGGCCGTATTGACCTTGCTTTCTCTGTTGTATATGAGTGAATAAAGAAGCACATACTGGGGGTAATGAAGCATAGAAACCTAAATACTGGTGCAGGGTCAAAAGACTAAAGGCCTATTCACACCAAGAGTGAAACGAAAAACCACTGCATTTATCCACAAGCTTTAAAGCAAAATTTGACAATACAAATGCCACTCGCTTTAATGCAAAGTAAAACTCACTTAATGCAAAACAGGGATATTTGTTCTTGGTGTGAGTAGGCCTTAAAGGGTTAGTTCACCCAAAAATGGAAATTGTCATTATTTACTCACCCTCTTGTCTTTTCAAACCTGTTTGACCTTCTTCCTTCTGTGGAACATAAAAGAATATATTTTAAAATATGTCTCAGTGAAAGTCAGTGGGGTCTAATGTTGTTTGGAGCCCAACGTTCTTCAGAATATCTTTTATGTTCCACAGAAGAAAGTCAGTCAAACATGTATGGAACAACAAGAGGTGAGTAAATGATTGAATTTTTACTTTTGGATGAACTATCCATTTAAAATGAGAAAATTTAGCAAAATAAACAGTGGCTTTGGCCAATTTACTCTAACAGTCCAAGAACTGCATGTGCGCATCTGCACTTACAGTTCAGAACTTGTCATCTGATGAATGGTGCAAGATGAAATGCAGTGTGACACAGATGCTAACACTCTCAGTGTCAGAGTAGCAGCGTTCTGAGTTGGGCTAAAGTTTCTGACGGTCACTAAAATGAGACAAGCACGGGCCCACAAGTGCCAGGCTCACATCACATGGCAGCCTGACACACTGGGCATGTCACTGGAGAGCTCAACTTCCAGCTATGCGTCTCTGTTCCAAGCTCACAGAGAGTTTCTGCACATTAGCATGAGGCACAATTTGCGATTAATTGAGGTTCTCAGTTATGTTTCATTGAACTATTAACTTTTCCCTCACATGTTTCTCCAAAATGATATATGAGAAATACAGGCAAACACATTAGTAAATTTTTTTACATACAGTAAGCGTATTAATTAAATGAAATTAAATAAATCTATATATCTATAATTTAATGAGACACATTTGAGCTCATGTTGAAATCTAAACAGAAAACTAAACTTAAATGTAAGCACAGTTTGAGACTTTTTTGTGCATCTTTTAGCTCTGAAAATATCATAAAAATTAAAATAAAGAAGTTAAAATCATGCTACTAAAAAAAATAATGTAATTTAAAATGAATAAAATCTCCAAGAATCAAGGAAATTAAATCATGCAATATATATATATATACTGTATAGAGAGAGAGAGAGAGAAAGATTTTATATAAAATTCATGAAAATAAACAAAATAATGTAATTTAAAATGTATATCTAATAATAAAAATAATTAAAAAATTCTCCAAAATATAAAAAAATATAAATAAATAAAATGATGGGATTTCAAATGAATAAAATCTTGAAAAATCGCTGATTTCCACATTATAAATAGAAATTATAAATTGACTGCTCCATATTTCACTGACTATAAATGGCATTTTTCTCAGAGCAACCTCTTTAAATAAATAAAAAATGTATAAAATTAATAAATAATTAAATAATAAAAAAATTAAGCAATCATAAACACATAAAAACGCTAAGGGTCAATCACAGAAAAGTCAGGAAAATTCATTAGCCAAAAGGTGTGAGAAAGAAAAATACCCTAGAAGCGTTCAATCTCACTGGTGTCCAGCAGGAAAAACTGAGATTTTAAATAGATCTCATTTGTGATTTTTCTTTTCCTAGTACTCTCTTAACATCGTCTCCAAGTGTCTGTCTATTCAAATGGGATATAAACACAGCCAGCACGTTGTTCTAACAATAGCAGGTCTAATTACATACACAAACACGGATTTAGAAGTTCCCCTTCTTCCTGTTATCCACCAATCTCCTTTTCCTCCCGCCCACTCGCTGTCCTACGTAACCGTGCAACCTTTCGGAAAACAGAAGCGCTTACAACGGAACAAAGACGTAGGAGCGCTGGAAATTAAGCCCTGTCCATGTTTACATTCATGACTGTGGACGTCAGCACGAGGAAAAGCCACACAGAACGTGATGCATCAACACAGAGGAGAGGTTCTGTTGACTTATTAATCGCATGGAGGATGCACATTAATAGAAGGTGGGGGGGTTAACTGTACTGGAAACAAACACATTGTTTACAGGACCTTGGCATTGACTAGGATGGAGATAGAGAAATCCGATCTGTTAGCACACGTCATGGGTGATCTCTGCTGGTTCTGTCTTTTCTCATCTAATCCAGCCGGAACATCTCCGTCATCTTTGTTCTGCCACTGACCTCACTGCTAAACATCACAGAGAGCAAACACACAGCAGCTGATTCAAAATTGCTGCCCTTTTGTGACGTCCTGTCATTTGAGGCAACAACCATTCAGAACACCTTGGCAACCAATTCACAACCTAGCAACACCCTACAACCTATTCAGAACACCCTAGCAACACACTACAAATCGTTCAGAACACCTTGGCAACCACCTCACACCCTAACAACGCCCTACAAACCATTCAGAACACCCTAGCAACACCTGACATACTATTTAGAACACCTTGGCAACTACCTCACACCCTAACAACACCTTACAAACCATTCAGAACACCTTAGCAACACCCTTCAAACCATTCAGAACACCTTAGCAACCACTTCACACCCTAGCAACGCACTGCAAACCACTCAGAACACCTTAGCAACACCCTCCAAACCATTCAGTACACATTGACATTCACCTCACACCCTAGGAACACCTTACAAACCATTTAGAACACAGCTACCTAAAAAAAAACTAGAAATCATTCAGAACACCCTAGCAAAAGGCTACAAACCCTTTAGAACACCTTAGCAACCATTCAGAACACCCAAATATGGCAACATCCTACATACAATTCAGAACACCTTAGCAACACCCTACAAACCATTCAAAACACATTGGAAACCACCTCACACCCTAGCAACGTCCTACATACCATTCAGAACACCCTAAAAAACCATGCAGAACACTCTAGCAACACCTGACATACCATTCAGAACATCTTGGCAACTACCTCACACCCTAACAACACCTTACAAACCATTCAGAACACCTTAGCAACACCCTTCAAACCATTCAGAACACCTTGACAATCACCTCACACCCTAGGAACACCCTACAAACCATTCAGAACACCTTGGCAACCACCTCACACCCTAGCAATGCCCTATAAACCATTCAGAACACCCTAGCAACACCTGACATACCATTCAGAACACCTTGGCAACTACCTTGCACCCTAACAACACCTTACAAACCATTCAGAACACCTTAGCAACACCCTTCAAACCATTCAGAACACCTTGACAATCACCTCACACCCTAGGAACATCGTACAAACCATTCAGAACACCTTGGCAACCACTTCACACCCTAGCAACATGCTGCAAACCACTCAGAACACCTTAGCAACACCCTCCAAACCATTCAGTACACATTGACATCCACCTCACACCCTAGGAACACCTTACAAACCATTTAGAACACAGCTACCTCACAAAATCTAGAAATCATTCAGAACACCCTAGCAAAAGGCTACAAACCATTCAGAACACCTTAGCAACCATGCAGAACACCCAAATCTAGCAACATCCTACATACAATTCAGAACACCTTAGCAACACCCTACAAACCATTCAAAACACCTTGGAAACCACTTCACACCCTAGCAACGTCCTACATAGCATTCAGAACACCCTAGAAACCATGCAGAACACTCTAGCAACATCCAAAATACAATTCAGAACACCTTAGTAACCACCTCACACCCAAGCAACACCCAACAAACCATTCAGAGCACGTTAGCAGCTACCTCACAAAATCTAGCAATCATTCAGAACACCCTAGCAACACCCTACATACCATTCAGAACACCTTAGAAACCATACAAACACTCTATTATCAACATTCAACATACAATTCAGAACATCTTAGCAACACCCAACAAAGCATTCAGAACACCTTGGCAACCACCTCACACCCTAGCAACGCCCTAAAACCATTCAGAACACTTTAGCAACACCCTACGAAGCATTCAGAGCACCTTGGCAACCACCTCACACCCTAGCAACGCCCTACAAACCATTCAGAACACCTTAGCAACACCCTACAAAGCATTCAGAACATCTTGGCAACCACCTCACACCCTAGCGATGCCCTACAAACCATTTAGAACACCTTAGCAACACCCTGCAAAGCATTCAGAACACCTTGGTAACCACCTCACACCCTAACAAAGCGCTAAAACATTCAAAACATCTTAGCAATGGATTAACAAATACTAGGAAAGTTTCCAATCCAACTCCAACACTGCAGCTGCACAAAAAATATTAGAAGTATTTTCCTAAGTCTATTAATACACTAACTGTTGTAGGAGTACAGTTTGGGTGTGTGCAAGACCTCCGATACAATCACATTTCAAAAATGACCTTTGAAAATTCTTTTAAATAAACTGACCTCCCTAAAGACACTATAATTCCTAAACTGCTTTCTGAAATCAGAAGGGGTTTTTCAGATGACTGTGGGATGTTTTTTGTCCTACATTTACGGCAGGTTCTTGCGCGTTATGTAATGTGCTTCTGTGAAACAGCTGCTCGAGAGCAAGAAGGGAGTCTGGCCTTTGCTCTGGGGCAAGTTCTTATCGTGTATGAACTTTCTGCCTGTTCCACGCTCGCAGCAAGTTTGATCAGATTCCACATTCCAACACATTCTGCCACTTCCTAGCAAAGCAGAAGAGAGAAAAAGAGGAGAGTGTATAGCACAGTAAAGGATTATTCAATTATTGATAATTCATGCTCTCTTAATGGAAGCACTGTTAGCACTGCTAAATAATTTCTCTGATTGATGATGATAATGTCTATCTGTTACAGTCGTGCATCACGGCCTAAAGTCTAAACAGATGTGACTGATCACCAGTGTCTTAACACATGAGAATATGGAGTGATCATTTACATACTCACTTAAACGATGCAGAGGTGAAACAGACAGATGTTTGGATTGGGCTCCAGGGGGTCCCTCAGATGCATCTCCCCTGATTCAGACCAACATGCAAAACCAAAGCTGTGTAACAGCGGCACTCTGGACTCATCATCAACTTTCTGACACTCTTTTTACATAAGCTATATTGGAAGTGAAAAGGGCTGTCAAGGTCCAAAACGAGAGTGAGAAGAAAAAAACACCATGAAAGTTTCACAGAAGTAGCTGATCATAACAGAATTTCTTTACATGCAAAGTTATAGTAGCCAAAGCAGCCTGTTTAATTCTAAGGGTCAGAAATGGCAATATATATATATATACACACACACACACACACTGATCAGGCATAACATTATGACCACTGACAGGTGAAGTGACACCTGATTATCTCTTCATCACGGCATCTGTTAGTGGGTGGGATATATTAGGCAGCAAGTGAACATTTTGTCCTCAAAGTTGATGTCTTAGATGTAGGAAAAATGGGCAAGCGTAAAGATTTAAGCGAGTTTGACAAGGGCCAAATTGTGATGGCTAGATGACTGGGTCAGAGCATCTCCAAAACAGCTCTTGTGGGGTGTTCCGCATCTACAGTGGTCTTTATCTATCAGAAGTGGTTCAAGGAAGGAACAGTGGTGAACCGGCGACAGGGTCATGGGCGGTCAAGGCTCACTGATGCATGTGGAAGGCTGGCCTGTGTAGTCCGATCAAAAAAATTAAGGCCGGTTCTGATAGAAAGGTGTCAGAATACACAGTGCATCGCAGTTTGTTGCATATGGGGCTGCATAGCTGCAGACCAGTCAGGGTGCCCATGCTGACCCCTGTCCACCGCTGAAAGCACCAACAGTGGACACGTGAGCATCAGAACTGGACCACGGAGCAATGGAAGAAGGTGGCCTGGTCTGATGAATCACGTTTTCTTTTAAATCACGTGGATTGCTGGGTGCGTGTGCGTCGCTTACCTGGGGAACACATGGAACCAGGATGCACTATGGGAAGAAGCCGGCGGAGGCAGTGTGATGCTTTGGGCGATGTTCTGCTGGGAAACCTTGGGTCCTGCCATCCATGTGGATGTTACTTTGACACGTACCACCTACCTAAGCATTGTCACAGACCATGTACACCCTTTCATGGAAACGGTATTCCCTGGTGGCTGTGGCCTCTTTCCGCAGGATAATGTGCCCTGCCACAAAGCAAAAATGGTTCAGGAATGGTTTGAGGAGCACAACAATGAGTTTGAGGTGTTGACTTGGCCTCCAAATTCCCCAGATCTCAATCCAATCGAGCATCTGTGGGATGTGCTGAACAAACAAGTCCAATCCATGGAGGACCCACCTCGCAACTTACATGACTTAAAGGATCTGCTGCTAACATCTTGGTGTACCACAGCACACCTTCAGGGGTCTGGTGGAGTCCATGCCTCGACGGGTCAGGGCTGTTTTGGCAGCAAAATGGGGACCAACACAATATTAGGAAGGTGGTCATAATGTTATGCCTGATCGGTGTATATTTATATATATATATATATATATATATATATATATATATATATATATATATATATGACAAAACCTTGATCTATTTCTCTCTCTATATATATATTTACAGTAACAGTGTTTCTGTATGTTTCACTTGGGTGTAAGCAGAAAGTAATTGAATGAGGTGTAGAGAGCTTGAGTAAGCAGTGACATTTAAAACAGCATAGAGGAGGTGCTTTAAAATGAGCACATGCACACATTACATACTGTGTGTGTGCGTGTGTGTGGACCTACATCTCACACACACACACATACCTCTCTCCAGCACAGGACCGCTTTAACCACCAGGGTGTTATCTAGTTCAAGTTCACAGTGCTCCTTGTTCTCTTTTGACACTCAGGTGAATAACTATTCATTCACACAATTGTTGTGTGTCACGCCACCCCCAGTCCCATAGAAAGACCTGGAGTTTGGCTTGTGCTTCTGTCTTATATGGTTATATATTAGTGCTGGAAAGAGAATTTTGGGACGCTCCAAGTATGGAGGGAACAGTATGTCCAGTTGATAGGAGGCAAGAACAAGTCATCAAAGTCCACTGTGTTCTGCACACAAAAGATATCTGGAGTGTGAGCTTGAGAAAAGATTATGTGCTAACCCTAGATGGAATCTGCTGACCTTTTATATATGTTCTGTGCTTATTTGGAGTGAAATCTGCAGAATTCTGTGGAATGGATTTACACATTGCAAAAGTAGAGCTGAGAGTACTGCATACCTTGTGAATGACAGGTGTTCGAATTCTTCAGTGACTAACTTGAGAGCAAGCTTACACAATATCAGTCAAGAAGTGATAAGAATCAGCAAAATCAATGGAGGCAACCAGCATGGCACTTAAAGTCAACTGAAAATATTTTTCCTGTGCTAACCCAAACAATATTGCAGTTGGTTTTCTGCTTAAATACCAAAGTTACTATAGTTATTGTTAATATGGCACTGCTGTAATCAACATTGACAACAAAAACAGAAATTAAAGAATGACAAATATTCTAAATGCTTCTTAGACTTTTTTTTAAAATAATTTTTATTAAAGGAGATCCATACATACTACATACATACAGAGATCCATGGTATTTTGGCCCCAAAACAAAATAATGACTTTATTCAAAAATATCTAGTGATGGGCGATTCCAAAACACTGCTTCATGAAGCTTCGAAGCTTTACGAATCTTTTGTTTCGAATCAGTGGTTCGGAGCGTGTATCAAACTGCCGAAGTCATGTGATTTCAGTAAACGAGGCTTTGTTACGTCATAAGTGTTTCGAAATGTCAATGGTTCACCACTGGGGGGCGTGGATTTGGCAGTTTGATACACGCTCCGAACCACTGATTCAAAACAAAAAATTCATAAAGCTTTGAAGTTTCATGAAACAGTATTTTGAAATCGCCCATCACTAGATATTGTTGAAAAAAGTTGTTATTTTGTTTGTTTGCCGCACAAAAAGTTTTCTTTCCGCTTCTTAACATTAAGGTTGAACCACTGTAGTCACATGAACTGTTTTGAATACGTCTTTAGTAGCTTTCTGGGCAGTGAAATTGTTAATTGTCTTGCTGGCAATGCAGGCCTCACTGAGCCATCGGATTTCATCAAAAATATCTTAATTTGTGTTCCGAAGATGAACAAAGGTCTTACGGGTGTGAAACAACATGAGGGTGAGTAATAGATTACAGAATTTTCATTTTTGGGTGAACTAACCCCTCCCCTTCAGTCACCTGACCTTATTCTGGTATTAAACACCCACTTTCCATGATCCAACAATTCCAGATGTATAAAATTAAGTCCCACCCAACATTTGTCTTGCTAAATACACTTTATCACACAGTAAACTGGCTTGTGAAAGTCACTTCATCTTTGTACTTTTTATAGAGAACAACAAACAAACATTTTGCTTCTTAATTAAAGAAACTTTAATCTGATACAAACTTGTGTAAATCCAAGTAAATTTGTAGCGATAAAACAAAGTACTAAACATAATCGCCCTAAGAAACATCCCTCATAAACCACATATAGCCCTGCTCTTTCTCATTTTCTGTATGGCCAATAGTGTTCAATAGTGGCTTTTTCTGCCTTTGATTCATTAAGAAAAGAGCCTGTATGTTTAAAAGAAGGAAGTCTGGTTGAAACTGACCTCAAGAGAACAAAGAACCCAGATTGCCTCCAAAACCGTTTGCTGATTCATGCACAAGTAATTTCCCTATCTAATCACTCTCCTCCCTAATGTCTGCAGGGAATGCTTCGTAATGATACAGTGTCCAGAGTAAAACCTCCTTAAATCTCAAGCACATCACTCACTGTTACTCACTATTATGGGAAACACATGTAATCTTTGTACAGTTGCCAGTAAAGTTCATTGCATTCCTGAACAAAAAAAAAAAAAACCCTGACAAATCAGTAAAAAAAAGTTAAAATTTTTCCTTCCAGTTTTCTTTCATGTGTTAACATTTTTCCTTTTAAAATAAAGTTTAGTCAGAACACATCTAGTTACCTCATAGCCATGAACCAACATTCTCATTTTAGAGAGCATCTGATTGGATGAAAATCTGTTTAGTGCAGGATGAGTCATCAAAAAAGAAAGAAAAATTTTCCTGGAAAAGAAAGAAAATGTTAGAAAACGTACATTTAAAATGTGTATATCTGCTAAAAGTTAATTTTGTCATTTAGGGGAACACCTGCATAGAGCAGATGACCTGAAAGCTAAAAGACATGGACTAAAAGATAGAACATAAATAAATAAATAAATAAATAAGCTCTCAATTTGATTCAAATTAACTAATGCACTGAATTCAGTGTAACCTTCTGTTGTAATCTGTATTTCTGCCAAATATTAATTGTCATTTACGAGAACAAACATATACAGTAGATGTACTGAAAACTAAAAGACATGGACTAAAAGCTCAGATAGATAGATAGATAGACCTCCTGCAGAAACCTGTATTTATCTGTGAGTTACTTTTAAACATACAGAAAGATATGTTATCACTCCTTTAAGCCTGTAGTGGCAGGTATGTCTTACATAAATTTGTGGAAGGGAGGACAGAACAACCCAGAAGTTATGCTGTGTCCTGGGGGTTTTTTTTGCACAAAGTGCAAGTTCTCAGCGATGCTGTGTTCAGGTGTTGTGCTCAGCGCACGGCCTGTCCACTGTGCTGCAACCTGGGGCCCAGCAGACCTGGAATGCTGCTATTGTTACCGTGGGATTCCATCGCAACAATTACAGGATTGAGAAGAGTGGCACAATGCGGCCATGCTGATTTATGCGAATCGCAGTGAAGAAAGGAGAGAGATCGGAACCAGGTCAGATCTGCAGCATGGCGATGACACAACTCTGTACATGCAATCCTGCCACACCACTAATATAGTAGATGACCTGAACTGACTGATTGACCTATAGACAGACAGACCGACCGACCGATAAATGGACAGACAGACAGACAGACTGACTGACTGACTGACTGACAGACAGACCGACCGACAGATAGACAGATAGACAGATAGACAATAGATATATAGATAGATAGACTGACTCACAGATAGACAGACAGACCGACCGACCGACAGATAGACAGACAGAACGATAGATAAATACATATAGATAGATAGATAGATAGATAGATAGACAGATAGATAGATATTGATCCACCAACAGATAGACTGTCAAATAGACTGTCAGATAGACAGACAGACAAATACATAGATACAGACAGACAGACAGATAGATAGATAGATAGATAGATAGATAGACAGATAGACAGACAGACATATAGACAGACAGACAGACAGACAGATAGATAGAGACAGACAGACAGATAGATAGATAGTCAGACAGACATATAGACAGACAGATACATAGAGACAGACAGACATATAGACAGTCAGACAGAGATACTTTTACATAATGATTTAAAAGATTAAGGCCCAATCCCAATTCTACCCCTTCCCCTTTCCCCTACCCCTTCGTTTTGCGCGTTCACGTGAAGGGGTAGGGGTGTCTCGATTCTCTTTTGGCTGGAGTGGTAGGGGTAAGGGGAAGGGCCAGATAGCCCTTCAAACGAAGATTTTTCAGGACCACACTTCGAACGAAGGGGTATGAGAAATTTCCCTGCATACACCGATGACCGTGCTGCTAGAATGCGTGTAGTGAACATGGTAGTGATATTTCCACTCAGGATCGATCATTTGTGTTACCTGGCTGCCAGTTTCTCCGTAGCTTGCTAAACGCGCTATTGAATGATGTGAACACAAATGAGTAATACAGTTAAAAGAAATATCTGGTCATCCTTCATAGCTATTTACATCTCGTATCATATCTAAACTCTTGCGTTACCAAGGCAACAACTGACTCGTTTGTATTGCTTTGCAAAGAGGTCCGTTTTTGTAGCACCACAGTAGAAAACGAAACCATATCTGTACCGGCTGGCTCGGCACGGAATGGAACGGTTAAACAAACAGCTTGGCCGTCCAAAATACAGCGCAAAACAACGTTGGGAGTGAGTAATCTGTTAAACGTGCTCGTGCCTGATTTCTGTTGACATGCGCACTTCATTGCTGTTCATACTGGTTAAATGTTACAGGACACTAATAAAAGAAGCTAGGTATGATGACGTGTGTAATGGTGTAGTAGTGGTATCCCATTTCTTAGGGGATTATTTTCACCCCTACACCTTGCCACTCTGTTTCAAGGGGAAGGGCGAAGGGGTATAAAATAGAATTGGGATTGGGCCTAAACATCAGCAGAACTAAATCAACATTTAAACGGCTTTCAAGGAGAAACATTTGCAAAGTGGCATTGAGGTTTTTTTTTTTTTTTTGTTATGCAATCTTTTCAAATACTTTTACAAACTTTTCGCCCTTGCATAATAAAAACTAAAACAATACAATTTTATAGAACAGAAAGCAGACAGAAAAAGGGAAGAATGTAGTTTCCTTTCTTGGGGAATATGTTCGAGATAACTGAACTGGAATTTAGTGTGGGTTAGAGCTGTGTCACAGTGACATACTAACTGAGCAGCTCATTCACAGTGAGTGGGGTTTCAGCTGGTGGAAGTGACTCTATTACGACCGGGGAGAGGGAAGGGGGGAAACTTCCCTGACTCTGTAAACAGCAATGACTGTTAAACAGCTGCGAGGTGCACTTAGCAACAAACAAATGCTTTATCGTGCTGAAAAAAGCCTGCACCGGTCAGAGCTATATTAAAAGGCCATTATGGGGTTAGATGCTGGGATGAGTCATCTGGGTCAATATGGATAGTAAACACACACACGCATACACATCATGTGTACTTCTCACGGTTACGCACAACTCTCTGCCATAGATACACCAAAACAAACAGAACTGTTTCCAATCGCACACGCGTCCATCAGATGACGGCAACTGTGAATCCAGACCGATTTGAGTGAAAACTGTCAAGAAATGTTCAGGAAAGAAAATATATAATAAGAAAATAAAGACCATTAAAGATTTTTTTTGCATTGTGTCATTTTAGTGACAATTAAGCACCTATGCTTTTTTAAATTTTTATTATTTTGCATTACACTAATGAGAATCAGACTTTTCCCACACCGCTGTCCAATAGTTTGGGGTGGGTACGATTTTTTTAATGTTTTGGAATTTTCAGCATCATTACTCCAGTCTTCAGTGTCACACGATCCTTCAGACATCATTCTAATATGCTGATTTGCTGCTCAAGAAATAATTCTTATTATTGCCAATGTTGAAAACAGATGTGCTACTTCATATTTCTGTGGAAATGGTCAGATTTTCAAGGATTCCTTGATAAATAGAAAGTTTACGTTCCACAGAAAAACTCAAATGAGGTGAGTCACATGACAGAAATTTCACCTTATATCAAAACATCTGCAGAAATAATTTTTGACTTGATAAAACAAAATCATATTTAGACATGATTTCTGCAAACATATTACCCACAGTAATCATGCAAATGAGTTATCAAATATATAAGTTTTTAGAAATTGCATTCAAAATCTGACACTACTGCCCATTTATGTGGCATTTTGAAGAATTCATGGTGGGGTTGTGAGAAATGTGCAAAATGTGCATAATGAGCATGTGGGGAAAAAAGGACTGCGTCTGTGTGTGAGAAATGCATGAAAAAGCGTGCATGCATGCAACTCCTGTAGCTCAGCAGATAGCAGAATTCACCCGTGGGCTCTGCTCCACCCCAAACAACTATTTTACAACTCATGGTTTCATTAAAGAGAGAGAAAAGATGATCACAAAAAAAAGAAGAAAAATGTACAAACACATGAACCAAACACATGCTGATGCATGTAAAAATAACAGAACACAATGAAATTTCACACCTGAAAATGCACACATCAAAACTCATCTGTCACCACAGGCATGCAAGCTAATAAAAACATCGCAAGTCAATAAGATCTACAGATATGAGTCATAAGCTCTGTTCCAAAACTTATGCTTCCTATCTTCCTACATAAGCAGCTGCCTCAGAAGTCCCATAAGAGTGCATTTTTACATGGGTTGCACACACTGCAGTGTTCCTCTAATAAGCACAACGCACAAATATTAGCCAAAATAATCAATCATATTGAATAGTGCCCCTATGAAGCTTTTTCGGATATTACCTTTCATGTAGTGTGTACACATTGGTGCCAAGACCCAGATGGGAGTGAGGTTTAGGGAGGAGAGTGTAATGGACGTAGGCCAGTAAGAGCTGCGAATGTAAACCTCACTCCCCTGATCTCAAGAGGCGCTCTAGCGACTGACACTAGAGACTGCGGTCTGTAGCCTCCTTGTTAGAGCGCCCGACTCCCATGCCGGCGGACCCGGGTTTAAGTCCGGCTTAGAGCTGGTGGTTCGAACAGAAGGGGTTACATTGGTGCCGTGACCTGGATGGGAGTGAGGTTTAGGGAGGAGAGTGTAATGGACGTAGGCCAGTAAGAGCTGCGAACATAAACCTCACTCCCCTGATCTGAAGAGGCGCTCTAGCAACTGACGCTAGAGACCGCGGCCTTTAGCCTCCTTGTTTGAGCACCCGACTCCCATGCCGGCGGACCCGGGTTCGAATCCCACTTAGAGAGGGCAGTTCGAACAGGAGGGGTTACACATGCACTTCCACATGGACTTGTGCTCAAATTCGCTCGAATGCCATTGTTACTGTTCATATCACAGTGCTGAGGAAGCCTCCAGAGCTGAAATTCAGATATGGTAATGGGCGTTTCGTTTCTGGCACTCACTGTAAGCGGAAGACCAATCACAACAGACTGGGCCATCTGACCAATCAGAGCAGAGCAGGCTCTCAGAAAGGAGGGGTTTAGAGAAACTGAATCCTTTATCAAACAGTTTCAGACACTATGAGAAAAGAGGTGATGCTGCAATATATTTTAAGAAAATTAAAGTGTTTTTTGATATTGGATGCATGTAGACCTATTGCAGGATACCTCCAAAACAAAATTAGGATCCTTTAAAATAATAGCATAATAAGGGCACTTTAAATATATACAACTGAAATATGTATTTATTTATAATGCTTCTTCCGCGTTGGGAATACAGCCTCTGTAGGCAGCTCGCCAGGCTTTGGAAGAGAGCTGTTTCATGTCCATGTTTACATGACACTGTTTTGAAGAATCCACTTCCAGGAATATTAAGGATACTGTTTATGGTTTATTTAATTCCTTTATTCTTGAGCATTGCAATGCCAAGAAAACAGGCACAAAAGACAAAAAACATTCGTTTGGAAAGAGGCACACCTGGAGGTGGGGTGAGGTGAATAGATGTTTCAAGGGCGTTTACATGACTTTCAGCCGGGAACTAGAGCAAGTTGTACCAGAATGAAATTTTGACATATGGTAGCACATCAGATCCCTGAGGGCATGATGAGAAATTGCACAGGTTGAGTTTAACATGCCAGATCAGAACATAAACTATACGTGTTGCTCAATGCACCACAGGACAGATCCTAGCGCCAATGAAAATACTACAGTGCTATGATCTTTGTGGGTTATGGCATTGTGGCTATGATGCACACACAGTTGCCTCATTGGCACTTTTAAAATCATGCAAATTCCTACTGTGACAAACAGGAAAATGAACTGGAAAAGAAGTTGTTGAAATGTTACCGTCATAGCAAATCATCATGCCTAGAGGGCTACTGTAAAATTAATGACCATCCCTTGTACAGTGATGTCTGTTTTAAATGGCCCTAAAAGTTCTATTAAACCATCAAAATATGAAGAAAATGTTTAATTAAAAAAAAAAAAAAAAAAAAAAAAAAAAAAAAAAAAAATTAAATATAAGGGAAGAACAAAACACTAATCTTGGTTAAGGTATTTTTCTGACAAAATTATTTGGCAAAAAAGGCAAACTACATCTACAGGTTTTATTTTACTATGCAAAAAAAAAAAAAAAAGCATAGAAAATATTTGCGTGGAAAAAGCATACATTGACTACAAAATAATCAGTTATTAATATTTCATTGGTGCTCTCTTGTTTTTGTGTTCATAGTTTCTTTGTATGACAGCCTGACTAAAAAATTATGTACGCAAATTTTTGGCATGTTTCATTGCATTATCACAAATAAAACAATATCCAAGCACAACTATGCAATATGATTACAAAATCTTTCTAACCAATTTTTAATAATAACTGAATAAAGGATGATGTTGTCAAATTTTCTAGGACATTTCTTTTTGGGCACTACTGTAGGTCTTGGTTAAAATAACAAAACAAAACAATAAAATAAAAAAAAAATAAATAAAAAAGTAATACAAAAATGGGGTCGGTAAGACTTTGAATATTGAATATTATTTTAATTATATTTTGAATATATATTTAGTAATGAATAATAATTGTATTAAAATTATAATTTTTACAATAATAATAATAATAATGTTTATATAATATAATATTCACACTGGGTATGTTTAAGAATTACTGTTTTTACTGTATTTTTGATCAGATAAATGCAGCCTCGGTGAGCAGAAGTGACTTCTTACAAAACATTCTGGGGTCTTACCGACCCCAAATTTTTGATTCACACAAACCTAATAAATATGTTTATTTTATAATATTTTAATTATATTTTGAATATATATTTAGTAATGAATAATAATTGTATTAAAATTATTACAATTTACAAATAGTATAATAATAATAATAATAGTAATAATAATAACAATGTTTATATACTATAATATAATTAATATAATATAATATTCACACTGAGTAAAAAAAAAAAAAAAAAAAAAAAAACAGTTTTAAATTTAAAACAGACATTTTGTGACAACATACCTCAATAGTGTGCACGAAATGGGTAACACTATATTGGATAAAATTAATTTTAAAACAATAACGAAAGACAAAACAATGAATAAAACAACAAAATGTAACATAGAAAAACATTATCATTAATATATTCTTTAAATTAAATATTTTATGTATATTGTATTGTAATTTAATTTTTTTTAAAGATATATTTAGAAAAAACGTTATACATTTACAATATTCAGAAAACAGAAACAATCCTAAGTCTCTAATTAGTAACACACCCTTATTTATTTCACTAATCACGTTTGCTGTACGTTTCTATTGTCTGTGTATAAAATATCAACACTGCACTATGTGACCTCTCACCCTTTTATTGGCTCGTAACCAATAAAGATTCTGCGTAACCGAACCAGCATGTAAACATAAGCCATGTCTACGGTAACAAAGCCAAAGCGACACACGCACACTGTTTACATCCAAGCACCTCTGCTACTCACTCAACAGCCCAGCCGAAACTTACAGAGAAATTCAGTGGAAGTCACGGCCCAGTGCTTATCTCTTTTTCTCTCTTTCTGTGTGTACTGGGTTCCAAAGAAGCAAGAAAAAGTTATGAGAAATGAGAAAGGGGGCTGGGAGGGGAGATACAACGTCGCTATATCTCTGGTGTACTGGCCATGTGTGCGGCTTCAGGCTTCTGGTACCTGTGCAGCATTTCAATAGAAACGCATGGAGCCTCAGTTGTCAGAATTACACACTCGTCACAGTCTGCTGCAAAACAACATGGAATTTCTTTCATTTAAAGGAAGACCTCAAACACATTTTCCCTTCAATCAGTAGTGCAACGGCCAAGGTTATTGATAACAATGAGAGACATTCCTGGAAAATGTCAAAACCCCTATTACAATATACTATATTTACCCAGGGTAGACTAACAACCTTTCTTCACCTCTGCTGCTCCTCTTATTTTAAAGGCTTTACAGTGCAACAGAAACCACTTTTTCAGCAGCCCTTGTTCAGGAAGTATTTCTTCCCATATTCATTTTCTCCATTCTGATTTAAAAAAATTCTTCAATAAAGCATCAACATGAATCACACATTTTTTTTATTCTTTAAATGTTATTTTATTAAAGACCCCCTGTGGTGAAAATCAAGTTTTTAATGTTGTTTATATGTCTATGTGGTGTTTTTAATATGCTTTAAGACAAACCATGTGCAAAAGTCAACACCATTGCTGAGTATTTTCTCTTTAAAACTGCAGTGATCTAAAGACCGTTTCAAGAACGCGGTTTGAAATCGCGGTTTTCTTACATCACAAACTAAACTACCTTGTAACCAATCATGTCAACGTGCCGGCGGGCTTTAGCATATCATTAACCATGACCGCTCTGAAACAGGGGAGTCACAAGAGAAGCCAGGTTATTCCGCTATATTTTTCTGTTGATATGAAAAATTGGGTAGATTTATCAATATAGCGGATGTATGATGTATATTATGATGTTATGATGAACTATATGTCTTTCTCCACTGACTCAAGAACAAGAACATGGTTTATTATTAGCTGTTTGATAATGTAGTCAAGCAAAAGGCTAATCATATTAATTACCGTCATGTGTCCGACATTGTAAAATATGATACCATTGTGCAGTGTTTACCTCAGTAAGTTGACCGAGTGGATCTCTGAGCTCGTGTGAGTGAGTGGAGGCGAGGCTAATTAGCATATTCATAGATCCATGTATACTGTGGTTACATTCAAGCTATTTTAAGGCATGAAGAATTTTTTTTTTTCCACAGGAAAAAACATTTAAATATGTCATTTTGGTGATCAAAGATGAGTTTTCAGGGATAAAATCATTGACTACAGGGGGACTTTGATTAATTGATTGATTTTTATATACTTCATATCAAAATGTTCAAGTCAAATCAGAACAATAAAGAGCTTGACTTGGCTTTTTTTTTTTTTTAAATCCGTAGAAAAGACAAAAGTATAAGATGGTGCACTTAAATCTTTTTTGAGGGAATAAATCATGCAGTGAAACACTGAGAATGACATAATTGATCAAAAACAATTTTTACAAAATAAAACGTCTCGGTTACGTATGTAACCCTCGTTCCCTGAAGGAGGGAACGGAGACGTACGTCCCAATTCGTCGGTCACTACTGACGTACGTTGAACGTGACCGACTGAAAGGGAACTTGATTTATATTTATATTCATTTAAATATATTTTACATTTATTGAAATGTTTGGGGTTGGTAAGACTTTTTAATGTTTTTGAAAGAAATGGCTTTGATCAAAATACAGTAAAAACAGTAGTATTGTGATTCACAGTTAAACAAGTTAAAATAGCTGTTTTCTATTTGAATATATTTTAAAATGTAATTTATTCCTGTGATCAAAGCTGAATTTTCAGCATCATTACTCCAGTCTTCAGTGTCACATGATCCTTCAGAAATCATTCTAATATGATGATTTAGAGCTCAAGAAACATTTCTTATCAAATTTGTGCTCCTTCATATTTTTGTGGAAACCGTGATACATATTTTCAGGATTCTTCACTCTAAAAAATGTTGAGTTGGTTTGAAAATGGACACCTAATGATTGGGTTGTTTTAACCCAGTGGTTTAACGCAAACACATTTAACCCAACCGCTGGCTTAAAACAACCCAATCATTGGGTTTGACCATTTTCAACCCAACTTGGGTTGCTTTTAACCCATACATTTTTTAGAGTGTTTGACAAATAGAAAGCTCAGAAGAACAGCATTTATTTGAAATAGTAATGTAAGAAATGTAAATGTCTTTACTGTTACATTTGATCAATTTAATGCATTCTTGCTGAATAAATTTATTTTCTTTCAAAAACAAATCTTTTGAATGGTAGTGTACTAATACATAAGTAGCCATCAGATTCATTTAGGCAGTGATGCAGGATTATGGGTGTAACTAAGCAGGTGTGTGTTTCCCAAAGCGAAACTCGGGACTTACGACCATAGCTGGCTAACGATGCTTTCGGGAAACGCACACCAGACTAGTTAAAAATTGAGGATTCTACAGAAGAATAAATCATCAATTTACACATGATGGTAGGTCTGTCTTGAAAAGTTTGTTATGGCTAAAAATCTCTTTCTCTATGGAGAAACAAATGGCTCCAGAACCCTACTGTTGCCCTATAGTCTTGTTTCTCACCTCTGCTCACACTCTATTACTCTCAAATGCTGTCAGCACAGAGGCACAGCAGTGGCAGTCGCGAGTTCTTAGAAACCATTGGTAGGTGATCCATTATAAGCTAGAATCATGGGCTGGAACCGCTAACATTCTTTCTGAAAGAGATCACTTTTCCCATGGTGTCCTTCACCGCCTTTTTCTACTCTCCCTCCCTCTCTCCAGGCTTTCTTCTGACCCTGCACAGCTGTCTCCACATCCAAACTTCAGATAAATGTTTTTTTCCTCTATCAAATATGCAGTCTGAGTCACTGTCTCTGAATTCCAAGGTTTGGTGGGGCAGGACACATGCCAAGCTCTGGTTTTGGGTGTTGCCAAAGTACATTACCATAAGGGACTAATTAGCAGGTCTGGGCCATTCCTGCTATGCAGTACATTTCCATGTCACAATTTTAATATATTGCATTTTTTTTTTAAATTTTTTTTTAATTTGCCTTTTTTTTTAATTGATCAAAAGTGACAGTAAAGACATTTATAATGTTACAAAAGCTTTCAGATAAATGTTGTTCTTTTGAACTTTTTATTAATCAAAAAATCCTGAAAAAAAATTCTACACAGCTGTTTTCTACAGTGGTGCATTGCTGCCACATGCATATTATATTTTCCACTCGATTATGTCGTAATAACAAGATGTTATCGTTTAAATTATATATTTTTTCGTAATAACGAGATGCTATGTTGTTAAAATGACATTTTTCTCGTTAAAATGACATTTTCTCATAATAACAAGATGTCATTAAAAGATATTTTTTGTAATAATGAGATAATGCCATTAAAATTATATATTTTCTCAAAATAACAACATATGTCAAAAAACTATATGCTTTTTCCATTATAACGAGATATTATACAGTTAAAATGACATATTGTGTACGTGATGTGACAATGTGGGAAATAGGCCTTTATCACAGTCCAAGTTTGAAAAGTTGGAGCTTCAAATAGGCTATAGTAAAATAAATTCTGCTGTAGCCTGTACCAGTGGCAATGCTCATATCATGTGATTGTTGTGATTTACTGATGTACATTTCATCAAAACACATCAACCACAGAAATATTAAGCAGCACAACTGTTTGCAACTTTGATAATAATAAGAAATGTTTCTTGAGCAGCAAATCAGCATATTAGAATGATTTCTGAAGGATCATGTGACACTGAAGACTGGAGTAATGATAAAAACATTCAAAGTCTTACCAACCTCAAACTTTTGAATGGGAGTGTAACAACACTTATATTTAACCGTTGCATCTTTTAACCTACTGCACAGAAATGAAATCATCACAGAGGTGAGCATCTATGTCTATTTGTAGCACAGCAAAACACTGCACATTGTGTTTGAAAACAAAAGGTCTGCATAAACAGGCCAAATTAAGCTATTTATATGCATGATTGGGGGCTATTTTGGTGTTCTTCACCTCGTTAATGTAACGAAAATCTGCACTGATATGGATGCATATACACTGCATAAAAGTAATATCCTGACACGTGCATCTTTGTCCTGTTTACATTTACTTTAGACATAACCGATTCTCAGACATTGTAATGCTGGCCAAATTGATCTGTGCTGCTCTATCAGTGGATCACTCAAGTAAATGGATTCAATCTGTGCCTTTCAGGCTAAATACATTTCATATTAAATAAATATAACTATATATATATATATATATATATACATACATATTTAAATTAATATTACATGCATTTATTTAAAATATAAATATACACAACCTTTCACAAGTTTGGAGTTGATAAGATTTCTTAAGGTTTTTGAAAGAAGTCTCTTCTGCTCACCAAGGCCGCATTTATTTGATTAAACACAGTAAAAACAGTAATATTGTACAATATTTTTACAATTTAAAATAACTGTTTTATATTTTAATATGTTTTAAAATGTAATGTTTTTTCTGAATTTTCAGCATCATTACTCCAGTCTTCAGTGTCACATGATCTTTCAGAAATCATTCTAATATTTTGATTTGCTGCTCAAGAAACGTTTCAAGAAATCATGACACATTTTCAGTATTCTTTGAAAACTCAAAAAAAAAAAAAAAAAAACAGCTTTCGTTTGAATTTTTTTGTTTGATCGGATATCAGATACATATCTGATTTAAAACCACATATGGAAGCAGTCCAAATCAGATGGTGTAAAAAAAATTAAAAATTAAAAGTTTTTTTGTTGTTTCCACACATGCAACGAGATCCAATCTATGCCACAAGTTTAGAAGAAAAAAAAATCTGAATTGAGTGATAGTGTAAATGCGGCCATTGTGACTGCAGATATTTCCCTTTACTGCGGTTTTCACAACAGAAATCAAACGGCGAACTAACCAATTGCCAAATGTTAAAAATAATAATAAAACAATAAACAAATGTCTTTAAAAATCATTCACCAAAATGTACTAGCATAATTATTATTATTATTTATATATGTTAAGCCAAATAATTCACCACACAAAAAACATGGTGGTCATACAACAATACAAACAACATTTATTCTTGTTGGAAATTAGCCTGAATTTAAATGTTGCCCTCAGTTTTTTTTCTCTCATTAAAAATGTTTTAACCCTAATGAAATGTACAGTACATATGAAAAAAAAAATGTGTAAATTGATGCACACTCACATAGTAGTGAGTAGTTTTGTATATATTTTTTTATAAATATGAGAGAAGATTACACAACCAGTCCATGTTGACAGACCAAGTGACTGGTCAAAAGTCACACAGAAAAAAAAGTGTGACTCACAGCCTTTGCCATCATCAACATTATAAGAAGGGTTTTCCCCCGTACTAAAAGTAGAAACGTCTATTTATTTTGCCATATGTATGATTATATGTTCGGTAAAATTGTATTATTTGCATTTACTGTATCTTATATCCTTATGTGGCTGCACACCTGAAATACAGAGGATTTGTGTAAGTAGCGGTTTCAGTCAGCACTGAGTTTCATATGGAGGGACAGGAAGTGGGCCGAGCTTCATCAAGCATTTGAGTCACCTAAAATAGTTTCTTATTGGCTTCCCTGTGGTCACCTCGCTGGGATTTCTGTCTTGATCTCTTCCTGCCAAAGTGCTCTCTGGAAACATCCCGCTGTGTGTCCGCTGGGTACTTAAGAGCCTTTCTCTCTTCTCAATTTTTCTTCCTTTCTCCTTCTCTAAAATGCTTTACCGATACATCAACATTTCCATCAATGCAAGGAAAGAAGTCGAATCATCAGCAGAGATCTCGGGAGGTTCTCAGAAGGCCTGTCCTCAGCTCGGGGTTATCATGTCAGCCGAAACCACACGGCAGCACCCAACCTCATCCTGTTTCTCACACATCGAAGAGCAGCTCACCGCACATTTCATAACTGCAAACACTTTCAAAACAAAAACACCAGCAACAGCGGGTTTCAGGATGAGCCATTAGCAGCTTTGTATTGGTGTGCAAGGGGCAAATAAGAAAACAAGCAGACAAACAACCTGTTTACTGAGGCGACATGGCAGGATCTGGGTGGAATTTACATTGAAATGTGACAGAGTGAAGAATGTTACTCAGCATCTGATTTCTTGTATTCCTAATTGATGCATCATTATACACAAGGGTCAATATTTATCATACCACAGTCATTTCTAAGGCTCTTAAATCATAGCAGAGAAGCTGTGGGAAATGTTATTGATGAGCTTGTAAAAGCAGCCTGACCTGGAGGTAAGGTGAAAGCCAACGAACTGCAGACTCCTGCGATTTTATTGGCAAATGCCTGGAATGTGCTCAGGGCAAGGAGCCAGGCCGCATTAACAGACGGACTGCTGACTTCCCAGAATACCACCACTCTGCAAGTCCATTCCGGAAATGGCTCTCGCTCTATATCTGTGCAGGGGATGAATTAAGTGCCGTGATGTGGTTTTCCCTCTATCACTCACTCATCCTTCAAAAGCCTAGATATCTATTCTTCCCTCCAGAGCTTCGAGAGTTTTGATGCCAGATTTGTAGTGCTCTTAGAGGAGGAAAGAGACCCCAGAGCTCTAATGGGCCAGAGCAAACCACGCGCCACATTCTCAGAATCCACCCTAAACCTCATGCTGCATTTGAAGAAATGAAATACTAGCAATATCATAACTGAAAGCAAGCGAGAATTGCATATAATAGAGTGCATATTAGGTGGAATGAATTCTATGCGTGAAGACTATTTTTTCCACTAAAACCTCCATGCAAGCTTCTGGTATTTTCCCATAGCAAACTATGGTAGTAGCAAAGTCTAATAATGGTTGACCAATAATTTATTAATTTTTTTTTTTTTTTTAAATAAACTTAATTTAGAAAATAACATGTTGGTTTACAACTATGTTTTTCATAAACACCTTTTGTTATACTGGTTGAAACTCTCTTCACATACTGATAGCAATCAATAAAGGAAGTGGTCTAAATATTACAAAAAATGCATACAGCCTATATCTTCTGTGTAAGTCTCAGGGGCCATTTACATGGCACTGTTTTCAACTAAAAACATATGCGTTTTGGCTGTTCATTTATATGACAACGGCATTTTAAGGGCCTGAAAATGCAAACTTTTGAAAACGATACTGTTATCGTCTCCATGTAAACTACAAAAAAAAAAACTTGTGAAAACAGTGATCTCATGCGCATGTGTTTTATGTGTTCAGTCTATAGGCACACAGTTGTTCTTTACAAAGTGACATCGCCAACTACTGGCCTGGCAGCGTAATACAGCGTTTTTGCGGATCCGTGTGAACAGGGATCTTTTTGATAATGGTGTCGTCTGTAAGCGAATAATGCAAAGGAAAAACTTTTCCATTTTTAGTACATTGTTGTCGTGTAAACGTGCCCTCAGGACCAAAAAATTTTCATCCAATGTTGGACCAAATGCAATGATAGGATGTCCTACCTGCCTGTCAACCTGTATTTGCATAACTCCGTGCACCCTGCTTGTGCAGACATCACACGTCATCAGCACAATCCATGCGGCTATGCAGAGTTGTACACAGTCACAGAGTGGCGCAAACGAACAGCTGCCACCTTTTTCAGTTCCTCTTGAACCAAAACAACAAGCTTATGCTGCACTCGCGCCATGTCGTAATTACAAGATGGCAACCCATGACGTTCTACTCAGAGCTATTCACGTCCTCAGACTCAGATTTATGCATTTCTATGGCAACACTATCAACGCCGAAATGAATCTGCAGCAGTCAGGTGGTACAAGTCAAAGCTCTTTCTAAGTTGTTTACGTTCATTATTATTGTAATGTTATGTGCTTTGAGACATGAGGTAATTTAACCCCATCTCTCAAGACGCTATGCAGACTCTGCTCCGGCTGTGTGCGTTCATGTGTTTTTTGAAGAAGTGTGGAGAGCGTTCTGAAGAGAGGATGTGATCATTTGCTTTCAAAGCTAGTTTGCTATTCTCCGAAGTTACCTACCCTAGCTTTTATACTATCACACTTATTAAAGAAAGCGCACAGTATTTCATATTTGGGGGCCATTGCCTAATTTAGATGCAAGCGGATGGAAACGTTGAGAGGATTTGGTAGGGATGCTGATTAGAAAATAAAGAGTCTGGGGTTTGAACCTTCAGGCGGTTACATTATGGAGAAGGTATGTGCAGGTGGAGGAGCTCAACCAAATGAAGTCACAGAGATTTCTTCCCCCTCTTCTAGTACAGAGCGATTCACTCTGCAGCAGACAGAAGGAACAGGATGAGCTGTACGGCCTCTGCCACACACAGATACACAGCTGGTCCCCTTTCACAACTCGCTTGTGATTCAGCGCAAGAGTGAGACACTGTCTGGTGGTTTAGGACTGCGTCTGCTCCTCATGACACGCTCACGCCTTCTGCCAGGCGGGGAGAAAAAAGAAGAAAAACAGTGATGAGACACATGATGAATGTAGGACAGGAAGGCCACAGCCAGACAGAGTCTTAGACAGCCCTAAACCACTTTTACAAATGCAGAGATTTGTTGCGTGCAGGCGAGAGACCACAAGTGTTTGGCATGTAAACAGGTCGTAGATGTTCGGCTTTCGTAAAAGACTTCAATCCTGACCCAGACGTTAAACCTTTGCATATTACATATTCATTCTCCGTCTCGCCCTCCTGGCAACATTCAACCAAATACACGTAGTAATTAAAAACGTGGCGGTAGGGAGGACTTGGGAAAAGGACAACAAGTTTAAGCTCATCCAGAATTCATCCAGCTTTGGATCCAGGCCCGGTGTAACAGAAAGCACCGGCCATGAAGGTATCAGCGTCTACACAAGCTCAGGTTGTATTCTTCCTAGGCTTTCACTCTCGTGAACCCCAGACTCGCGCATTTGTGGGAGAATTGGCAGCTGTTTGAGAGACTGTCTGTCTTTGTGAAACGCTACGAAGCACATTCCACTGCGTCTGTAGTCAGACAGTTGTTTTTATCAGTATTTGGAGGATGAATGGTGGTGGATGGGGTTGTTTGGGTGCCTGGATTTGGCGGATCTGTAAATAGGGGAGGGTTGAGACATCAGGCACCCTGCTAACACTTCTGACAGCCTCAGTCCATCTGACATCACAGGCAGAGGCGCCACTGACATCGAGGGTGGTGAAATCTAGCCAAAGAGAAAATAACTCAAATTTCTTTCATTCTAGACTTCTTGTTTCTGGCAAAACAAATATTTGTGGTGCGCTGAGCAAGTACGACAACAAGCTGCTGGCTATTTTTATGCACTCAGAAGGTTACATTATGATTGTGATTTATTTTCCACAAAATAATTCGCATCGGGTCAAAATTGCATTGCTGAGAGAAGAAAAACACAGTGAAGTCATATCTGTATACATCACATTTTATTATTATATTCACAAATAATGTAAAATACATTTAAAACATTTACAAACACTATAAACATGCATTTTAGTTCCCCTCACTCCACAACAAATTCTTTAAATTTAACAATATTCAGAACAGGAAAGTAAAAAAGTATAAAACAAACATAAATTATAGTGGCTTTCATTTATTATAAACACTAAGCCTAAACAAATTTATTTAAAGTGAAATTGAAACTATTGGCATGTGGGAAATGGACTATACAGATAAACTTAATGTTATTGCATAATAAAAGGTTTGGTATAAATCAAGAAAAATGTGACATATTACTGAAAAATAAAATGGTAAGATGTGGTCACAGCTCAAAACAACATTAATCCAGTTCACTCTGGAGTTTGACACAATTTTAATGCAATTTCCCTTTGTAGTCTCTTGCAAAACAAATATTTGTGGTGTGCTAAGTTACTTGCTATTATGTATTCTGCACATTAAAAGGGTTATATGAAGTGTGATGCACCGATATGATTTTTTTGGGGCCGATACCGATATTTGCACTTCCTCTCTTATTTGAAATTTTGTCATCAAAATAGATAGTATTTAATAAATAAGTTAAAAAATGCCTGCATTAAAATATACTAGCAGGTTTATTACTGCATCATCAAATAATTTTTAATGAACATGGATTGGATCCATTTAACATTCAGCAGGCCTACATAAAGACAACAGAACAAAGATACATATGAAATAAACAGTGCTTTTTAGGTAGGTTTAAAAGTTTTCAGGTATAGAAATAAAGTAAACAAATGTAAAATAGCACTGCATATCCTTCACTGTATAAATTCTATACATATTAATCCTTCTTTATTGTAACAGACTTTATTGTGATTAATCTTCTAATTTGTTTTTTATACATTTTAATATTTTTTGTAGATTTAAATATGCATGAGATCTCCTTTACTAAGGTGGGACTCTTATTTTGACAGTTGTTCTAGTGTACGGACTGACAAGGAGAGCACGCAGTTCTTCAGAGTTATTTTGCAGATTTAAAGTTTGTCCGTTTATTAAGCATCCCCCGAAAAGGCATAAGATCCGTATTTATTTGTTAACTGAGTAATTTGCTGTATGTTGATGATAATGCAATGGAGAGAGAGAGAGTTTAATGTGCACTTCTTGTGCTCTGTATTGTTTAGCTTTTGTGGTGATTTGTTTGGAGTGAAAACGGATGCAATAAACTTAATAAAACATCAGTAAAGTTTTGGTCATCATTCGGATGGGGTCCGTTACACTTATGAAAGTTACAAAAGTTATTTAGTCAAGAATAGTGTGCAATCTTTTGTTATTTGAGTAGCATTAAAGCGCAGACAGCAGCGCTAGGATTACACAACATTATACAGCTCAGTGCCTTCACGCAGTTAATTTATAAACCACTGGTTTGTTATATCGGCCTTTTTCCAGCAAAAATCGGCCGATAAATATCGATGGCCGATACATCGGTGCATACCTAGTTATATTGCTAACTTAATACAAAAAATCCAAAACAAAATAACTTGAGTGCACTTTGAACACAGTTTTAAAGTAATTTTTCTTTATTTTCACTTGCAGAGCAAATATCTGTGGTGTGTTATAATTGTGATACAGCTCACTAGTGGATACAATCCAAAACAACCTTTAAAAGCAATTTTAAGTACACTTTAAATACAATTTTGATGTAATTATTCTCCTGCAAAACAAATATCTGTACTAGCAAGCTTGCATTTGTGTGTAAATAGTAACTAGTGCTCAAGGTTCAAAAGCAACATTAATTCAATACACTTCAAATAAATTTAGTGTTTATGCTGCATTTTAATCATAATCTCTAATTTATCTCGGCAGGGTCACTCTCCTAAGCCGAACAGTATCTGAACTTCAGTTACCTCTGAGGTAATAGCAACACCACGGGATTTAATGCGCTCCTATCCTCTCTAGAGTTCCAACCAAAATAGCACTCAAGCAAATGGGTATTGCTTACAACAACATTAACCCTTACGCTGACAATGTCAGAGCTCAAAATGGATCAGACGAAACACGGTTGTCTCCTGTTCTCAAACAGCTAATTATCTTTGTGCATCTCCTTTCAATTCTCAGGCGCTGTCAGTAGGCCACACACACACAGCAAGAGTCTTACAGTGACCCATTTTCTGTTAACCTCAATTTCCTGAGCAAAAACCTGCACCAATGCTAACAATCCTTTTTTTTTTTTTTTTTTCCAAGAGGTCAGTGAGTACTGATTAAGCAGGGACCGGTTTGATGAAATGACTTTGTTGTGTAATATCACTTAACCTGGAATTAATGCGACCTGTTAAGAGATGAACAAGCGAATAGATAATGACAATAACTGACCTTTAGAGTAGGGAAATCTATATAGAACTGTCAAAATATCATGAGACAAAAAAACAAACAAATGCAACATTCAAAAACAATTAAGTTCTGCTTTACTTATTCCTCATTATATATATATTGTACATACACACAGACACGGACACACACACACACACACATATATATATAATAAAGAGGAGCAACAAAACATATTACAAGCAATAAACAAGATTATCTGAATGTTTCCTTTTTCATGTTTACTGTCGACATCAAACAAAGTGCGTATCTCTCACAGCGCATCCTGTGCAATGAAGCCCGCAAATGTTGTTGTAATTTGTTTCAACCTTTCCAAACTTCATGAAATATTATTTTATGGAAGGTTTGAGTGGTGTATGTGTGTGAGGAATTGGAAGCAAGCAGAATCCGGGTGTTTCTAAAGTACACTCAGCGTCATCGCGCATCTGAATAAAAACTTCTCAGAATCGATCCAGAATCTTTGGAGATAGAATCACGATGCATCGATGGATCGATTTTTTCTCCCACCCCTAATATATATATATATATACATATTAGGGGTGGGACAAAATATCAATATATACACTACCAGTCAAAAGTTTGGACACGGTAAGATTTTTAATGTTTTTAAAAGAAGTTTTGTCTGCTCACCAAGGCTGCATTTATTTAATTAAAAATACAGTAAAAACAGTAATATTGTGAAATATTATTACAATTCAACATTGATAATAATCATAAATGTTTCTTGAGCAGCAGATCAGCATATTAGAATGATTTCTGAAGGATCATGTGACACTGAAGACTGGAGTAATGATGCTGAAAATTCAGCTTTGATCACAGGAATAAATTACTTTATAAAAAATATATTCAAACAGAAAACAGTTATTTTAAATTGTAATAATATTTCACAATATTACTGTTTTTACTGTATTTTAAATTAAATAAATGCAGCCTTGGCGAGCAGAAGACACTTCTTTTAAAAACATTAAAAATCTTACCGTGTCCAAACTTTGGACTGGTAGTGTATATAGCAATATATCGTTGTCCTTCACTGTGTGATACGAATATCGATACTCTGGCACCAAATATCGATATTTTAATTAATAAAATAAAGTGCTCTATATAGATTTCCCTACTCTCAGTGTCGCTACGTCATGGCTTCTTGAGGTAGTGTTCAACACATGAATGAGTGAAACGTGAACATAAGTTAACTAGCCTAAGAAAAAGAGGTTTTTAACGGGATGGCGGACAGCAGTGTGAGTAAAATAATAGATGCCCTAGCCACATTTAACTCCAAAGTCTAGAAAACCTGCACTCAACCTTTTCACGGGCATTTTGTTTTCATAGTTAGACAGATATCGTGATGTATCATTATGTATCATTATAGTATTGTCTAGCAATAGGATTGTCTTTAGTGTTAATGCTCCTAAATTATGGAATTCGCTACCCTCCACACTTCGTAATATATCATCTTTGTCTACTTTCAAGACTCAGCTAAAAACGTATCTATTTAATATGTATTTTGGATAATGTGGCTATATGTGGCCTTACGTGTTTGTATTGTGTTTGTGGGTGTGCAAATGTATTGTATAGCACTATGTAAAGCGACCTTGAGCTATGGAAAGGCGCTATAAAAATAAAACTTTTTCTTCTTCAATATTTTGATTATCGCAGAATTGCTGTATCATGATATTATCGGTATTGTGAGCCATGTATTGTGTATAGTATCATATCGTATCGTATCGTGAGGTACCCTGTGATTCCCACACATAATGTATATATTTCTGTCCAGACAACTCTCTGTCAGTATGTGGCATGGTAATGGATATGACAATACTGATATGTTTGGTCTTGGCATAATAGAAGAGCTATACAGGTGGAGCTGGGGAAGGTGGAGGGTTTCTGAAAGTGTGCTGCAACCGCTACAGCAAATACTGACCAAGTATTTAAAGGTTGAGCAGCAAGCTCATTGGCTACTGATAGAGCAGGAACCAGTAAGCTGTGCCCTACAGAGAATGATGTGATGGCGAGCAGATTGAGTTAAGCACCTATAAGCCTGTGCCATCTAGAGTTTCACGACAGAACTTTGTATTTATATAGTGGATGTGAGATCTCATCAGTGAAACTCATTACTCTCAGCCCCTCCCTCAGTACACAATTATCTACACATACAGCCCACCCCCCACTACACAAGCTCACGCTGTGCCCACAACGCTGCATGAATCATATATGGCGGTTCACATGGACCCTGGCAGCTACCACCTGCTTTGGCACTGATAAAGCAAATCTTGCCCATTTTCCATAGATCCTTTAAAATTTCTTCAAAAGCATAGAGTCCCCTTTAAGAGCACCAAGTGTGCCAAATTAATTGACGCCCCTCATTTTGTGCCCTTTAACTCTTGCCAAATGAAAGCAATCACACTGAGCTCATTGTGACGCCTGCGGTCTCAGTTCATGTTCTCCATATTCTGACCTTTCAGCTCAATACGGCATACTGGTACAAGAAACTACAACACGATCTCTATATTAAAAAACCTTCAGGCACCTCTAAGAGAAAGATTTTCTGACCAGAGCAAAGAGAGAGAGGAGAACTAAGATGCTGGCAGGACCGAGCATTTGATTCAGACATTACTGTTTCCCAGCCCCCATCCCGAACACAGTCCGCAGGTCTCATATGGGTACCATTTGGCTGTCTGAATGTGCAGTTATTCAGCACAGCAGGGTCTTGTGAAAGACTCTACCTGCTGGTGAGATATTATGCATGCCAATAGGAACACAGTGTTCTATGTATATATAGATTCATGGTTTCAAATTTAGTTTTTGATATAAAAATGTTCAGTATACACTATTTATATTTTACTGCCACAGGTGCAGAGTAGGCTTGTGATTGTTCATTTTGCAAAAAGACAAACCACTGGGGTCAGTAGAAGGCCATACATGACATGATTGCATCCCATAATCTTTTTAAAAAATGATGATAACATAAAAAATGAATTACATTATTTTTTCCATAAATAGATTATGTAATCCCGTGGTGGTATTTGGCCTGAAACACCAGCTATATCACTATAAACAAGAGCTATTGTGGTCACACACATTTGACATTATTATATTTTTATATTCCATGTATATATTGTGTTTTGCAGTAATGTACTGTATTACCAATTTTGGAGCACCTTCAATCAGTCCAGAATACAGTTTGAGACATATTATTAGAGATAGGATTTTATATATATATATATATATATATATATATATATATATATATATATATTTTTTTTTTTTTGTAAAGTGTTAGAGTGTTTACTGTTACTTTTGATCAGTTTAATAATAAAAAATTCATACAGATTTTATATTAATAAAAAAAAAGATGAATATATATTCAAAAGTTTGAGGTCAGTATGATTTTTTTTAATATAAAATCTGTATTAATTTTTTTTATTGATTATTAAATTGATCAAAAGTAACAATAAACACTCTTACACTTTACAAAAAAAAATTCAAATAAATGCTGTTCTTTTGAACTTTCCATTCATCAAAGATTCCTAAAGAAAAAACAATGTATCATGGTTTGATGAAAATATTAAGCAGCACAACTATTTTCAACATTGATAATAATTAGAAATGTTTCTTGAGCACCAGCAGCAGCATATTAGAATGATTTCTGAAGGATCATGTGACACTGAAGACTGGAGTAATGATGCTGAAAATTCTGCTTTGCATCACAGGAATAAATTACATTTTAAAATATATTCAAATAGAAAACAGTTATTTACAATTGTAACAATATTTCACAATATTACTGTTTTTGCTGTATTTTGATGAAATTAACGCATCCTTGGTGAACATAAGAGCCTTCTTTTAAAAACATAAAAAATCTTACCAACCCCAAACTTTTAAATGGGAGTGTAGATGCACACTCCGTGGATGACAAATCAGAATCTCATAGCAACCACCTAGCAACCAAACAGAAACACCCTGGCAACCACCCACAACACCCTTGGATCATGGCAATGACTTTTGCACATGCAAACACCACTCATATTTTCTTCAGAAAAACTACAGTGCAATAATTAAAGGATTAGTTCACCCAAAAAATTAACATAATGTCATTTATTACTCACCCTCATGTTGTTCCACACCTGTAAGACCTTCATTCATCTTCGGAACACAAATTAAGATGTTTTTGATGAAATCCGATGGCTCAGTGAGGCCTCTATTGCCAGCAAGTTAATTTGATATTGATATTGATATAGATATTGTTGAAAAGTCATTATTTTGTTTTTTTGGTGCACAAAAAGTATTCTCGTCGCTTTATAATATTAAGGTTGAACCACTGTACTCTCATGAACTGTTTTAAATATGTTTTTAGTAGCTTTCTGGGCGTTTGAAAGTGTAAATTAACTTGCTTGGCAATAGAGGCCTCACTGAGCAATCAGATTTCATCAAAAATATCTTTATTTGTGTCTTGAAGATGAACAAAGATCTTGCAGGTGTAGAACGACATGAGGGTGAGTAATAAATGACATAATTTTCATTTTTGGTTGAACTAACCCTTTAATGGCCCTGGAGTTCAAACTTGCCCTCATTAACCCAGTTACACAAATGCAGAGGCAAATCACCCAGCAGCACTGATCTACGTTCAACTTCCTTTAACCAAATCACATGGTCAATCTCTTTAAGAGAAAACTGTTCTGAAATCACAGGCATGGAACAACCGGTCTTCTCACCTTAAAAGACCGGCTGTTGCACTCAGCGGCCGATCTATCTGACAGACATCCTCCTCCTCCCACGCCTGTTCTGTTCTGTTCTGTTCTGGCACAGTGCACCTCTAATCGGGGTTAAATTAAGCGTCAGCTCTGCCATGCCATATACCAGCCACTTTGAGCATCATCAGCTCTCCTGAGACTCAATGAAAGCTTAAAGTGAAATGCAGGCAAGTTTGTTGGCAGATTATGACCCTATACCATCTGCATCCTTTCGAGATCAAAGCATGCCACTGATGAATAATGCATGTCAGTGCTTGTGCAACCTATAAGGATGCATAAGGATACAATAAGTGGTTCCAACACACCACATGCCAGTAAAAATGCATCCTGGTCGTGGTGGATTTCCACAGCAGTACCTTAGGCATAAAATTATGGATGGAGAAATCTACAAGAAATGACAAATTTCATGCAAAGTTAATGAATTTCAGCACAGTTAGACAGATAAAACCCATGCAATTCTTGCATATGAGTCCACCTGACTGATCCATGACTTCTTGTTTTATGTACAGTATATGTTCCATAACATGTGTTGAGGTTTAGGTCATTTGCTCACTTTAATGAATGATTGTGCACAGATGGCAGGTTGCATGTGAGGTAGCAGTGCAGGCTTTGTTAAATAAAACAGATCAGATGCGCATTCATACACACTGGCAACAAAACAAACACGCCATGACTACCAAAAGTCACCTGACGTGGTTTCCTGGAAATTGTGTGCCAGTGAGCGTATGGCTCTTGTATTGATGAGAGCACAGGTGCCAGTATCTCTCTAGGGACACCTTCTGGAACAATTTCTCTAATTATACATGCATCACCATTAAAGCCCTAAACATGAACCATATAGCCGTACTCGACACAACCTGGCCTTAAAAACAAAGCAAATTCGGTGTTATGAAATATCAAAAAAGTTGATATTATGTTGAAATTGTAAATAGTGATATGGCAGGCCAATTAAAGGGTTAGTTCACCCAAAAATGAAAATTCTGTCATCATTTACTCACCCTCAAGTTGTTCCAAACCTGTAGGAATTTCTTTCTTCTGCTGAACTGTGTGGATACCGACATTCTTCAAAATATCTTCTTCAGTGTTTACCAGAAGAAAGAAATTCATACATGTTTGAAACAACATGAGGCTGAGTAAATGATGACAGAATTTTCATTTTTGAGTGAACTATCCCTTTAATGTGATATTTGGGCTTTGATAGATTATTTATGAGAAAATTTGATTATTATTACATTATTATTCAGATTGTCTAATAATAACAATAATTAGATTATCTAATAATTATTATTGTTATTATTAATTATTAGTAGGGATACACCGATACCAGTATCGGTATCGGGCCCGATACCAAGCTCATGTACTTGTACTCGTAAAAATACCCCCGATACCAAAGACCAATACCTCACGTGATGTAACTGACAGAATTTCCCATGCACAGAGACACCGGTGGCAGCAGCAGAAACAATGTCAGCCTCAGAGGTGTGGAAATACTTCAAAATTAATGATGACAACCCACACATTGCGAACTGCGTGCTTTCAATCACAATTCGTTATCGATTAGTGAAGGCGGGATAGGCGGAATCGTGCTGAATGACACAGACCAGAAGCTCTCTCTGTCTCGCACGCACTCTCTCTCTCTCTCTCTTGCACGGGTTCACAGTTCTCTCAGACAGCGCACAATCAGTTCTCCTTGCACCTGAATGGTCAAATGCACACATAATTGTCCATGGTATGGAGTATCTCACGTAAACACAGTCGGTTATGGCTTAAGTGGATGTAAACATTTGGGTGAAAACAGGATATGTGTCAGTATCCATGGATTCGGTCTTAAAGGGACCGTAGCATATATTTGTCATTAATGTTAATAAAATAACAAAAGATGTTAAATAAAAGTATACATGGTAAATAAACCTACTGTATCTGAAAAACAAGTTTATTTAATTTGTATATTTATAATATTTGTTGTATTGTTTGTAATTTATTTGTAAATTTATTTTTATATAACAACAATTATATATATTGGTAATTATGCCCTTTGAAGGTTATTGGACACGTTTGTCCAATACGTGTTATATACTTTGTGACAAGCACATAAAAATTACTACTTTTTTCATTAGAGTAATAATAAAGAAGCTCTCCTACATTCATCAGTCTCACAGTGTTGTGCTTGGAAAACTGCAACATCACCAAAAAAAAAAAAAAAAAAAAAAAAAAAAAAAAAAAAGAGAAATTAATAAATGTATAAGCATCGGTATCGGCGAGTACCAGAAAAAAAAATATCGGTACTCGTACTCGGTCCTTAAAAAATGGTATTGGTGCATCCCTAAGTATTAGATTATTATTTTTTATAGATTATTACATTCCTGTAGCTCAAACAGTAGAGCATGACGCTTGCAAAGCCAAGGTCATGGGTTCAATTCCCAGGGAATGAAAGAACTGATAAAAAGTATACTTTGAACACAGTGCAAGTCACTTTTTTGACACATTCTGTCAAAAAAATGTGGATTTAGCTCCATGACATCTGTTGAAGTACTTTGTGATACTGTATTTCATATTACATTATCCACACAGCTCTCTAGGTATTGACATTGGCATCGACTAATGTAAAACCCATAATGGTCAACCACTACTAGCTGAAAAGTTTGACTTGGAACTGACTCTCATAATTCTGGTAAACAGAGAGAACGATTTATGGGTGCTTTTGTCAGTTGTGCTCACAGGTTCTTGCTTTTGCTTGCATTAAATGATTAGTTGTTCTGGAGATGGATCAGGGTGGTCCTCAACCTCCAATGTCTAAGAAGCTGTTCCACAGAGAAGATAACCATGCTGTGAAGATTTGACATTACTCTTATCAAAAAGCAATCATGAATTCCTGCATCCTAAAATCAATGAAAATATTCTACTTAGCTTTCTACTTACAATCAAAAAATGGAGAACATTTTTTTCTTGTTCTTGTAGTTGATTTCTCCTGATACCACTTGACTGCCCCTGAAATGGTAGCCATTTTGAAACTTCTCTCACACTAAATTAGCCCCTTTACTAAAATCTTGTCTTACAAAGACAGTTATACTATCATGACTGTGGTTATCATAAATGGAGCAAAAGTGAAGCAGTGCGCCATCTCAGGGCTGTCAAACACAACAAGAGCAAAAAACATTCTTACACAACAAGCAAACAACTACTTATGAAGCTGAATGTGGCTTTTCAACTTCACACCCTCAGCTTCCTGCTTACCATGATTGAGCAAAATGACTGAGAGGCAGAAACTACAGAGACCCTAATGTGACCCCAATATACAGAAGGATGAGGCCATGTTGGGCTGCTTTAGAGAAGAGGAAGAGTTGTTGTAGTAGAGTGTTGTTGCCATGCCGTCATTTTACACCGGACTGCTTCACAAACGAGGGTCAATTTGCACAAAAGATTAACATGACGACACATGCTAATCGATGGCTACCCTACACCCTAATTTGAGTAAAACTGAAAATTTTCTTGTCTATATGTAAATATCCATTTGACATTCTGGAACTGTTTACTGATTTCCCAGTTTTTTTGTATAAAATTAAATTCACAACTTGAACATAGCTACAGAAATAGGTGTGATGGACACCTATTTTCAGGACTCCTAATTCAGTGATATTTATAGTGAAATAAGGATATTTCCCGAGTGAAAAGAAGCCTTTAAGGCTCTCTGTGCTCTATAATATGCAATATGCAGAGTGTTTGCAAACATTGCGGGCCAATTAGAAAAGACCTGTTATTCGCTTCCAGTTGATTTGCATGTGCGTACAGGGCAAACCCTGCTCTGTCTCTTCATGGGAAGGGCATCCGAAGTGACAGCGATGAAATTCTGCAGCCGCTTGCCCCGAGATGCATGAGGGCATAATGCAGAAACAGCTTGGTGCCAGGGGGGAGTACAATCATCACGACATGCTGCGAGAGCCGAGCCTGCCTTTCTCTTTGCCTCCGTTCCTCCGGGACGCTAGCGTTATGCGCACCTGCTGGATTTTCACTCTGTAACGGTGACCACTGTCATGCTCTATTCCCATTAAATTACATGTCCGCTGCCAGCCAGATGAGCTCTGCTCAAATCCCAACCCTCTTAACGGCTGTGACTGTTGTCAAAATGCTGCCACAGCGTGTCAGGCCCGCTGCTCAATGAATAATGAAGTACTTCACTACCTCTTTCCAGCAGGCCGTCAATGCTGGTGTCAGCAACTGTAAGATGACTTCATGTGACGCTCAGCGGTACAGGTGATTCTTGGAAAGGGCCATGCAATCTGCAATATGCTTTTTATGTATAAAAAGCATGGACTTCTGCAAGAGCACTAGCAGAGTCATGTCACTGAGCAATGTCATGTCACTGCTAAAAGGTCATGCTGTTCATAATTCGACTTTTTTTTATGTTGAAATGCTGCAACAACACATGCATATGTGCTATATTTTCTGGTGCAAAACTAGGACACTTCTAAATCAAGCAACTTTTTTGACAGAATAGTTCTAATGTTTACTAACCCTTGTGTTGTTTCAACCCTGTATTATACATCTGTGAAACATTAACATATATGTTCTGTTAACACTTTATTTTAATGTGTTCTTGTTACACGTTACATGTATTTACTATTGTAATAACCATAAATTAGGCATAATTACATGCAACTAACCCTAAACCAAACCCTAATCCTACCCTAACCCTACCCTAAAGTAAGTACATGTACTTAATTAATACTACTCAGTACTTATATGTATAATTACACAGTAATAGAGACACATTAAAATAAAGTGTAACCTGTGTTCCTATATATAGAATATCTGACTGTTTTCCATACAGTGAAACTGGATGATTTATACTGGATGAAGATCCTTGTGCACCATTTAAAACTGAACTATTAATGTGCTTTAAATTTTAATTCAAATCAATTTGAATCAAGATAACAAACAATGCAGAACTGCAATTCAAATATGAATGTAAGAAAGCAGAATTAAAGGGTTAGTTCACCCAAAAATGAAAAGTCTGTCATTAATTACTCACTCTCATGTCGTTCCACACCCGTAAGACCTTCGTTCATCTTCAGAACACAAATTACGCAGTTGACGCAGTGAACGCAGTTCAGTGCTTCCATGTTCATGTCAGAATGCCAGCTCAAGTATTGGCCGACACTGTTCACGTGAGCAGCACGACGCATGCATGTGATGCTGACGCAGGAGCTGGCCAATACTGAGCCGGCGTTCGGTTGTAAACACAGAAGCACTGCACTGCATCAACAGTGTAGGAGACTGACAGGGAAGAGAAGAAATAGTTGTATAAAGTCGTTATTTTTGTTTTGTTTTTGAACACAAAAAGTATTCTCGAAGCTTCATAACATTAAGTACTGACACTGTAGTCACGTTGACTATTTAACGACGCCTTTACTACTTTTCTGGACGTTCAATGACGGTAATTACATTGCTTCCTATGGGGGGATAAAAAAAAAAAAAAACCTTGGATTTCATCAAAAATATCTTAATTTGTGTTCCGAAGATGAACGAAGGTCTTACGGGTGTGGAACGACATGACAGTGAGTAATTAATGACAGAAATGTCATATTTGGGTGAACTAACCCTTTAAAATTAGTTAAAATAAATTAATATAACTACAAATAACTAGAAAAGCAAAACACATTTCAAATGTTTACTTGAAAAATCCTTATTTGAAAACTGTAAAAAAAAAGTTTAAGAAGTCTTATGAATAGAGAAAGGAAGAAATGGCACCTATAGAAATTTGTACGGTATGTACAGTAGATTATACATTATGTATAATCAGTAGATTATACAGGGGGTACAATGTATAATCAGTAGATTATAGGGCTGGGCGATATATTAAAAAAAATTGATATCTCGATATTGTCAAAATGTTTACGATATTCAATATATCTCGATATGTTTGCATTTGCTTTTGAATAATAATAATTATAAAAACATGATTTTCTTTGCCCCCCATTAAAAAAACAATTTAGATAGAACAGCTATTGTTACAAAGTAAATACAAAATGTTTAGTGCAAATTTAAGCTGTTAAAAGCTCCTTCGCAAGCCTGAATTCTCAAACTGTTCTCTGGATCTGAGGGTTTTAATGCACCCACAGCCTCTTCTTCCTTGCTGCTCTCTTTCTTCTTACTAGCAGGGCTAGTGTTGTCGCTCACTTCTTAGCACGGGACATATACATATTTTGCTGCTGACCGAAAGGTGGAACAACAATCAAGCAGCAAGGAAGAAGAGGCTGTGGGTGCATGAAACCCTCAGGACCTCCGTTTCTATTGGCCGTGCGGGTAATCGTCACAGAGCTATTTTGAACTTTGACCGCGGCATGCACGCAAGCTGCGCTCCGCGTGCGCTTTGGTCAATGCAGCAACTAATAGTCAACACGCAGCGCAAGCCATTGAAATAAATGGGTTTCAAAGCGCAGCGTTTTCCGTGTCCTGTGTGAAAGGGCATTAACCTTTTCAAGCGCGAGTTTAAAATATTGTAACTGACCCCCCAGAGTGAGTTTTTTTTTTTTTAAGTCAACCGTTATTTTAGAACGTTTGCCCTTACTGTTTCCATGGCGACGCGTCATGCATGTCACGTAACACACCGCAGCCACAATAACACTATGACAGATGGATCGCTATTTTGTTTTCCCTTTTTTATTTAAAATATTCACAAACTTGCTTACAATGTCATCAACCATCTGATATTCCGATTCTCAAATATGTGAGTATGTTTTGTCGTTTAAAAACCTTTATAAAGGACCTTTATCTTGATCTATAACGCGAGATGGGCGCCGCCATCTTAGTTTGCCCTGCAGTTCGCAGTGTCCTGTTATTCGGATTTACAGCAGTTTCTCCCGAAATATATTCAAGTAGGTGGCTGGTGAACTGGAAGAATAATAGAGTAAACTTTATAGTTACTTAGGCCGGATTGTCTGATATGAATAAATTTCGGCAAATTATATTTGAATTGCTTGTTATTGCTGCTTCCACTGATGTCTGACATCAGTGTGTATTTTACAAACTCTAAATGTGGTGTTTTACTGGTGTTTATGCATATTTAAATGTCTGAAACCTTAAAAAAAAACATTATGTGGCTGCATAGTTGTGATATATGACAAGAACTGAGCATGTCCGTCTCACAGCCAAAGCTCGAAAGCACAGTTTGAATCTGGCAGTTGTGTGACGTTGCTGAACGTTCTGAATCCATGTGGGACCGTACCGCTGAAAGGGTTAAGGGGGCATAATATTGGACGTTTGGCACGTTCTTTTGGGAAAGTGTGCTTGAATTTGAAATATTCGATATTCACGATATTTTCTAATTTTACATCGTCATCAAAATTATTGCGATATTATTGCTAATATTCGATATATCACCCAGCCCTAGTAGATTATACATTGTACAGTAGATTATACATTTTATCATATATAATAAATAAAAAATGAAGAACACTTCATTTTTCAGTTTGCATCATCTGTGTCAAATATCTTTTATTTTATATAAAGTAAATTCCATTTCCTGTAATTCCAATTCAAATTAGCATCCTGTGCATTTTGGGCAATTCAATTTAAACTCCCACGCTGCATCCAAAATCACGTACTGTCTGAATAAGTACTACATTTGAATTGACTTTGCGACTGTTAAAAAAGTATGCTTTATATGGTATGAACACGGGTAGGATAAATGAAATTCGCAGGTACAACTGTCACGTGACCTACCAGGGTCAGTTGCATCGCTTCACTGCTATTCATACATCCTCTCTCCTGGTCTCATGGGATAGTAAAGTGTCCATCGAATGTGCACTTCAGAATCTCAGAGGAAGTAGTAGGTAATCGCCTACTGTTTTTTGAATACTATGTATTCGGAAATACTACTCTTTAGGTGTATTATTTTTCGCATACTATATATTAAGGAAGTATTTGATTTCTGACGCAGCTCAACTCATGCATTGAGAAGGATACTTGTAATATAGTGCATAAATCATATGGACCAATTTCACAGTAGTTTTATAGTGTGTATTTGTCCCTGTAGTTGCTTGGCAGTATGAATCAAGGTATGTGTTACTAAATATACGCATTACGCAGAACAACATTTTTGTGGTCAACTGTCCATAGATCTAATGAAATGGATGTTGAGGAGGTGAAGAATGAGAGATGGAGATGAGGAATGTTTCACGCCCTTGTGAGCCAGTGACGGAGAGGAGAAGGGTATGGATGTAATGGGGGTTGGGTTTCTTGAAGATCTTCAGTGGACCACTGAGGGAGGGGTTTGTGTATGGATGTGGGAAATAGGTTGGTGAGTGTGAGCGAGAGATTAATGAGCACAGAAGCGTTGATAATGATAATTAATCTCACAAAGGACTTGATTCATGGGCTATTGTGCTCTAGTTAGTAACATGTTTCACTGGGGAAGTTCAACTTGTAATTGCTCAATTATTTAAAATGTGAGTCCTTATGCTGAGGGACAGTCAAATGTTGTTCCAAAACCTAGTGAGAACACTTTAGGGGTGTGTTCACACTTGGCAGGTTTGGTTTGATTAAAACGAACTCTGGAGCGATTGCTCTGTTAGTGTCCTTCATTTGAATAAGTATGAACGCTGCCTGGTGCACACCAAACAAGCGGACCGAGTCCCCTGAAAAGGTGGGTCTCGGTCTGCTTCCAAACAAACTCTGGTGAAGTTCGACAGAAATATGAACACAACATGGACCAAAGACATCTAAAGGAACCCAAAAACAGGACATTATGTCACCAAATGCAACCCTAAAAAGACAGAATGCTGAAGCATACCTTTTTTTTCTCGACATAGGAGCTATGTTGCCCATTACAGTTCGGTAAAAGTGTCAGAAACGCTGTCTCCTGGCAGCAGATCATTGTTTGTGTGCAACAGAGGAATTCCTGCCTGTTTTGACTCCTTTACGCATTTTATAAACTCTTCACAAGGGCTCAGCTGGTCAAAATACCATCATACGTACGCACATACAACAAGCGCATTTAGCCCAGCACACAGCATTGTTTCGGATGTCCAGAAAGTTCCATCGTAAAATACGTTTTTTTTTTTTTTTTGTATCCTTAGGTTCGGTCTTAAAAATGACAGTGTGAACGGAAAGCGAACCAAGACTACATGTATTGTTTTCAGTTTTTGTTTTTTGGTCCAGACCAAAAGAACCAAGAGAACTGAACTAGAAAGTGTGAACACACCCTAAGTCACTGTCGATGTGCTACCGATGCTAAAAAAAATAAAAAATAAAAAATAAATAAAGTAGTAGGTGACTTTATTATGCTGACTACTGAGGGCAACTTATTCTGTAACAATCATGAGAGCAATTCCACAATGCACTGCAGCAAAGATCGGTTAAAAAAAAAAAAAATCAAAGATGGAGGGCAAGAAAAAAGATAATTACAAAAATTATTAACATAAATTATAAAATAAATATAGAAAATAAATGCAATATTTTGTTACATTATTATATTTCATTTAATACCAAAAATAAAATATCAATAAAAATAAAATTGCATTTAATTTAATAAAATATTTTAAATTTACAATTTAAAAATAAATATAACAATTATAATAATAATACATTTAACATATTTCTAAAGTTATTTTAGGAGCAATCCCGTAATGCATTACAGCAAGAACAGTTAATTATTTTATTATAAATAAAACATAAATATTGTTTGAAATTATTTTATTTCATTTAATGCCACAATATCAATAAAATAGCATTTTATTAAATAATATATATTATTATTAATAATAACAATAATATATTGCATGAAATAATAATAAAAATACTATATTTTTTTATAAAACTATTTATTATTTTGGGACAAAGTTTTATCACATTGTCATAGCAACATGACAATGTCAACTCTACTAAAGTCAACTGAGTCAAGTCTCTTACAGTCAGGCAGCACACAGCTCACAAGTTTTTGGAAAGGAGCTTAAATGTTCTCTCAACACAAACATTTTCAGAGTCACCTAGAAAAATAAAATAAATGTTTGCATATTTCTTTCTGTTCTGGACAAAACCAGCCACGATGATCCCATAAAATACCTCTCTAGTGAGATGTGGTACTTTAGTGGGAACACGGCGAAAAGAACATGGTGATAAACAAGCTCATTCTAATGGAGCAAGACGTTCTGATGAATTTGGAAGGTTTTCTTGTTCTCAAACTCTGGCGTCTGTCACAGGGAGAAAAAAACACGGAGAACCACCGCAGGATTTAGGCAGTGATAAAAATCTGTCTCTGTACTGTTTGTATTCGTAACTAAGAGAGTGAGACTCCATTTGAGTGAGAAAACCAAAGAGAGAGAGAGAGAGAGACACCAGCAGGGAAGCAACAGTAAAATGCAACGAAGAAGCCTTAACAAGCATCCTGCTGTTAGACATTAATATTCAAGTTCTGTTATTTTCCTTTTCTTTAATTATAAGAATTTATGAATTTAATCTTAAGACCTGGGCAGCCAGTAAGCAAGCTAAAGCTACAAATTATCAAATAATCAAACTAGCTTTTACATTTTATGCAGTTGTTAAGGTGTTCAGAGTGGTTTTGAGCAAATTGGTTTCTATGGTGGTTGTTTGTTACACCAAATCTAAATGATCTTTTGGGACATTTTATCATCCATCAGGTGAAAGTTTTGAGTCAAATCTTTTAGAAAGGCAATAGTACACCTTTACTGAACAATTTGAGGTATTATTCATGACTTTAGCACAAATAGTTATGCAATAATGTTTAATACTTATGGTTAAGTATCAGCAGTAACAATACTGATAAACAGAACACGACTAATTACAATATAAACATTATATCAGCTTCATCAAACGTCAATCGCTAAACCCAAAATAAACTCCCAATAATTGCACTTGGGTGGGTCAAAAAATGCAAACAGCCATATCAGTCATTGCCTGAGGTTATGTAAGGACAGAAAAGTCTTACACTATGTTCTTTTAGAACAAAACTATTCAGGAGAGGATTACCCACACACACCTGAATTCAACCCACCATCTGATGGTGAATATTTAAGCAGACCAATTATGGCAGGAAAGCTGGTTCTTCTAAATGCACCTGTTATAACATCTAGCTCTACTTCATCAATCAGATGCTGGAAGTGTGACTCAGGTCCATGTTTTCCAGACACTGACTGAGAGGATATCATGGCTGATTGGCCCAGTGTGAGACCAGCAGGAAGTGAGATTATCATTAACTCAGGCTCATCTGAGGTCAGCGGAGGCATAGCCTTTGTTGTTATTTCTTCATATCTTGCTCAGAAGTCAAGGTCAGGTCGTTCAAAATAGTTTTATGACAACTGTAAATTTCTTAACTGATGCAACCGACAAAGATAATTCCCTGAAAAAGAGATGTTTCTAAGAAACGTTTCTGCTTTTGAGAAACAGAAAAGGCATACACTACTGTTTAAACATTTGGGGTGAAAGAAAGCTTTTTTACATTTTCAACTTTCTTCAGCGTGTTGCTGTTTGAGCATGAAAAATGTCTGCAAAGTTACAAAGCACAAAGTCCACTCCAAAGGCAGTTATTCTCTGTATCAGTAAGCTGTTTCTGAACTCCCAAATATAAACGTCACAATATTGCTCATTTAAATAATTCCTGCCCAAGGCATGCACAAAAAAGAGAGCAAGGTCTGGTTGAGTTGCGTTAGTAGCGTGTTGAAACTTGCGGTTCTGTTAAGGGGCGTGAAACATGCTCGAAGTGGTTGAGCAATCACAACACACTGGTCTAGTCGTCCAATCAGAGCATATTGCGATATTCAGAAGGAGGGGCTTCATAGAGATCAGAACTAGAGAGTGTGTTACTGACAGACTGAGAAGAGAGGTGCTGCAGCAATGTAAAATATGAGAACAATAATGTGCTTTTTGAACATTCAAGCATGAAAACCTATTCTAGCAGAGCACAAAAACAAAATCAAGACTTTGAAAAAGGGCATAATTATGGAAGCTTGTTTCCGGCATTGAATAAAAATAAAAAAGGTAATTGCGACTTTTTTTCTCACAATTCTGACTTCTTTTTCTCAGAACTGCGAGATATAAAGTCGCAATTGCAAATTATATAGTCAGAATTGTGGGACATAAAATCACAATTTAAAGTTATAAAGTCAGAATTGTGAGATATAAACTTGCAATTCTAAGAAAAAAGTCAGACGTGTGAGATATAAACTCGCAAATCTGAAAAAAATGTTATAAAGTCAGAATTGCGAGATGTAAACTCGCAACTCTGACTTTATGACACGCAATTGCAACTTTATATCACACAATTCTGACTTTATAACTCGCAATTCTGAGAAAAAAAGATTTGTGAGATAAATTATCTTTTTTTTTATTCTGTAGTGAAAACAAGCTTCAATACATAATAGGTCCTCTTTAAATTGATAAAAAATGTATATAGAAAAATAGATAAAAAGTAACAGTAAAGACATTTATAATGTTTCAATTTCAAATAAATGCTGTTCTTTTGAACTTTCGGTTTCCACAAAAATATTAACCATCACAACTGTTTTCAGCATTGGTGATAATCAGAAATATCAATTTCTTAATCAGCATATTAGAATGATTTTTGAAGGATCATGTGACACTGAAGACTGGAGTAATGATGCTGAAAATTCAGCTTTGCCATCATAAGAATATAGAAAAGTTATTTCAAATTGTAACAATATTTCACAATATCACAGTTTTACTGTATTTTTGATCAAATAAATACAACCAGTTATGACAAGAATGGTGGTTCTGCTAAATGTTTGTACAAAACATCCCCAAACTTGGTCTAACAGACTTTTCATTTGATTTTTATGGGCAATTACTGCTTTTAGGATATGTTTATATATACTATATATAAAATCTGTTATTTGTTGACAGTGGTGTCATGAGTGTAGAGGTGACGGGTGTGTTGGGTGTTTTGGAGTGAATCTGTGCGGTTGGGTGTGAACTCAGTCTGAGTGGATCACAGTGAATCACAGCTGCTGTCTGGACATGTTCATCATACTTCACACCTTCCACAAGTGATATGTCACTCCTGGCCTTCAATCAAGTGTCTCATAGGTCAGCGGTCTACATCTGAAGGCTTAATGGAATAGTTCACCCAAAAAATTCTGTCATTGTTTACTCACCCCTTATGTTGCTCCAAATCTGTATGACCTTCTTCTGTGGTCCACAGTGGCCAGGGACAAAAACAAAACAGAGACAAATATCTTCTTTTGTGTTACGTCATACAAGTTTGGAATAGGTTGTTGAGTAAATGAAGACAGAATTTTCCTTTTTGGGTGAACTATCCCTTTAACAGCGAAGCCCAGAACACAAACAAATACACATGTACTGCATCACGCATCCTGCACACGTAAGGACCTTTCTATTTTATAAAGCCATCATAATTATGACCTCACCTTAGACTAACCTTAGGCCTCCACCTCTAAAGCCTTAAAGTCAACATGATATCAGAACTGACCCTGGTGACTTCTTAAGAATTGCTCCTGGTATTATTGGAGCATGATTCATCCGTGCACGTCATTTTGTTTTATGCTGATGGTTACGTAGGTTTCAATAATTAATATTAACCAATAAAAAACAGCTTACGTTTCATGAGCCAATTAAATCGCAATAGATCAAAAGTCTAATAGATAAGTCTAAACCCAAATTACATATTTTCCATTGGATATTTAATTGTGCATGTTAATTTAATCTATTTTTACATTTATATTACCTTCGTCATCATCTAAAGGCCACTCAAAGTTAATATTTAAAAACACTTTAACTGAATTGTTAAATGTAATCTTTACCAAAACTCAAAATGAATATAAATTTTTCATGCTGTACATTATAATTCATTTGTAGCATTTAAAATAATTTTATTTATTTGTGCTTTAATTTTAATTTAATTGGACAAAATAATAGTTTTATAGTTTATATAGCTTAGATATTAAAATTATAATATTATATAATTTTAATATCTAACATTTAGTGGTTATTTGCCATAACCAGGGTTATTATATTAAACTAAATCTAAAACAATAAAAAATAAACTTTTGTTACTTGAATAAAATCAGATTAAAATAAAATAAAACTTATTTTCAGGTAATTTCCAAGGAAACTTTTCTAATTTTCATTTAGTTTGTGTACTAAAATAACAAAAACTGAAACTGAAATAAAAATTAATAAAAACTATATAGACATAAAATGAAAACAGAAAATTTAAAATTAAAACTAATACAAAATATTAATAAATACTATAATAGTATCTCAATGATAAAATAACATTGGACATAACATGGAAATAATTATCGGTTTATATCGGTTTTGGACAGAATTTTAATATCACTGCTTCCTGATATTAACTTTTTTATGGAACATATTATGTACTTGTCATATGGTCAACTTGGTGCTTTTTTGAAATTTTGTGATATTAATGTAAAATAATGACAACATTTCCATTTTTGTGGTGTAACTGCCACTTTACATTTCGGAAGCCGTTGCATGTTGTACGCTGCACCACATGTAACTGAACACGTAAGGACCTTTCCACCACAATTACTACCCCTCCCCCTCCTCCAGAGATGAGAGCACGAGGTGAAGATGGGGCCGTGGCGTCGTTTCCATGGCAACCCCGCCAAAGCCATTTGCAGACACAGCGGCTCGATCGGCTAATTGAAGCAATCACAGAAGAAACCCGACTGCTGTGCCAGATCAGCTAACCGTACCCTTCCCCCATCAACGCAGCCCCTCCCCCAACTCCCTCTTTACTCACAATTCAATCAGCTTCCATAATCCGTCAGGAACTCCAACTAATTCACCCAGCGTGGGGTTTTCTCAGTCATTACAGAGGAGCTGATTGGAACAGGTCTTCCGCGGTGCTTGAAACTTTAACTGTGCGTGTAATGGAGAACGAGAGGAGAGACATTTTCCTTTTCAAAGCCTACTGAGATACCACTGCACATTTTTTTTCTGTCTTTTACGATGTTGCTTGTCAGATTGTACGATATGACCCAAGTGAGATCTCAGGTAAAAGCCACAGTAGACTGAAAATTATGAAAATTATGACTGACAGGTGAAGTGAATAACACTGATTCTCTCTTCATCACGGCGCCTGTTAGTGGGTATATATTAGGCAGCAAGTGAACATTTTGTCCTCAAAGTTGATATGTTAGAAGCAGGAAAAATGGGCAAGTGTAAGGATTTGAGCGAGTTTGACAAGGGCCAAATTGTGATGGCTAGATGACTGGGTCAGAGCATCTCCAAAACTGCAGCTCTTATGGGGTGTTCCCAGTCTGCAGTGGTAAGTGTCTATCAAAAGTGGTACAAGGAAGGAACAGTGGTGAACTGATGACAGGGTCAAGGACGGCCAAGGCTCATTGATGCACGTGGGGAGCGAAGGCTGGCCCGTGTGGTCCGATCCTATAGATGAGCTACTGTAGCTCAAATTGCTCAAGAAGTTAATGCTGGCTCTGATAGAAAGGTGTCAGAATACACAGTGCATCGCAGTTTGTTGAGTATGGGGCTGCATAGCTGCAGACCAGTCAGGGTGCCCATGCTGACCCCTGTCCACCACTGAAAGTGCCAACAGTGGGCACGTGAGCATCAGAACTGGACCACGGAACAATGGAAGAAGGTGGCCTGGACTGATGAATCACGTTTTCTTTTACATCACGTGGATTGCTGGGTGCGTGTGCGTCGCTTACCTGGGGAACACCTGGTATCAGGATGCACTATGGGAAGAAGGCAAGCCGGCGGAGACAGTGTGATGCTTTGGGCAATGTTCTGCTGGGAAACCTTGGGTCCTGCCATCCATGTGGATGTTACTTTGACACGTACCACCTACCTAAGCATTGTCACAGACCATGTACACCCTTTCATGGAAACGGTATTCCCTGGTGGCTGTGGGCTCTTTCAGCAGGATAATGCGCCCTGCCACAAAGCAAAAATGGTTCAGGAATGATTTGAGGAGCACAACAATGAGTTTGAGGTGTTGACTTGGCCTCCAAATTCCCCAGATCTCAATCCAACCGAGCATCTGTGGAATGTGCTGAACAAACAAGTCCAATCCATGGAGGCCCCACCTCAGAACTTACAGGACTTAAAGGATCTGCTGCATCTCGGTGCCAGATACCACAGCACACCTTCAGGGGTCTAGTGGAGTCCATGCCTCGACGGGTCAGGGCTGTTTTGGCAGCAAAAGGGGGGCCAACCCAATATTAGGAAGGTGGTCATAATGTTATGCATGATCGGTGTATAAAATATATTATATACAGTGCAGGGCTTCCAGATTCTACGTCAGAATGCTGACTCATTATTGGCCAGATCACGTGAACAGTGTCGGCCAATACTGAGCCGGCATTCTGACATAGAACCTGGAAATGCTGCACTGTGTTTACTACGTCAACAGCATAGGAAACTGACATGAAAGAGAATAAATTGTTGAATAAGGTTGAGATTTTTGTTTATTTTTTGCGCACAAAAAGTATTCTCGTCACTTCATAATATTAAGGTTGAACAACTGTAGTCACATGGACTATTTTAACGATGTCTTTACTACCTTTCTGGGCCTTGAAAGTGGTAATAACATTGCAGTCTATTGGAGGCCAGAAAGCTCATGGATTTCATCAAAAATATCTTAATTTGTGTTCCAAAGATGAACGAAGGTCTTACGGGTTTGGAACAACATGAGGGTGAGTAATTAATGACAGAATTTTCATTTTTGGGTGTACTAACTCTTTAAAGCAGCATGTTAAATGAAATATAGAACTACATCCGTGATTGATTACACACATTCAAATGCGTTAATGAGTTCTTAAGCTTTAACGTGACACTAAAATACATGCACTCACTAACATTAGGTAAAACAGTCCATTTTTAAATTAGATTAAACATTTTTTATCAGCAATTTTAGTACTGAATCAAGTCATCCACCCTTCTGTATGAATTTTTTTCACTGAGCTCATTGCGATGCATTCTAAGATGGTCTTCTCTGTGAAGGATACATAGATTTGTCCAAAAGAAGCAGTTTTAGAAAGCAATTATGCTGCAGACATTTTGGAACACCCTTCTCAGCATATGCACATATATGAAGTATTACAATGCTGCCTACTGTACGCAGGCAGTTCACTAGGTTATGGAATAGAGCCACAGAGAGAGTAAGTGAATGCGAGCGTTTACAGTACTATATGTTCACATGTCAAGACGTAGAGGAACAGACAGCTTGTAGGAGCATTTTTAAAGGGTTTGAAGTGCATCTGTGTGCATGCTTATTACTACTTACAGTCTGTAGCATGTGGTTTCTTGTGTATGCATGCATGCTAAATGCATTCTGAGGGTAATTACTGTGAGAGCGTGCATGTCAGCAGGAGTCCGAGTGATTTTGATGGTCTGTAAATACGAGTGCTTGCGTGCCGCTTTCAGAGGGCGGCTACTTTCATGCCAAAATGCTTCAGAGATAAATGCTTCTTACCACACAGATTCTTCCCATCACATGGCTTTTCAACAGAGAATGGTTAAAGAAACAAAAAGATATTGTATTCTAATTAGCAAATGCATCACATATCAAGATATGTGATGCATTTGCTAATATATATATATATATATATATATATATATATATATATATATGTATATATATATATATATATATGCTTATTACTACGATGAAGGCTGCATGTTTTTGAAAAACAGCATTTATTTACAATATAACAATATACTGTATAACAATTCAGTAAGAACAGTAATATTGTGAAATATTAAAAAAAAAACTCTTTTTTTTGTCTATTTTGATATATATATCAAATATATATATCCTTCATTTTAATATGCTGATTTTCTGCTAAATAATTACTATCCATTATTTCCAGCTCAATATTTATTTATTTATTTATTTTTTGGAAACTGTGATACATTAATGATGAATAAAAAGTTCAACAAACAGCATTTATTTGAAACAGAAATGTCTTCACTGTCACTTTTGAACAATTTAATGCATCCTTGCTGAATAAAAATATGAATTTCTTAAAAAAAAAAAAAATACTGACCCTAAACTTTTGGTGTATCACAATTTCCACACAAAATATTAAGCAGGACAGACTGTTTTCAACACTGTTGATAATAGGAAGTGTTTCTTGAGCATTAGTGTTTTTTATATAAAATAAATATAACCATCTAAAAATAAAATTTAAAATATTACAAAATAATGATAGGTTAATACATTCTATAAAATTCATAAAAAAATAATGTTAAAAAATAAAATAACAAAATAGAAAATTACATCAACTAAATATTCATAAAACATGAACACCATACTAGAATATGTGATTGGCAGAGACACTGAGTCTTCTGTCTGGCCTTCATGATTGTAAAGCTTCTTTGTAGCATCTCAGGCTTCCTCATTTTCCTTCTCCTTTCTGCCCTGCAGGTATTCAGCTGAATGAATTGGACAGGTTGACTTGAGCAGAGCTGTTGTTATCAAGCACAAGCACATGTCTGCATGTGGACAAAACCCATCAGTGTAACCACTGGAGCGGCAGCCATCTTATCACAAACACAACCAGCGCTGCTAGGGCTTGTTCTTCCTGTGTTTCTACACTGGACACCAGTGGTCACGTTACACAAATGTGACTGAAGCATCTCTGCTCTTGACACCTCTCTTAAGGTCTGAGATTATAGGACTGGGAATTAGACATCATCCTTCAGAACTGACTATCAGCCCCGACACACCATTCAAGTTCTGCATGGCATGATCATCTCTCTGCGTGTGTTGGCATGACATTAAAGCTATTGTGCTTATCAATCCCTGAGAAATCCTTATTAATCTTTATTTAAGTTCAAAACCTCCCCAATCCAAAAGTTCCCAATGGTCCATCTTCTGTCAGCACTACTTACACAAGCGAACTCTAACAGGATCTATGTACTTTACCACATCTATTTCTGATTACTGGATTTAAATGAGGAAAAATGAGAGTAACAGACATTATACACCTGTTGCTAGCTGACACCTGAATCAAATTAGTTGAAATATTTAATCATTGAAAACCCAAAAGGCAAGGATTCAACACAGAAGTTTGTGAATGACAGGCATTTAAATTTTGAGGAAACTTGTAGAAATTTCTGCGGAACTCTGCGACCAGATATTCATTGTCGGTCCATAGTAAATATTACATTAATATACATTATTGTTCAGTGTTGAGGAAGCTACTAACTTCCTAAGCTTCAGGCTGCTCATAAAGTAAAGTAGAACTAAACTACAGTCAAGCCACACTTTTAAAAAAGTAGTTAAAAGAGTTTACTATATAAATATTAAAAATATAATAAATATAATATAATTTTCAATAAGTGCTGTATTTATCAGGCTCTCAGCAAATCTGCATTTATTTGATCAAAAATACAGTAGTACTCTGAAATATTATCTGTAATTACACTTACTGAACACGAGAAACAGCACGACGCGTGCATGTGATGCTGATGCAGGATCCGGCCAATAATGAGCCGGTATTTGGATGTAAACAAGGAAGCCTGCACTGACTTCACTACGTATGACAATGGTTCAAATTGTTTGTTTGGATTTTGTTTTTGCGCACAAAAAGTATTCTCGTCGCTTCATAACATTAAGGTTGAACCACTGTAGTCACATGGACTATTTTAACTATGTTTTTACTACCTTTCTGGACGTCAAAAGGTGCAATAACGTTGCTGTGTGGATCAGCTACCCTCGGATTTCATCAAAAATATCTTAATTTGTGTTCCAAGGATGAATAAAGGTCTTACAGGTTTGGAACGACATGAGGGTGGGTAGTTAATGACAGAAATTTCATTTTTGGGTGAACTAACCCTATAAGGTCTGGACTCAGAGGTGATCATTCATGTGTGAAAATAACTGTTGCCAAACATATAACATGCTAGCAATCGCTGCAATAATGATCCAATCAAAGACTTTTTAGCATTTGCCTATATAAATTCAAACAGTGACTTTTTTTGGGGGCAGGCAGTATATATATATCAAATTATAAATGAATGATAAAGTGCTGTGAGTGCCAGAGCGGGAACACACGTAAGGCCGAGGTTTATGTGCAAGGTGAAATGTGATATGCAGCCACGACATTTTCCTCACAGAAACTCCCCATCTGCTCAATAATTCACACACCGTCTGCCCAATCAGCCTCCCACAAGCCATCAGTGCCAGACACAGTGACAGACACCAGAAAAGAAGCGGTTCGGCACTGTGACTGATACGCAGGAAGTGCTGCGGCCCCAGGGCGGAGTCAGACCTCCACTCAGGGCACCTCCATGACGTGCGCTCCCAGCATACCCGTCTCTGACATGCTCTCCCACTCCCTTCAGCTCTATATATAGACGTGCTCTGGTTCTGTCCACCTGCCAGGGAGTCTAAAAATAGCAGCCTGCTCATTTTCCTTCACTCCAGCTCCACACTGGGCCAGCCGATCAACTTTCAAACCACAGTAAGGAGGAGGCAGAGATGGCAGGATGGAAAGATATACTGATATCCTTGTAGTTTTACATGTCTTTCACACATGTCCTGCAGCGATTTGGTTTATGTGGATAACACCATTAACCATGATGGCCTCCTTCAGGCTGTTCACTGTAAATCACATTTTATAAAATGGATAGTTCTGGCTATAAAATCTGACTGGATGAGCCTGGTTCATTGTAAATCACTCACCTGTCATGCAGTTTGTTGAGGAAAGCATGGTCTAGAAGGGTTGTCCCTATTCTCTATGGGTGTGTTTTGAGTGTAACGTGCAATAAAGCAATCAGAGTCTCATCTCCCATTCCCTTTAAAAGCCAGTTGCGCTCGAGCCATGGCGGATTCGCTATTTACATGGCGGAATTTGCAAGCGGAAAAACTGAACGCTTCTCTATCGAGGAAACGGATCTGCTTGAGTGCGAGGTTAAAGCGGGAAAAGCCGAATTCCACCAAAGCATTTTTATCTTTATGCACACAATAATAATCTTTTACAATGTACTCCTTTTATCTGGCATGTTTGTGTGCTGCTGCGTAATAAGCAGAGTGTACGCGCGCCTATAGAAACATTACTAACACGCTCTTTAAATAACAAATAAATGACTTTAGACCAGGTTTCAGTTGGTCAATGGTGCAGTCTATTTCAGTTGCCTCAAAATAGCAATAAGGTTCATTCTCATGTGTTACGCATCACGTTTGAGCTTCTGGAAGAGGTTTATTCTCGAGCATCAAGCAGGTTTGATTGATCTTCTGTTTATGTTCCCTGATCAATGTTTAAATGTGAATAAAAGCCTAAATTCAATTTGTTTACCATCATATAAAGTGAACAAGTCTCTTCAGAAAATTTGGACTAAACCGCTCAAATCGTATGAATTAGTTTTACGATCTTTTTATGAACTTTTTGAAGCGTCAAAGTTTCAGTTGCGTAGCTGTCAATGGAGGGACAGAAAGCTCACAGACTTCATCAAAAAGATCTTGTGTTCTGAAGATGAACAAAAGTCTTACGGGTTTGGAACGACATGAGGGTGAGTAATTAATGACAGAATTTTCATTTTTGGGTGAACTGTCCCTTTTAAATCAAAGTGAACTTTACAGTGTTTTATCATATTGCTGTTGCAGTCATTTTATAGAGGTTGTACGCCACTTGAGACCATGCAGTAGATATTTTTCCATGGTAAAATCAGTGTAGCTTCTTGATTTATTCTAGCATTAACTTCAGATGGAATGCATGGGTTTTTGAATGAATATTCATGAATAGTGAACATGAATATTCATTAAAACAAACAAATGTCACTGAGAATGCATAAATATGCATTGTAAGCAATTACAGGGAAATGGAAGATTTACTTAACAAGAATGAGAACTGTTGACTCTGTCCTTACTGCATAATGAAACTCAATTCCACAGTATGTATGAACAACAGACTTGCTTTCTTGTCCAGCTGCTCTTTGTTTGTTTCTAAGTTTGCCTATATGGATGTGTTACATAAGCAGGTGAGAGAGGATAAAGAGTAAAATCACAGAACATTCCCTGTCCCTAAGGAGGTACATTTCCTTCTTCCTGATCTCAGTGTTCCGTCCACTGCTCATAAGCAGAAACAGGAAGTCAACAGACGGTCAAGCGTTCCATTCCAACAGGAAAAAATGCCTATAAAAGATGTCATGACATTGGCACCACATACCGTAGCAAACGGCCATTGACCATGAACCCTCTGAAAAACACACAAGCTAAAAATACATATGAGTTAAAAATATGCCCAGAGTTTACCGTAAATGCAAAGCAGCATTTTCCCACATAAGACACATTGCTTGTCAGAATCTGGCAGATGAAAGAAATGCTGCCCTCAAAGAAATGTCTCTTTTCATTCTTGAAATAACATTTCATATTCTGGTTTTTACATTACTTTACCGAAGGTCTATAGTTACCAAAAGCTTCTGTTGTCTGTCGGTAAAAAGGCTAAAATGACAAACATGTTAAAGTTTTGTCATAAAAAAAAAAAAAAAAAAAGGAAAAAAAAAAAAAAAAACATTACAATGAATTAATAAAGTTTGGACACATTTTACAAAACTGATCTGAAGATTTATGCTTATATATGATTGAAATTAATTAATTTATGAAGGGAAATATAATTTATGCTTTTTTTTAATAAAAACTATTTTTTATATATATTTTTATTTAATAATTAAAATGCTAAATTAAAGATTAAATGTTAGACAATAGTGTTTTGTTTAGCAATTTTACATAATTAGCATTTGTTATATTATACTTTTATGTTATATACATTTTGGAAAATAATAATAATAAAGACCAAAATGTAAAATATTTTGACTGCAAGTATATATATTTTTCATAACCCAAAACCCCATATTTTGCTTCATTAGATTGAGAATAATATATCAGTATATTATTGTTGTAGCTGTAAGGGCAGTGGTTTGTATTGAGCTCTGTAACACACACTGCTCCAGGCTAATTTAATCTCATGCAATCGCGTTCACATGAACCTGTTTGGTAGTACTTCACAGCTAATACAAACAAGACAATGTTTTTTAAGATCTACTTGTGACCACACAGATAATTTGAAGCATTTATCTAAGCTTTGTCAGGCCTCACCGGCTTAGGGCCGTTCAACATAGGTTAGAGGTTACTTTGCGTGTCACTAAAACACATTAACCACGTTTGACAGACAGGAAGAGGATTATGGATCGGATGGGAATCAAATGAATAAACCAGTAGAAGGAAGTGCTAGTTACATTAAGATGTATTCAGGACACACAGCACTTTTAATACAGCATGGAAAAAAATCAATATCACTGCTTCCTGGAGCAGGACTGAGAAATTCACTGGATAAGAGAAATCTGATACTTCCGTTTGTTGGGTTCCCTGGGGTGCTAACATACAAATCACATGCAGCATGGATGCACTGTGGTTGAAGAGGGTTATAATGAGATATAGTATCTGAAATTACATAAGCTATAAATGAAGTTCCATGATTCCACAATTGTTTGATTAACATTAATGAAACAGACAGCCAACGGGCTATATTAAGACCTACTGTACCACACCTATCTAATATAATGTTACACATCAGGGGCCCTATTTTAAGCGCATGGTCTAAAGCGCACGTCTCAAGTGCACTTAGGGCGTGTCTGAATCCATGTTTGCTAGTTTAATGATGGGAAAAATGGACGGCGTGTCCGGCGCATGGTCTAAAAGAGTTGTCCCTATTCTCTTAATGAGTAAAGGGTGTGCAATAAACCAATCAGAGTCTCATCTCCCATTCCCTTTAAAAGCCAGTTGCGCTCGCGCCATGACAGATTCGCTATTTACATGGCGGAATTTGTAAGCGGAAAAACTGAACACTTCTCTAGCGAGGAAACGGATCTGCTCATGTTCAAGGTTAAAGTGCGTGAGCAGACCATCTAGAAGCCAGATTCCACCAAAGCATTTTTATCTTTATACACACAATAATAATCTTTTACATTGTAATCCTTTTATTTTTAATATTTGGCATGTTTGTGTGCTGCTGCACGTCCCTGTGTGTGTAATAAGCAGAGTGTACGCGCGTTGTGCCCCCACCTAATAGGCGCATATTATTAACGTGCTCTTTAAATAAAAAAAAATAAAATAAAAAATAAAAAATGCGGCATTGACTTTAGACCAGGTTTTTGTTGGTCAATGGCGCAGTCTATTTCAGTTGCCTCAAAATAGCAACGTGCCAACAATGCGCCTGTACACACCTCGTTTTCAGACTAGCACACCCACGGGCGAATGCATTTGCTATTTAAACAACGTGGCGCAGGACGTGAAAATGATAACTGAGTCGGGCTGAAAAAAGCAAAAAACACTTGCGTTGCGCCTGGCACTGCATTGAGCCGGATGTATGATAGGGCCCCAGATGTTTTTTCCCCAACAGTTAACCAAACGTTCACTAAAGACCTAACAGATAATGTTTGCGTGAATACTCTCCAATTCTGTGTAAATGTGTATATCGGGATCACGCGCTGTCTGAGGCATCTTTGTGCGCACACTTCGGATCTGTCAGTCAGCGCGAGTAAGATCGTTTTGTTTACATCAGCATGAGTATGAAAATCATTTTCGCTATGAATATTCACAAAGTTGGAATGCTGCGCTTTACATCGATACCAAATTTGTGCTGAGGGAAGCGCCAGAAGTCGAGAAGCGAGCAGAGAAAAACGCATGGTTAAAGGAAAGGTACTCCTCCGAGAAAACATACAAATAAAGATACTTTTAGATGTTTAAAGGGATAGTTCACCCAAAAATGAAAATTTGATGTTTATCTGCTTACCCCCAGGGCATCCAAGATGTAGGTGACTTTGTTGCTTCAGTAGAACACAAATGATGATTTTTAACTCCAACCGTTGCAGTCTGTCAGTCGTATAATGCATGTCAATGGGAACACAATCTATAAGAGTCAAAAAAACATGCACAGACAAATCCAAATTAAACCCTGCGGCTCGTGACGACAACTTGATGTCCTAGAACACGAAACGATTGGTTTGTGAGAGAAACCAAACAGTATTTATATAATTTTTTACCTCTAATACACCACTATATCCAACTGCCTTGCACACGGCATCTGGTGCGTGAGGTGTGTACGCGCTCTGGCATAGTTTAAAGGATTAGTTCACTTTCTAATAAAATTTTTCTGATAATTTACTCACCCCCATGTCATCCAAGATGTTCATGTCTTTCTTTCTTCGGTCAAAAAGAAAAGAAGGTTTTTGATGAAAACATTCCAGGATTATTCTCCTTATAATGGACTTCAATGGTCTCCAAACAGTTGAAGGTCAAAATTACAGTTTCAGTGCAGCTTCAAAGGAATAAGGGTCTTATCTAGCGAAACGATCGGTCATATTCTACAAAAATACAACTGTATATGCTTCATAAACACAAATGATCGCCTTGCACGTGCTTCCGCTTTCCATATTCTTCAAAAAGCTTACGCTGTATGTCCTACCCTTTCCTATTCAACTTACGGAAAAAACTAAACTGGCGCCGCGTTCGTTCTGTAAGTTGAATAAGGAAGGTGTAGGACATTTTTTTGACTCTTATAGACTGTGTTCCCACTGCCATGCATTATACGACTGACAGACTGCAACGGTTGGAGTTAAAAATCATCATTTGTGTTCTACTGAAGAAACAAAGTCACCTACATCTTGGATGCCCTGGGGGTAAGCAGATAAACATCAAATTTTCATTTTTGGGTGAACTATCCCTTTAATTGCTATTTGGAGCATTGGGATCGCTAGATGAGGGCTTAATGAACTCATTTTTGTGAAAACCTCAATTTCGACCAGAATTTACATTTTTCAACTTGATTTGCCTGTAGCTGGAAATTAGCCTGTGCACATTCCGACTCATTTTGCCAGGACGGGTCACATATTTATTTATTTTTTGACTTCCCATCCTGACTATGAAAAACCACAAACAGCTGCTATGCAGAAGCAAATGGTTCCCATAACCAAAGACATCTGCTTAAAATATAATAGCAGAATAAAAACATTCACATGATCTAGACTCAAAGATTGAATACGCTATATGAATATACAGTGTGTATCAATGTCGACCCTTAAAGGAATAAAGGATTATTTCAAATCATGGAAAGCATCCGTGACTGGCTGCCAATTACTAGAGACAATAATTTGATTTAATCTCTTAGTTTTTAAATATGAATGAGAAATCACAATAAAAGATGCAGCAAAAAGGGTTATTTTGTGTAGTAGTACACATAAAATATCCCTTCTATTTGAAAGCGATCACTGAAATAGGTGTCTTGACAAATCACACTTCTTTGTGTGACAGTCTTAAACTCTGTAAAAAGAGTCTGTCCATTTTTAGCCAATCAGAATTTCTCTCTGCCTGTGAATAAATTTGCATAATTGAGTTAGAGGGTGGGGTTTTGGTAAGAGGGTGTGGTCTAAAATATTGGCCTATTCTGAGACTGGTGTCATAATCAGTAACCAGCAACAATGAATAATCAGATATTTCTCAACCTAGAACAGTTGTCCCACCTCAACAGAAAAAATTCACAGATTTGTTAAACCCTCTGACCTGCATCTGCTAGGCTTCAGTCATTTTCACATAACTGAGGGATGAAGATGATTGTATAAGCCACAGATGTTGTTCATACGTTCAAAATAGGCTGGAATGTTACTTTCAAATAGCATTTCAAGAGAACAATTCAAAAGCAAAACCCAAACTCAATCCCCAGTCGCCAAGAGCAACACAGACACATTGTCCGACTGTGACAACCAGCGAACGCGTGCCACAGTATCTCCTCTGTCAGTGGCCACAGAGGAAGAACAAAGGAGCGTTAAAGCCTGAAGCGTGGCCTCTCTCGAACAGTGTAATGTGAGGATAAGAAAACCCCATAAACCCCACAGACAAAAACATTAGAGAGGCTGGGATTGCCTCTGTCTGCGGACACGTTGCCCCCAGTGCACCACCGGGCTTTAAACGGCATTCGGTCAGGCTTCAAAGCATAGATATGCCATGACATCAGCACAGTCGGTTTTGGCTTCTGAACAAGGTGCATTCTGGGGTATTTGGCCATTAATAGCTAGCAGCTGAGATGATGTCTTCTGAATGCAGGACTGAGTGAAACAGCTGTTGTGCGGAATAACAGACATGGGCAGTCTGACCGTAAGCAATAACACACAACCCCCATGTTCACCCGTTTACTTTAAAGGAATGTTTTGGGTTCAGTATAACTCACGATCTATCTGTGACATGCTTAATCAAAAAATGATTAGTTCATCACTTTGCAAAAAAAAGCAAAAACTGTTTGCAAAATTGTGGTTGCAGAAGTGTTATTAAATAAAACTACATTAAAACGTTAATTAACTGAAATAAAAACTAACATAACTAGGAAAAATCGAAAGCATGAAACTAAACTAAAATATATTTAATTAAAAAAACATAATGACTACAAATTTTAGTTTTGATGGTAATTTAAAAGGTATATTACAAAAACATTTACATATCATTAAAAATGAAAATGCCACTAGTTAGCAATAATACAGGACTTAAACGGTTAGTTCACTTCAGAATTAAAATTTCCTGATAATTTACTCACCTTACTCAATTTGTGGTTAAAAAGTATATAAATTTTTATTTTTTTTATAAAATCACCAATTGTTTCGCTAGATAAGACCCTTATTCCTTGTCTGGGATCGTGTAGAGCCCTTTGAAGCTGCACTGAAACTGCAATTTGGATCTACCCCACTGAAGTCCACTATATGAAGAAAATTCCTGGAATATTTCCCTCAAAACCTTAATTTCTTTTTGACTGAAGAAAGAAAGAAATGAACATCTTGGATGACATGGGGGTGAGTAAATTATCAGGAAATTTTAATTCTGAAGTGAACTTATTCTTTAACTTTCACAGCTCTAAAATAAAATAATAATAATAATAAAATACTATTTTTTTTTTTTTTTTAAATAAAAACTAAAACTTGAGCTAGAAATGTCTGGGGGGTGGGGGACTAAAACTAAAATGATACAGTAAAAAAAAAAAAAAAAAAACTGAAAATTAAATAAAATTCTAATATTAAATTCAAAACAATGGAAACACTCGATTGGAGTCATGCACTAGTAATGGAAGTCTTAGGGGCAAGATATTGAATTACAATAAATGTTAAAATTTCAAAAGTCTTAATAGGCTTGATATGGGTTAACATTTGACAGAATATATCTTTCTACTTCTGTCTCATACATGTATATTTGTTAAACCCAGTAACTCTTAGGATAACCATTTGCAAAGAAAAAATATTTACCTGCAGGAATTACATTGGTAAAGTATAACCAGAAGTTTATCTGCCTAAAAATCACACAACAAAAAGGACAATATTGAATAAGTACTTTAACAAAAATAAGCTGCAAATTTCTGATTTTAAACCCTCCAGAATGCTCCATATACTTCCACTGTAAATGCATTAATGCAAACGTGATTTAATTTGCTTTTACAGACTATTGAAATAATTGTCTTTTGTAATCAACACTTAACTCGAACCCAGAACATTACTTTAAAGGTTATTATTGAATATAACGTTTTATTGATATATTTATTTCCAGCCTAGCCAGTTGCCCTGATGTCAGAGGTTTCTTAGGTCTATATTGTATTTTTACTAATGTTTGGAAAACATACACACATAAATACTCAGAACCATGAGCTGAAAATATGGATTCTCTGTGCTATTCTAGGTTGATGGAATATTGTTAATGGACTGAAACACAAAGACTCTTAAAAAGGGCCATAAAAATTGATTTTTAATAGGTTTTTATGACGTTCTCATGAAGCATTGGTGCCTTTGAGTGACACTATTTCAATAAATTTCACGTCACACCTGATCTGAAGTCCTCTGAAGGGGAAAGAGGAATTGAACAGGGCCACAGGGAAGAGAGGAATAACTGAGCATTATGATTGGATAACGTCAATTAATGAATATTTGATTTTTTCGTTTTCATTAACACTATTGCTACTGATGACTGCTTTCCATTTGCTGGTGTTTAATAAGAGGCTGATAAAGTGAACTAATGAACTAACAATTTCTATTCCGAACACCCACTATGAAACACCCAAGTAAAAACAACCAGACATATAAAAATGCCACATCTGACATAGTTACAGCTTCAGGCCTCAGATGCTGCATGGGCACATGCCAAATGTGGCGTTTTTATATGAGTACAGGGTACAAAATCAACTGCCAGTTGTGAGCAAATATATAGTATACTGAATATAAGAAATACCAATTTATTGGCCATAAATACTGTATGGTAGATTTCAAATTTCCGCTCTTTAACATCACAAGAAAGAACTATGATCGGTCACTTATATGTAGGTCACACAAAAATAGGCCAGACTACATGTCAATACACAAAAGTCTAGCTATATAAGACTATATTTGACATCATAGGCAATATATCTTGCTAAGTAAACACATTTATATGTGAATATTGATTTACCACTGAAGAGATGATTGCATGAGATACAGTGAAAAAACACTGTCATCTATTATCTCTTGCATTTATGTGTAGAACAGCAAAACGCAGTATTTATGTTGTCATAACATTAGCTGGTGATCAAACAACCTAAATTGTCGCATTTCTACCATCACCATACACACCATACACCCCCTCACACATGCAGTGCTAGGGCCTGTGTTCATTGTAACGGACCAGGACACAAGTATCGCCTGTATGTTAAGGTCATCTCTGAACACAACCACACTTCCTGTCCTCCCCCACAGCCTCCAGCAGGCTTTGAGTATCCCTCATCCTCACAGAACGGGCCTCCACAGCATCCATCCACTACAACCGCAGTCACGAGGGAGCCGAGCAAGTGGCCACTCAGCTTCCTGTGTGCTATTAATACTAAGCGACCTCTCTGCTAGTTCACACACACATATGCACACACACGTCCTCAGAGGATTGCTAAAGCCAATCGATATCTCTCCAGAACATGCTGAACACACTACCTGCCATGTGAGAGTGCAGAGGCCACGAGTCAGGGCACAAGGTCTGATCCAAACATCCTGTTCAGTGCCACAAAGTCACAATCAGAAAATAAATGAACTGAGATTTTACATATAGTCAAGTAAGTCAGAGTTTCTTAACGTGAGAGTCCTGACCCAGATTGGAAATTGAGGTTATGTAACCCACTGATGAGGCTTTTTATCATCCTTCTTCCTTATTTTACCATGGTAACTGTACACACACACAAAAAAATTGTGTAAAAACAATTTTCACTCAGAAATTGCTAGTAAATATCACAAACAATTGGCAAGTAACATGGAATTCAACATGAAATTTTGAAGTAGAAAGACTGAAATAGCATTTTCTTGTAAAATGTACTCCAATAATCTTAGGCCTCTTTACACCAGTGCATTTTTGTTTTAAAACGCATAAGTTTTGATACGGTCGTTTACACTACGTCTGCGTTTTTGAACCTCGCTGTAGACCCTGTTTTAGTTTGAAAACGCGGGGGTTGCGTTTCAGTATAAACGGACCAAAACTGAGACTTTTGAAAACAATGGCGTGGCTGCCCACATTCGCTCTGCGTATCCTTGGCGATACCATGGAGACTGAACTGCAATCTTTGTTGGATTTACACTGTTTACACTTGTACGCGCATGCCAAGTGTGCATGAACGGTCATGTGACACGTGTAGTATAAACGGAGATTGTTTCTGAAACGCTAGAGTAGACGAGGATCGTTTTCATTGTAAAATGCCGTTTTAAAACAAAAACGCACTAGTGTAAACGGGGCCTTAGTTTCAACTTTTACTAAAGGGATAGTTCACCCAAAAACTCTGTCATTAACTCACCCTCATGTCGTTCCAAGCCCGTAAGCCTTCTTCGCCCATCTTCGGAACACATATGAAAATCTTTTTGATGAAATCTGAGAGCTTCCCTCCATTGACATATACGCAACTGACACTTTGACGCTTCAAAAAGTTCATAAAGAGATTGTAAAACTAATCCATATGAATTGAGCGGTTTAGTCCAAATTTTCTGAAGAGACACAATCGCTTTATATGATGAACAGATTGAATTTAGGCTTTTATTCACATATAAACATTGATCTAAACAGTTCTTTTACCCTAATTGATGGAATGTGTTTGGAACAACTTGAGGGCGAGTAAATGATGACAGAATTTTCATTTTTGGGTGAACTATCTCTTAACACAATGGGTCTCATTCACTAATAATGGTGTACACTATTCGTATTTATACGCATATTTGAACTTCTCATGAAAACTTTCCACCTAATTCACAACATGTGTGTACACTCGATGAATTCAGAGTATTCGAAATGAGCAATCGCATGCCCAAGGTAAGTAATTTACATAAAACACACCCAAACCATGTCCATATAAGGGCTTTCCGCACACCCTTTTCTTTGTCACTCTCAGGAGACAAGACGCTCTCTAAAGAAGCGTTCTCGCCTGAGTACAAATGCAATAAACACCTTTTATACAGACATTACAGACCCCTTAATAGCCAGCTGTACATACGTGTATCTGCATCTTTATGCAGAGCTACCTCACAGCTTCGAGTTATATAACGCAGCTTTTCTTACTCTTTACAGATCTCTCTCGCTCTATATATATATATATATATATATATATATATATAGACACTACCAGTCAAAAGTTTGGACACGGTAAGATTTTTAATGTTTTTAAAAGAAGTTTCTTCTGCTCACCAAGGCTGCATTTATTTAATTAAAAATACAGTAAAAACAGTAATATTGTGAAATATTATTACAATTTAAAATAACTGTTTTCTGTTTGAATATATTTTATAAAGTAATTTATTCCTGTGATCAAAGCTGAATTTTCAGCATCATTACTCCAGTCTTCAGTGTCACATGATCCTTCAGAAATCATTCTAATATTATGATTTGCTGCTCAAGAAACATTATTTGCTTTTGGAGAGGAGACAGAAGAAGACAAAACCCTTGCATGGAGGATCATTAACGAATTAAAGTCGTGCTTAAGCTTTGCGTGTGTAAACGCAACTCGGGCACAGTATGTGAACGTAAGCGCAGGAACGTGACGTGAAGAACGCTCCCTGCTGCTCTCCACATTACAAGGTTTTGCAGCGCATGTTAATGCGTGTGTGAAAAAGCTTGTCCATGCGCTCCACATCAAAATCTCTGCTCAGCATGAATGAACACAGAAAAAGATTGCGTGTATGAGAAACCACAATCACGTAGCCTTGGGTCTTTTGTAAGGGTGATGCTGTGACCGTGGAGAGGAGCACGACGTAAAAGATGCTGCCGTCATGGGCGCGTGATGCTGCTCTAGAGCAGGGGGAGGACAGAAGCGGAACAGAACAGCCTTCTGGTCATTTCTGTGCCAGTGCAGAGGGGGTGGGCAGCACTGCAGAGGAGCAAAAGGACTGATTATAAAACCTGTCTATGTCACAGAAAAAAAAAACCAGTTCCTCTCGAACAACGCTGAGCCCGTGACGCAGATACAGAAAGTTCTAGACTCCTGTCTGACGCATACTCCAGCCTAAATACAGGTTAACGCGCTGCAGTCTGATTCATGACCGCGTGAGTGTGTGTATGTGAGTGGAGAGTGAGAGTACATCCAGACAGCCAATCAGAGAGGAAGAGTCTACTATCATCACCACAACTCAAAACAACAACATAGACGTTTGCCCATATTTGGACATGTTCTGATACTGAGTGTATGGTAATATAAAAATGCAATGTATAATATTTGTACATAGAGTCCCCAAGCAGTTATGAGTAAAATTTTTGAGTAATAATGAGTGAATATGTTTAGATCATGGAAGCATATCAGATGTATTAAAATGATATAGTAAATATTCATAATGAGTAAAAGTAACTTCAACAAGCAGGGAAATTTGAACAATCTCTTCTTCAAAATATTTGTTAGAACTTGTACTAATAAATAAATAATAATTACGTACAATAAATATAACAATTAAGGTAAAATAAATAAATAAACAAGTACTAGACCTTTTTCAGGCACTTGAAAAAAATCAATCAATCAATCAATCAATATCAAGAAACAAGCATTCCTTTTATTTATTTATATTATTAATTACTTGACTTGTTTTGCTTTTTGGTACATTTGTTAATTTGTTAGACCATGTAATGCTTAACACTGGAAAACAAAATGAGCAAAAATAAAAAATAAAATAAAATCTACCAGATGAAGGAGACAATATGTATTTAGGCAAAACCGATCAGATATATCAAAATATATATGATTTAATAAACTGTTAAATGATGCCATTCATAAGAAGATTTTTTACGGACGGAAAATTTATTGGACATGTTTGTCACCATATTTTGATGTTTTATGACAATAGCACATTACATAATGTAAGTTATAAATCTACACTTCCATGCAAATATCTGAGCTGTGTTTGCAGCTGCTATAACAAACAAATAGACATCTGTGATCGCATTACATCTGAACTATAGTATAATCACATCACTGCATGGCCTCTCATGACTTATTGCTTTAATGTTTACCTGAGAAAACCAATCCAACAGAGGGTCGGTTGTGTGTGTGCAGCTATAAGAGCTTAAAGAATCATGACACCGCTGGTCAATGACAATTATGTGCATTTGGCGAACTGCTGGCCTGGCTGTCGTCACTGATGCAATCACATGTGATAGATGCCAAACCCCGTGACCCCATCTTTCTGTCAGAGAAACCCACATCCCCAGTCACATGCACACACGCTCTGACACATCTTGACACTGAACCCCTCTGGGTCTCTAATTATCCCTCTGACCTTTGACCTGAAGCTGGATATATCCACCTTCTTCACACTGCAGTGAAGTAATTTTCTTAATTTGCTTTCTAATAAACAGTGTTGGTCTTATGGATGTTTCTGTGCATGCAATTTTGTTTTCATAATCTTAATGTAATAATTTCCAGTGAAATATTCTGTTTTTTACATAATAAAAGTTTCAGTGTGTTGCGAATGCTGTTTTTATGTTAACTTTTAAGTATATTTTCACAACTACAAACCTTCAATACACACATACACACTAAACTACAAAACTAAACAGTAATAAACAGTAATGAAATGTTTACATTTAGATTTTTGTACATTTACAGATACTGTTATCAAAGACTTTATATCTAGAAAGATGGTGCACTCGTATTATTATGAATTGGAGAAAGTACAATGCGCAATATGGAGGAATAAGTCCCGCCTTCTAAATAAGAGCCAATCGCTGATTGCTGTTAGAAGCTCTGGTTCCTACAGAAACATTCAGACGCGCTCAGTGTTGCCAAGTCAGAGGATTTCCCGCAGAATTGGGCTACTTTAACACTGTTGCCGCGGGTTGCTTTTCATGTCCGCAGGTTGACGTGACCCCAAATAACATGATATATATCCCCTGGAATGTGAATTTTACTAGGGGAACCCCGCCAAAAACATGGATTTTACCCTCCGGAACGCTGGGGAATTTTTAGCTGGGGTAAATTATATAACAAAATAAAACATAATAAAATTATATTATTAATGGTCATGTTTTGCTTTTGTATAATGATTAACCCTGGAAAACAAAATGAGCAAAAAATAAATTTAAATATATATAGGGTTTCAAAAATTATGATATGTTTTCATATACATGCCTTACTTAGGTTATGGAAGGTTATGGAAGTTTTTTCCATAATAATGTAGCAGAAAACATGCTGTGCCAACAGAAACATTTAGGGAATAACTCATTTTTCAGACATTGGCTGCATGGAATATTAGGGACTTTCTTACCTGATTAACCCAGCATAATAACTGGTATCATTATTTGGATAAAAGCATCTACCAAATAAATACATGTAAATGTTTTCTGCAGTATCTTAGGGGCCGCTTACACAACACCATTGTCAACAAACAACTTTTTATGTGTTTTGGCCATTCATTTACATGACAATGGCGTTCTGGAAGTCTGAAAACTCATGGGATTCAAAGTGCAAGTTTTTTGAAAACTATACCATTATCGCCTCCGTGTAAACTACAAAAACGCAAATTTGTGAAACAGTGACATTCACAAATGTTTCTTTACAAAGTGACATCACCATCTACTGGCCTTGCAGCATAATACAGCATTTTTATTCGTTTTCACGGATCCGTGTGAACAGGGATCATTTTGACAACGTTTAACTGTACGTGAAAAACTCAAAAGCAAGACTTTTCCATTTTTAGTACATCGTTCTCGTTCCCTTAGTATCCTAAGACTGAAATCCATGTAGCCGGTCAAAATAAACCCTGAGAGGGTGATCAAGACCCTGACACAGTGCAGAGAGGTCTTATATGTCTGTAATGAATATGATTGCTTACATACATGTATGTATTTCAATCTCTCTCTCTTTACAAGCTAATACACCCACCACCACAGCCCTATCAGTACAAACATACACGCACACATCTACTTGCTGCAGCCATCCAAGGTCTACACTTCAAAAGCAGGCTGCTATTGGACGCAGAGTGGGTGGGGCCTGCTGCAGTGGCAGAAAGAAGGGGGAGCGGTCGTTTGGGCTTCCCCATATGAGAAGGAGACATGCGGTGGGTCTCCCCTCCTCCCACGCACAACCACAAACCATGAAAATCAGCCCTCATTCTGACACATCTGCCGTAAAGGAAACATCCATAGTGCTTCACATCACATTTTAGACAAGAAGCTGCAAGCTACATTAACGACAAATCGAGTGCTTTGAAAAAGTGCCATTTTCTGTCAAATTATTTCAATTTCCTTGTGGGATGAAGGAAGGAAGGGAGGGAGGAAGGAAGGAGGGAGGGATAGTGGGAGGGAAGGAATAAACAAAAATAAAATAAAATAAATAAATAAACAAATAAAAGAGCACCAAATGTAGAGAACAAGTTTTTTTCCTCAGGCAGAAAATAAAATAAAGTATAAAAAATAAAATAAAATAAAAGAGTACCATAAAAAATAATAAATAAATAAACAAATGAATAAAATACCAGATGTAGGTATTTTTCAGGGATATGACAAAATCAAATAATTTAAAATCAAAAGAAAATAATATTGAATAAATAAAATATGAGTTCCATAGCAGACAAGCCAAAAAAAAAAAAAAAAACATGAAAAGGAAAAAAAAGTGCTATTTTCTGTCAAATTAGCTCAATTCCCTTGTGGGGTGAAGTTCCCACTGCGTTAAAAATAGCAGAGTGATTCGGTAGACCTCACCCAGTTATGTATAGTTATGTTTGCGTGTAACGTGACCTGGGCACCGACAGCTGTTAGCCGCAAGCGCTAGCTAGTGTTACAGCCCACTGCACTCTTACTCAGCGTGGTCCAATTTAGAGGGAGACCTTACACCTTAGTGTAATGACAGCTGCCAGGGAACACTCTCGGGGGAGCAGTGGATTTGTGTTTGGTGGGGGTGATGGGTTCGAAGAGCAAATCTATTTCATACTTGACCGTGCTAGTTGTACGTAAGCAAACCAGCCCCGGTGGAAAAGCACCAGCAGCGACAGGCAGCTGTCAAACGCAGGGAATTCCTGCAGACTTAAATGTTGAACGACATTTAAGGCTGTTAATCTCGATGTATCGAACCCTCATTATTCAAATGTGACAGGAGGTGTTGCCATGGCGAGCCTGGTTGACGTGGGACTGTCAATCACACCGTCGTGTCCTGCGATATCAGCAGTAGTGATGACATTTTGTGGGGGAGGGGATGAGGAAAATGTGCATGCCAGAATGAAAGAAGTGGGGCAATTAGGTAGAGAAAAAGGATTGTTCAATTATACATGATCCATGCGGGTCTAAAGCAAACGCTATTACACAAAGATCTAACGTTATCTCTGTGATGCTAAAATGGATGGTAGAGTCTATTTCAAACAGATGTGAAAGATGGTCAGTGTGTTAAAGAGGCAAGAATAAGGCATGATAATTGTCTCACAAATGGATAGCAGTTAAGATGAAGTGGGGAAATGTTTGGAATTGCTTATATTGCTGAGACAGCTAGTGTCCATTTAAACTGGTACTCCCACACACACAAATGCAGAGAAAACCTGTGAAGAAATCAGCATGTACATGTCTATCTTCCATGTTACACTCAGCCTAAACAAACATTTAATATTGTTCAAACAACATTAAAGGTGTTCCACAAAGAAAAACAATGCCAAAGAAGTTCTGTCTCTGTGCTCTTTGGATGCAAGGGAAATTTAAACTTGTAGACTAGTGGATAATCCAAGGCACTCAAATCAAGTAAAAAATTATTTTAAAAAGCCTTTATTTCATCTTGGCTAAATCTTAAAACAGGTGACATGTACAAACATTAAAGGTGTTGTAAGCAATTTAAGCCATTTTTTAAACTCATTATTAACATTTTGCAAATGTCAGCAACATTTCTTTCCAAAACCCCACCCTCTAAAGATATGTTAGCAAACCCAAAAACATGAAAGGTTCTTTTGAAGACTGTTTTGCAAATGTTTTCTCCTGTCACACACACACACACACACACATATATAAATAGGCACATATATTATATAGATTTAATGTTACTTTTAAAGTCCCCCTGAAATCAAAATTTAAGTTTTTTAGCTTTTAGTATGAATGTGCTAGCCTCAAGGTTATGAATAAGCTAGTGTGTTCCAAAACAATGACAAAATTCACATTTAGGAGATATAAGCAAATAAAAATTAAAGTCTCTCACTTCCGCTAAAATCCATCACGGATTTTCATGACATCACTGCGGATTTCAGCTTTTCGTCAAATATTCTGTCCAATCAAATGCTCTTTAGAATCTGAAGTCTCTCTAGAATCTTTTCATTAACCATTTTGATGTTACGAATAATAGTAATAGTAATGACAGTCATGACAAATCTTGGAGTGTTTGACATGGTAATGGATACAGCAATGTTGGTATGTTTGGTCTTGGCGATCTGCTATGCTGTTGCTGTTTTTATTGCTGCTGCTGCTGCTGCAGAGCAAATACGGGACTTGCTACTGCTATACAAAATAGCATACATGAATTACCCGTAGCTGATCTATACAGGTGGAGCTGGGGAAGGTGTAGGGTTTCTGAAAGTGTGCTGCAACTGCTACAGCAAATTGGCTACTCATACAGCAGGATGAGTTAAGCACCTATCAGCCTGTGCCATCTAGAGTTTCATGACAGAACTTTGTATCTTACCTAGCCTCAACAGGACAGACCAGATTTCTGATTATGCATAGGCGTTGTTGGTGCTTAAATAGTCACACACTGATGCAATCGTGTTGTCAAAAAATCTTCCGAAATACAGAACAAGTTGCTTTTGCAGCTTTGTTTCAATAAACAGATGGGGAAGGAACCTGCCAGACCGCCTTCCGTATTCTACCTACGAAGAAAGTGTAAAACTCTCGCAGTTCAAAAAGCTTACGCTAAATCCTACGCCTTCCCTATTCAACTTACAGAAAAAGCTTAACTGACGTGACGCCAGGTTGTTTTTTTTCGTAATTTGAATATGGAAGAAGCTCTGGCAGAAGCTAGATATTTTACTTCATAACTTGTTAACCCTCAAAAACTGACACGGCCGCCGGCGGCCAAAAAGAACTATCGTTCTTAAATGTTTAATAACTTTTGAACCACTAATCCAATCTATATGCTTTAAAATGTACCATAAAGAAGAGATTCTCGGCTTTCCAGTGATCTTTCCAGTGATCTTCTGACATTCAGAGGCTCCGTGGTGAGACTGGTTACGTCATCAAAATCTGCAGCATTCGTCAAGGCAATGCATGTGGTTTGTTCCTCTAAGCCAAACAGGAACGATTGTTGATGCCTAGTCCCGCCTCCTATGCCCAGATTGGTTTAAACCATCACCATCTCAACCAATAAACATAGGTTTTGGTCATTTGAACCACGATACTATCATGTTTCTTTGGAAGTATGAATAAGCGCAAAGTGAAAGTATTTGCGTGCGCGTGTATCTGCGTGTATGAAAACAAACACAAAAATAACAGATTTGAATGAGAACACTCATGTTACAAAGCATGACTTTGTCATAACATGAACCAAAAATGAGGATAAAACAGTTTCACATCGGATACATTATTGCAATTGTTTTCAAACGTGTCTCTACGCAGTGCACCGGTGCAATCACATGCGACGCGAACGTGAGGAGTACAGCCACAGGACTGATCTGTTTGGTTGTTATATTATCTAAATACTTATTTTATAGTTTGTGAAGATCATTAACATTAGTAGTTCAGTTGAACTACTTATTTTTCTCTCTCATTTTGTGTGTATTTTGTGAAAAAACCTTTGCACTGTTTTTATTTTCGTTGCATAAGACAATTTTCATAATTGATTTCATTACTTGCAACACTATTTGTTTTTATTCATGTTCAGATTGAAAATATAATTCTCTATTAAGTCACTTTTGCTTTAGTGTTCTGTTGTATAACATTTTTTTGTATTAATTTTACTCCCTGGTCTTTTCTGGACACACATTATCAATAAATAAAGTACACCTGTTTATCCCTAAAGAGTAATATTGTAGTTTTATCTAGATTAATAGTGTAATAAATGGCTATAACTTGCTTAGAGATTGTTAAATTTAGACAAAATTTCATCTGAAAGTTTAAAACATCCAAATATAACTTTTTAAAAGAAAAAATCCAAACTTCAGGAGGTTTTGTGTGAGTTTAAAGGCGTTTTTTTGAAATTCTGGGAATTTTTTCCATTCTCAGACAAAATAAATGTAAAATTGGCACTTTAAATGAGCTAAACTGAAACTTCAACTTATCCTGTTTAAAATGATATATGGCACTTGATGCTGACTGCTCGAATGGGTTAGAAAATCAGAGAAAAGTGCAGGCGAGTCAGGTGCCCCAAAAATGCTCTAGGTCTTTAAGGGTTAAATACTGATTTTTTTTACACAAACGCATCGCTTCGCTTCAGAAGGCCTTTATTAACCCCCCGGAGCCATGTGGAGTATGTTTATTATGGATGGATGTGGATGGAGGCACTTTCTTCAGCTCATACTCGATCCCTCGCTTATTAATATATCTCTGACTGTGTTTATCAGAAATAAGAAAGTCATATACACCTAGGATGGCTTGAGGGTGAGTAAAGCTTGGGGTAATTTTCATTTGAAAGTGAACTAATCCTTTAATACATGTTCCTGGTCTTACTGTAAAGAATTCATGTTATTACAAAAAAAAAAAAAAAATGGTAACACTTTAGGTACAGGGAACACAAATAAACTATTAACTACGACTTTTCCCTCAATAAACTAATTTACTGCTTAATAATAGTTAGTTAGTTAGTTGTTAAGTTTAGGTATTGGGTAGGATTAAGAATGTAGAATAAGGTCATATAGAATAAGGCATTAATATGTGCTTAATAAGTACTAACAAATAGCCAATAAGCAACTAGTTAAAATACCCTAATATTAAGTGTTACCCAAAAAACTGCACAGACTATTGCATAATATCTTGCACATTGTTTTAGCAACCTCACATACAGTCTGGCCCAACATTCTTTCTTGTTGACTATACTGTTTCAATTAGAACTGCATTAAATTACAGATGTAAAAATGGGTTACAAAAATAAATTCATGCCAATTTTAACCACAAAAATTTTGTGAATGTTTTCATAGTACAATGAACTCTTCTGTATATCTCAAAAGATAAATGTAATTCCTCAAGAAATGACTCACTTTAAATGCTGATTAGTCACAGTAACACCCATGACTAATGTTTATCAGAAAAATGCAGTTCTGACTAACATAATGGATTTACAAAAACAATAACACTGCTAGCACCACAACTGCTCAGTTCCTCGATATCAAAGTGTAAACCAGGAAAGTGTTGTCCACATCCCTTCTAATTCCATTCATGGCAAGTCTTCCAGACGATGTCATTATTTCACTCTGAAAACAGACTAAGAATAACACAGCTAACAAGAGAACTGAAAGGGTCCTTATATGGCCAAAGAGAACAGGGCTTTATGCCAAACCCAACATTAGACCTCCGCAACTCTCAGCGCAGGGGGCTGGTGCTCCAGAATGACTCAAATCAGGGACCGCGAGCCTGTGACAGGGGGAATGTGCCGCTGGAATGTGAGGATCGGGAACTCGGTGTGAGGGACACGTGAAGCCTTCTGTCTTAGATAAGATCATGTGTGACTGTGACTCCAGCCCATCCTGTGATTCCAATGTGATGATTACAGAAGCGCTGTCACAGAAAAGCTGGAGTCACATGCTGATTATTTTCGTAAACACTGATTTAGAGAGCACCACTCTGTCCACGTCAAGTCTGGATATGGTTACTTAGCAAGTGTCAACAGCTTCTAAAATGTTTGATGAAGCCTGAGAGGTTCAACCTTTACAGATCCACTAAAACCCTAATCCAACCCAGCAGCCTCAAATATAGATATATTAAGCTAGAAAAAGATCAAACTTTAATTAAAAACATTATCTCTTGATAAAAAAAACCCCCAGTCTAGTACACACTGAAAAATTACTTCCAGCAAAAATACTTCAAATCCCTAAAATGAGACAAATGTTTCTTCAAGCAATTCTCAAATGTAAATATCAGTTAAAAAGGATTACATATAAAATACACTACAAAATAATGAAGCATAATTTGTAGTGATAGCTATTTTTGAAGCACTCATGTGCAGCTTATACTGAAAGCACTATTTTGTTTTGATGTCTTCTGAAATGGTTTTGGTGTTGAAGAGATGGAGGAACATATGAAGAGATATGTATTATTCATATACTGTGGTATGTACACTATACTCTAAGGTACATCAAAGAATACAATGGAATAACCATTCTGGGGTGCGTTTCCCAAAAGCATTGTTAGCCAACTAACAACGCAAGTTCTGTCGTTACTAGTTCAACGATTTGGTGTTTCCCGAAACCATGGTTCAACATCGCAAACTTGTGTGGTTGGAACGACAGCTCTCGAGCTGTGGTTAGAAGCATAGTTTCTTGTTTTTATGAGATGTGGACTTAATAAATCGTTATCTTGAGTAAAATACTGTAAGCTGATATTCAGTACAATGTATATCTTTTATTTCTAATATATAAATGTCATTTACATTTTTTAGTCTGTTTTTGAAGAGTGCGCATGTGCGTACGTGCTCTAGTACGTAAGAATCAGTCCTCAGATGCCATGTCCGTAATTTATAACAAAAAATCTAGCATTAATTCGATCTCAAACGAATTTATTTAAATAAGTTTTTACTCCACCACCTGCGTGACATCATTCACCAACATGGCTGAACGACAGGTTTGCGACAATACGGTTTCGGAAAACAGTCGTGACTAGCTAGTTGATTTGTTCAACGATGCATCGTACTATGGTGGTGAAGCAGCGAGTTACGTTGTTGCACAGGAAACGCACCCCTGGTAGTGTGCAAAAAACATATCACCATGTTTTGCATTTTTTTCATGTCATCAAATATGGAAATACTATCAAATATGAGAAACACCTTTAGACTTGACGTATAAGATATTAAAAATTTGCTTTCATAAATATATATAATCCATGAATGATATCTTAAATAAGCATATTTTGTCTTATTGCATTGGAATTTTTTGTTTTGTTTTAAACAAAGTGTGGGGGGGGGGGGGAGGGGGATAACAAGTGCAGTAACAAAAAATGCATCTGTTTTAAAGAACAGATTTTAATACCTTATGAATTGTTGCTTCTCAAGTACATTTATCTTGCTTCAAGGATTTTTAGTTAATATAACTGGAAAAACAAGTTTTTGCCTTCATTATGACAGGACAGTAAGTTGAGCCAGGACTCGAACTCGGGACGCCCGAAGCCCAACTGCACTGTATGTCGCCGCGCTGCCCACAAGGCTATAGGCACCGACAGACATTTGTTATGACATAACAAAGCTAATTACTAATTACTCTTCGACAGCGCTGCCATAGAAATATACAAAGCTACCGCAAAAACAGACATTCAAAAACAAAATTCTAAAGATGGCTGCGTGCTTGTTTATTTGGCGCATAAGGACTATAGCTTACAAATCAAAATCTTCACTCAAGTTCAGTTCAATTATGGTACTTTAAAATGTGTCGCAATCATCACTGGTTCTCATCTGTCTCATCATTGCTAGCATATGTCATTGGGAAGACTTGTCATTGGGGAGATGTTACTCCATATGGGTTTGAAGCAACATCAGGGTGAGTTAATGATGACAAAAGTCGTAATTGTTGGATGACAATGCATAAGCGCCATCAATACTAAACCAAAAAAAAAAAAAAGAAAAAGAAAAAAGAAAGAAAAGTGTTCTTAACAAATTCATTGATCTTGTCAGATCTCAAGTACCTGGAGCTGTGCTCAATCCCAAACTTTTCACTATATTTCAATGTGATTCTACAAGGCAGTCCTGCTGCAACCAGCAAGTGATGTTATCATGAACTTCAGTGTCACCACATACTGATACTTCAGTGCAAATACTTCAGATGAGATGCAATCAATATCCTGAAACGTAAACATCATGCCTTGTTGGCGGCAGGGCGGGCCAGGTCATTCCAATCTAATTTCTGTCGAGACGCTGTACCCAAACCCAAGGTTTGTTAGCGAATGCACAAGGCTAATCCTGCACTGACAGACCTCCGAAAGGTGTCATATCTCTGTTTCCATAACAACGTGACTCCCAACACCTGCCCGGGTGTCTCCGGCGCAGCACGGGCTACCCCTGCGGATCACGTGACGAGTGTTTCTCATTAGCTGCGGCCCGCTTGATCTCCCAGCATGACACTTTGGATTCACCGTAGCCTCTGCTCCTATAATCACAGAACACAGCTGCCAAAACAATTACAGCTGTGCCAGGAGACCTGAATGTAAATATAAGGACCTGTTGAAAAGGATGAAATATAAAATGCACAACTGTATAATGAAGCATAATTTGGGGTGATAACCATTTTTGAAGCACTTTCTGTGCATCTTATTCATTCTGAAAGCACGGTTTCATTTTGATCTAAATTTTGAAACAGTTTAAGTGTTGAAGAGATGGAAGAACAACTTTACTGGATCTGACAGCAGCTGCATCACAGACCAAAAGTAAATGATTTCATAATGCTTTATCTGTAAATTATGGTTTTATATGGATTATGTTTTCAAAACACTTACTCATGTGCAATAGCGAGTGGGCGTTGATGCTGTTTCCTATGCAATGACGTTAGCCAATCATAACAGTGGCCGTTTACTGACAAGCCCTAAAGGAGCCACGCCTTAAAAACGGATCGTTTCAGACAGAAGGTCAGGATGAGGGTTGAAAATAATTGTTTTTCCACACATATATATATATATATATATATTGTGTACAAACTTTATTAACATTACATTATTAACATAAAAAAATAACAACAACATCATCCATCCATATTTGTTTACATTGAAAAGAAAAGAGATAATCCAGGATCTCCTTTCCCATTCCATAGAACATGAGTTCTAATACAACATGATTGTGAGAAATAATGGCAGAATTTCTATTTTTGTATAAAATATCCCATTTGAAAAAAAAAAAAATCTTCATTAGGGTTTGAGTCTATAAATCTCTTGACACTCATATTAGAAATAATCTTTATTATATTTTCTCCTTTCCTCATTCCCACTGCCCATAAGAAAACAAGGAGCTGCTGTCAGTGATAATTACCCCTCTTCACCCCTCCCTGATGAGCGTTAATACATTAAACAGTCCCATTTCATCCAGCTGCTACTGTGTGCTACACCTGCGATCGGACGTGCTGTAAATTTTATGCTCAATATAACATCCAGGTCTAGCTCCACACCATTATCTGTAATCTAATTAGGATTAATGACACGGCTGATGATGGATGCCCGGCTATCACAGGCTGAAACGGCCCTTTGCTGCTGATCTGTGTTAAGATGAGCAGCTCCACACTGATCGCCATGTTATAGGCAGAAAAACTACAACATTTTCTAGAAAAATAGAGGCATTTTGTGGCCCATCACTTGTCATGACAGTTGTGAAGTAGATAAGTGTGTGAGGATAGTAATGGTGGACTCTGGACAGGTGGATCAGTCCAGGTGTGGGTTAACAAATCTGTATTGTTTTATCGGGTACAACTGGCCCAAGCAGGTGGAAGTGTCTCAGACACCAAAAGGTGAAGAGGAGCAAAGGATCCTGGGAAGATGAACAGGTGTTAAGTGACAGAAAGAGAACAAGTGTAGGTCACAGGGCAATGATGCTGGGAACGACAAATGTTAAATTGATGTCGCTTTCTGGTTGTACAACTGTGCGTTACTAATGTAGAAACAAGGTAAGAGAGAAATGAAATGAACAAATCACAGACTAAAGCTCTATCCCGAAATAAAATGAACTGACTTGCCGTCTATTGCCTACATAGGCAGCTTCCTTTATAAGGCAGCATCCTAACTGAAATGGAACCTCATAAATGGACGATTTAAAATGTTCCACATAAACAACTCCATACAGCACACCAATGACACAGAGCAAAGCAAACAGAAGACTGTCGGAAGCTAGTTATTTTAGTTTCAAGTTTTAAATATGGATAATTTTCTTACAAAACGCATCGCTTCACTTCAGAAGGCCTTTATTAACCCCCCTGAGCCGTGTGGTTATCTTTTATGATGGATGGATGCACTGGAGTATTTTTCATTTTTGGGTGAACTAACCCTTTAAGTTAGTTTTAGTTCAACTAATCTAATTAAAATACAAACTTAATCCAAAATATATTCCCTGAAAGCAAGTCGTAAAATCACAACATCAGCACATTTCATGTTTTCAGAGAACATACAGTATGTGGAATTAAGTTTACTTATTACCCCATTGGCAAACTGTTTTGTCTTGTTCTACACATGAACTTCATTACATTTAGTTAAACTAAATAACACTTTAGTATAGGGAACACATATAAACTATTAACTACAAATGTTCCCTTAATAAATGCCTAATTTACTGCTTATTAATAGTTAGTTAGTAAGTTAGTTGTTAAGTTTAAGTATTGTGTAGGATTATGAATGTAGAATAAGGTCATGCAGAATAAGACATTAATATGTGTACTTATAAGTAGCCAATATTCTACTAATATGCATGCTAACAAGCAACTAGTTATAAGACCCTAAAATAAAGTGCTACCACTAAATCTAGTTGAAATATAAACCATTCAAGATATAATGTCTCAATGCGTAGTATGTCGTATGGCTGGTTTCACAGACAAGGCTTAAGCCTATAATCCCAGACTAAAATGCATGTTTGAGCTTGAGTTTCAACTGAAAGCAAGTTGTATTGACATATCTTAAAATATGTCAGTGCCATTGTTTTGTTTCAAGATGTACACCAGTAATGTTTTTTTCAAAGGCATGTTTATTAAAGCTACTTAAAGGCCTAATCCTTGCTTAAGCCTTGTCTGTGAAACCGGGCCTTAAATTTTACACTACATCTTAAGCAATTTTTTTTAGTATTTTACAGGAAAGCAAGACACAAATACTAATTAAAATGATTTTTTGCCATATTTGATCAGCCTATGCATCAGTAGCATGTCTAATATGCCTTGAAATGTTATTTACACGTGCAGGTTTTGGAGCAAAGCCTATGTAATCATCAATAAACAGACCATTTGTCACAATTCATTAAATCTGTTATACGACAGCAAACTTTCTAAATCCGCCCACGCTTTCATACACGCACAAGCTCACATGCACAAGCGCACATGTCACATGGCTTTTTTAGTAAAGGTTAAGCATTAGGAAAATGGTAAATTGATGAGGGTGGAGCTATGAATACTGTAGCCCGCAGGTCTTTTGTAAATCCGGTGGCCTTTCTCAGATTCCTTTGAATCACAACTGAAGGCCTTTTCCTCTAGAGCACATGACCGCCCACTTCCCACGGGACGACACAGCACATGTGTAAGTGGTGATACCCTGCAGCCTGTCAAACACACTCACTTACTCACTACAGATCGCATGCATGTGATTGCGACGTGTGTGTTGTTTAGCAGCTGCTCTGTTCTCTCATATGTTTGACGGCGACATTCCCATGTGAGCATTTCTCATTAGCCAAATTCCGATAATCTTCAACACCGCTCTAATTGTGAAGGAAATCACATGCCACACGGATCTCTGTTTTGAACTGGGGCATATCTGCACAGCACTGATATGAAAAATGAGATGAGATCTATTTTCACAAGTCCCCTGTGACACGATTCTTGACATTGGGGTGGCCCACTGACAGTTTGGTGGAAATCCCAAGACAAACCTCAACCTTTAAATGTGTCGCATTTAATGAAGGATCTATTCAGATGCAGAGCCTTAAAAACAGTTTTAGATGACCAAATCTCAAAAACATGATTGATATGGACTGAGCTGAAGGGTTCAATGGGGGCGACTGTAGTTAACAATAACAGGAACAGGATCCCATCCCCCTCAAGACACAAACACACACACAGCTCATTATTGCGCTGGGATTAGGGTTTGGGAAGGGCATGGGGACAAGGAGCAAAAATCATTAGTGTTCTCTTTATGAGCACACACACAAAATGGGTGTGAGGATGCCTCAAGAAAAAGAGAATAATTAGTCAGATTAAACAAACATTCACTTTTGCCATAGTCACAAAAAAAAATATTACACAAGTGCTGTAAAAATGTCAGTAATTTTGACGCTAAATCAATGTGAAAATGCTACAGTAAATGCTAGTAAATTGGGTAAACTGAGTTACAGTCAAAATTTTAAAATTCTATTTAAGGCAATAAAAAATATGACCTTAAAATGCACCATTTCATGGCTATTGTTAAAATGTTTTATAAGTAAAACATATGAATTACCTTATAAGTTTCCAGAAGTCTCTGTGTGACTCATAGACATTTATATAGATAAATGTGGCTTTTTATGTTAATTATGTACAGTAGTTTATGTCACAGTGTTTAATATTACATTTCATTAATGCAGCTAATGTTTATTAATGCTATTTTAATTATTCAAAATAACAGTTTTACATGACAATATAATATATGTGACCCTGGACCACAAAACCAGTCATAAGTCGCACGTGTATATTTGTAGCAATAGCCAGCAATACATTGTATGGGTCAAAATTTTTGATTTTTCTTTTATGCCAAAAATCATTAGGATATTAAGTAAAGATCAAGTTCAATGAAGATATTTTGCAAATTTCCTACCGTAAATATATCAAAAATGTATTTTTGTGAGTGGATATGTATTGGTAAGGACTTCATTTGGACAACTTTAAAGGTGATTTTCTCAATATTTTTACATTTTTTTGCACCCTCAGATTCCAGATTTTCAGATATTTCAGTATCTCGGCCAAATATTGTCCTACCCTAACAAATACATACCATACATCAATAGAGAGCTTATTTATTCAGCTTTCAGATGATGCATAAATCTCAATTTTCAAAAACAATTTACCCTTATGACTGGTTTTGAGGTCCAGGTTCACATATGATAATCACATCATCATTTATTCTTTCTTATGTCTTTATAAACCTGTATTAATACTTCTTTTATGGAACACAGAAAGAAAGAAAGAAAGAAAGGACAATTTTCATCTGTTTGTTCAAGCTGTTGTTTGAAATGTTTTCATAATGGTATGACTGTAATGAGAATAAATGCAAATAATAAAACACTGAAATCTGAATAATGTGACCAATGGCACCAATTCACTCTTAAAACACTCAATAAAAATTGAATGAAGTGCTTTTTTCCTTAATGTGACCAATTAAACACTAATATGTTTTATGTTAAAGAATATGCCATGCAAGTGAAGCAATAAATAGGTTTCATTAAAGTCAATTTACCAGGATTCAAAAATGTAAATGTCTTGAATTACTGGGACACCAACATGGAGCTCATTAGACAGGAGAAAGTGGTAAATTGTGGAAATGAAAAATAATGAGGGAAGATATTGTGCAGCGATGCATGGGAGTAACGCCACAGGGGACCATAAAGGAGAATGCATATGGAGATGGAGAGAGAAAGGAAGAGGTAGCCATCATGCTCTCATCTCTGGCCCATCTTTTGCCCTCTGTGAGACCCTGGTATTGTGCACCGCTGATATAAGCCATTGTGAAGGGAGCCATTGGCCCTCCACTACGGGTTAAGCACTTCAAATACACATTGTTACAAGTTAATGTGACCAGTTAAGTGATCTATGATGACCCCAAATGCTCACTCTCTTTCTTTCTCTGTCTCTGTTGCTTTTCACCCTCACTCTCTGATCTTTCGCAGCGGCCACACAATATGCTGCTAAGACCTTTTAATAGGCTTTTAAAGAGAGTTCTTCAAAAGATCTGACTCCACAAATAGGATCATTCCTGAGGAAGAGGCATTTGGGAACACAGAGAAGCCTATATGATGATGAGAATGGAAAAGAATCTTTAAAACATATGTAATACTGGACTGTAAAGGCAGATTATAAATTAAGATTGCAGAGTAACTACAATGTGCATTTTTGTTAGAATTTTTTCTTATCTCATACAAAAAGTTACCACTGCGTTACCATGAGATGTAATACCATGGTACTATATATTCACATATCACGGTATTTACATAGTACTTCAAAAAAATCAAACCAGGAATGCATGCAAATCTCATTGCCACAATGCTAAAAGTGCTAATAGTAGTTATTAATTGTAGTGCTCATTCTAGGTAGTTGCTGCGTGGTTGCTAGGGTGTTCTAGATAGTTTCTAGGTTATAGCTATGGTATTGTGGGTGGTGGTTGAGACCCAGAGGTTGCTAACAAGTTGTTAAATTCATGTTGTGAACATGACACCGAACGGGAAAACTCATCTACTCACAGCCTCATTGTGTTTATAATCACACTCTTGCAAACTATTATAACTCGAACTTTCAGGGAAAATGTTTTATAAATGCAGACTGAAAGAGTTGATGGAAGCTTAATGGTGGTGATGTCGAAGTCATGTGACTGTTGTGTAAGTCTATAGCCTACGTTTAGCTTTTTACTTCTGGCAATTGTATTTAGGCTTCGAAATTCATAAAAGTTGTGTTATCATGATGAACAAAACATGTAAGAGTAATAAACTTTGTTGTCATAGAGCTTATTTTCTCCAATAATCCAAAAGTCAATGAAAAAATTCTATTGGGTTTTTGTTGAGGGAACCAATAAGTATATTTATAAGTATGTATATATATACTTACTGTAAATATTATACATAATATTTAAATTATTTTATTTCCACACACACTCTGACCAATCAACTCTCTCTGTCATCGTGACCTCCCTCATTCCACAGATCTGTATTGAAGGGCGATGGCCGTGAAACAGCATTGAGGAGTGTGTGAGCGTGTAAAGGAGTATTGGTGGGAATTCTGAGAGAATGAAGCCTGTGAGAACCAAATCTCCCCACCATCCCACCTCCCATCATGCTCTGCTCCCTCTCGCTGCATGGAGACAGACAATGCTGGCAGGTGGTTTGGTCTCCTTCAAAACTGAAGGTCTTTTCACTGCTTGGAGGTTGAAACTAAGCATTTTTGTCCTTATTTGAAGTTTTGCTCACATTCTTTACAATTAACAATATGGTTAAGAAATATCAAAAATTATATCTTTCTTTTCTGATGTCGTGACAACTTTTCTATCGGCTGCACATTTGAATCAAGTCACTGTGGAGTGTAAAACTGGCTATTTATGATTAAAAATATCCAAAGAATACAAGACCAATCACAATTTAATATTCAAAAAAATGTAATAAAGAAGAGCGATTGAAATTCAGTATGCAAGTAGTACAATCGAACATTCTATTAACGAAAATTAATATGAAATGATTTACAAAAAGTTTGAATGGAATATGTACATGAAGCGATTCATTGCTGAAGTTTAAAACTGAAAGTTTGAACCCTAATTTTTGAGGAATATTAATACAGTGGTTTCAAGCACCAATTAATATGGGGTCTCCTTTAAATAAAAAGCTTTCAAAATCTTTGTCATATTATTTTCATTACAATACATTACCACTGTTTTATTATGTAAATTAACTACAGTATTTTCCATAAACTGGTTACTATGGTACATTAATTTAAGGGAAGGCATTTGTCATATGCTAATCAGAGGGATATTTATATATTTTGCTATTGTAGAATTGTTGACTGCAAAAAAATCAAAATAGGTTGTCAACTGAGCAGAGAGATTGCAAAGCAGATTTCTATTCGCATCACAACGAAAATAACTTAGTCATTATGACTAAATCAGGATGCACAACACCATCCGTAATTAATGAGCCCGCAAGATCAGTGCTATAAACAACAGAGTTTGTAGCAACAAGAGACACAAGAGGCGTGAGGAATCCATTACAGATCCAAAACACTGTGTAGTGTTCATATGTATATATCTGGATATAAGTGCTTTAGCTGAGTGCTGTCTATAGCAGCATCATCTCTGCTAGTCCAGCTCTCTAATGAGAACAGATTCAATAAAAGACACTTAGAGGTCCACGGCCGGAAGAGACAATGCAAATAGAGTTTATTCTCAGCCTGCATGTCTGGTTTTCTTGGAAAGCAGAGATGAAGCAATCATGGCTATGATGTTTATTTGATTTAGGGCCCCTCTTGCTCTCTTCACCCACTCCCAAACATAAAGAGAGAGAGAGATACACGCCTGTCTGTGAAGAAAAGCGGAAAAAAGAGAGATGATTGAGTTTGAAAAGAGAGCGCTTTATCTGTTAATACACTTATGATATATGGATGAAATATATTTACAGCACTTTTATGATTTTGCAATCTTTCTAACAACTCCTGCTATGTTTCTTAAAACCTAACAAAGCGTATGATCTTTTTTTTATTTTACGATTTCACACAACCAATTCCCTATTCAGTTAGTTCAAAAGCATCTGGAATTCCACAAGGCCTGACATGCATTATCAAATTCAGTTTTTCATCTTCTTTACAAGTCTTCATTTCATTCACCCGCTCTGCTATTCAAATCACAACGCATTAGCGAACAGCAGCTCTAAGAATGTGCTGATATCCTTTGATAGCTGCCCCCTGTCACCCCACTCCCTCCAGTTTTCTTACCCGCTTTTGTGTCTCTGTGAACTTGGCCTCTTTGGAGGCCCTCACAAAAGCATCCTGAGGAGCGAGGGTCCCGCGCCACACACAATGCAACCCACCGACTTGTCTCTGCTCATGCACTGACACCAATACGTCACACAATAAATGAATGCCAGGTTTTTTTTCCCCTGTTAGATTGTACAGATGCTTTGCATCAGTTGAACTCGATGCCCCCAGAAGGACAGTGGCGCCAATAAATTGCCTTAAACTGCTTAATTAAAGGTAAACTAATTTAGAAATGGATTTGGTTATGCTTAAAAAGATTTGCAGAATTAAATTAATGGTGTATTTTCAAGCTACGCACACTATTGTAATGGGTGTGTATAGCTAGGCAATAAGATGGTAGACAGGATTTCCCCTGTTCTGTTCAATGAATATGTAGTAATAACACTAGATAGCAATGCAAAAAAAAAAAAAAAAAAACAATATAAGGGTTTGCAGACTAAACTAAAACTTAGCTGCAAAAACGGTGAGAAATTGGATGGATGGATAGATAGATAGATAGATAGATAGATAGATAGATAAATAGATAGATAGACCTTCTAGGCCAAAAGCGTCCACCAAGAGATCAACAAATATTTCTAACTCTGGTGGAAAATGCTATAACTATAATGCAAGAAGCTATGGTGCAAGAAGCGATTACAAACATTATAAGTGGGGACAAAATGCTGAAAAAGATTAATTTGTGTTACATATAATTTGTTGGTCAGGGCACTTGGATAAAGCTTGGATAAAACAAAACAAAACCAAGCAGTCATAAACAAAGGCTAAACTCTTGTGAAAACTTCCTACTTTGTTTCCTTGGCTCTGACCCCATTCATCCCACCCACAATGCCCTGCTGGAATTCCTAAAGGGTGGGAGGGTGAACTCAAGGGGAGGGTTGGGGCTCCCGGCAGCATTCCGCCACAGAGATTCCAGCCAATGGCTCTAGATTGGAGAGGAGGAGACAAGAGGAGGGGGGAGTTCAGATTTGGGCCGGGTTTTGCTAACTTCTTCCCATGAACCTCATGGACATGGTACACCAAAGACAGTGTGCTCCCACACACTGCAAAACAGAGACCTGTCAAAACCAATTACGGATGACTGGGGCGTCCAAAGAGACCACGGACATAGGATGAAATTGGGGTCACAGAAAGAGTTCAGAGAGGCCGTTCGTGGAACCAATAGGTTACAGAGCACCTCCTGTAGCTTTTTGTCTTCCTCAATCCATGTTTGTCTTTAAGACGCCTTTCCATTAAGAGCAAATGTGTCATGAAGAATCACAGCTAGATTAAAGTACATGGAGGAAGATTGATTTAATGACAACTTGAAACGCATCGTCATTTTTCAATCTATGCTCTATGCTTCTATGTCCTGACCATCCTGAACTGGGTTTATTTAATTTGGCAACTTACCAAATAAATAAATAAATGGACATAAAATAGTAATTTCAGTCAACAGAAGATAAACTGTGTCAAAATCATGTGGGAGAAAAGAGAAAGTGAAGTAATGAGAGAGATGTAACTTGCACAGTAACTGTTAGAGAGAGAGTCAGACTGATAACCTGAAGGTTGCGGGTTCGAATAGTGCAAGGAAAAATGGCTGCCCACTGCTTTAGGTGTGTGTGTCCACAGTTTGCAGTGTGTGTGTGTGTGTGTGTGTGTGTGTGTGTGTTCACTACTCACAACTCCTAATGTGTATGCACTAACTTGGATGGGTTAAATGCAGAGGACAAATTCCGATGAATGGGTTACCATATTAGGCCTTAAAATGTCCCTTGCTCGCTTAGGCCTATAATATTTGAATAAAGGGTGAAGATGTCAATTTTCATTGGCAGGACATCACGTTTGGCCACTAATGTATTAACTTTTGCCAAGGAGCAATAATAATAATTTAACCAGTGTGAAGGAGCATTTCATTTCTCAGAATGCATTACCTGTATTTAATTTAATTGTATTACAATTCAGTGAAATCCTCTTTCTGTCATTCCAATCCAAATTCCAATTCCAACTTCCTGTGGGAAGTGGCCATTTAAATTCAAACTCATGAACGGAAACGGAGCCAATTCTTTAATTCTGAATTTTTCATAACCCTGATTCATTACAGAACATGCATGTCAGCAGAATGCTGCCATTAACCAATGAAGATCAAGTATTCCAGAGAGCCGCATAACGAGATCTCATGAGGTACTGTATATAAAGATAACACAGACCAAATGAGGTGGGATATGAAAGTAACTCTGAAAGAAAACTGACACCTTTGCGCTTTCAGCATCTGAAAAAGGGGTTGACCTTCCTCATGAACCTTAACATGAGCAAAGCCAAAGGGATTCTTAAAGGGCAAGAGGTACTGACACATCAACCACTGCCACACATAACGTCTTAGTAAAGATATTAGATGTCTAAAAAAGTAAAATCCTGCATAATCATGAGAATAATTGATTGCAAGATGTTGTTTTGTCATTAGTTAGCAAAGTAGGAAACACAGCCTTATAAGGGAATGTGGAAATGTTACAAACAATACTAACATGAAACAATGCAAGGATTAAAAGACCTCACTTCCTTCTCACCGGTGTCCTTTTCAGCGTGGAACAAATAAAACAAAAAAATCTTTGTAGCTACACACTGAATGACAAATTCAGAGCACTTTGAGATGAAGCCAGATTCACACGACCTGTACTGTGTTTATGTGCCAAGCAGGCACAGAGTTAATTTGCTCTACAGCGCCATCTATCGATCAGCCGAAGCATAGAAGGGCCTGTTTCTCAGAACTTCCTCAACAGGAATAACATGCTTGGAATCACTGGCAACAAACAGCCTGTTTTTTCCAAATTACAGAGTGTTTTGTTCTCGTGATGATCATAGAATGATTATAGTACTTGTCGGTCAATGAATTGTCCTTCGGCTTATGATGACTAACTACAGTGGTCATGTGGGCTACACATCATACTTTAGGACTCATCACACCAAGAGGACTGCTTGAAGATACATGGAGATAAAGCTATAAAACAGTGCTTTTCTCAAGCATCAAGAAAAATAATGCTAGATGCAAATCATAAATAATAATAAATAATATTAATATTATTTCACAATATTGCTGTTTTATATTGTATATTTGATCAGCCTTGATGAGCATAAGAGACTTGTGAGATTCAATTTAGACATGTCTTCAATTTAGTACAATAAAAGAATTCTAGTAACCACTTGATTTCAAACGTAAAACCTGCATCACGAAGCAAAACCCGTTGAGAAGCACTGCTCTAAAACACCTGAAGTGATTATAAAATGCTTGAATGGTGATGGATACTATTTCCAAATATAACACATTGATGCCATTACTTAAGCTACTCTGCTTTCCCAAACGGCTGTGGGAGTGGGAGGCAGGGTTAGGTAAGGTGATGGTGGTAGATTTGATGTATTATATCCCAGAATGCTCTGTCTGTTTCAGCTCAGTGCAGGGTTTGGGTGGCAGCCAGACTCCACTGTTACCATGGGAACCATTTACTCCAGACTGGCATCACAAGAGCATTTTAGCCTTTTACTACAGGATGAACCAGCAAGACAAAAAAATACAACATGCTTGAATTTCCCAAATATGGTCAAAGGTCCATCCCAGATGCCTAAATTCCCCATAAATTCCAAAAAAATAGAGTAGTTCTCGGAACAAACAGTCATATTAGACAGGAAGGAGAATTCCTGGGCAATTCCACATAATCTGTCGAGTGTCAGCAGAGGGATGTTATCCTCTCTAAAAAAACAGAGCCATGATGTACAGCAGAGCGAGGGAGGGTGGACAGAAACATTACTAGAAAAACATGAAATATTCGGGAAAGGACACAGACAATGATCTAAAAGTTCATGTGCTCATGAAGTTTGAAATGTGATGACTAAGAATTAGACTAAGGCAATTATTAGATTGTGTACATTTAAAGACCAGGCTTATTATTATCATTAGATGTGATGTAGCGCTCCCTGTTGGCAATACCTGCAACAAATGAATCATCCCCACAGAAAAAAAACAAAAAAGCTAAATCACTGAGGAAAAAAAATTGTGTCTGTCTAGGTAAACTCTACATTACAGGGACAAAATGTCCACACAAAGATGGCAATATATAAAATCTTTGTCCTTGAGGGGACATTTTTTAGTCCCCATGAGGAAAACAGCTTATAAATCACACAAAGTGATGTTTTTTTGAAAATGTAAAACTGCAGAAAGTTTTCTGTGATGCGTATGGGGTTTGGGGATAGAATATATACAGTTTGTACAGTATAAAAATAATAAAAAAATCATTCCCATAAAATATGTAAACCAGCTGTGTGTGTGTGTGTGTGTGTGTGAGCGCGCGTTTTTGTGACATATCAGAACATAAAGTTGTATAGTGACATGGGTATGACATAGGTGTGACTTATGAGGACATTACCCCATGTCCCCATTTTTCAAAAGGCTTATAAATCATACAGAATGAGTTTTTTGAGAAAGTAAAAATGTTTTCTGTGATGGGTAGGTTTAGGGGTAGGGGTAGTGTAGGGCGATAGAAAATACGGTTTATACAGTATAAAAACCATTACGCATATGGCATGCCCCCACAATTCACAAAAACAAACCTGTCTGTGTGTGTGTGTGTGTGTGTAATATCCAAAAATCCTTAAAACAAGCAACATTTACTTAAGTAGGCAACACTTTATTTTGATGGTCCTCTTTAGACATTCTGTTGATTATACCTTCATGTCAACCAACAGTATTACTAGACTGTCTGCTTATATCTGCTAACACTATAGTTTTGGTTCCCCAAAAGACATTCTAGTGACTTCTACTGAGTACATGTCAACTTATTCTACTAACTCTAACAGACTGCTAATACTCTAATGAGAATGCATTAACATGTAGGTGCAACGTTACTTATAGTCAACAGAAAGTCTAAAGGGGACTATCGAAATAAAGTGTAACCCTTAAGTCTTATTTTCAGAGAAATCTAGCTAATCTATTTATTTTTCCTTCACTATTGCAGTGATTCTCAACCTTTTTGACTCCAAGGCCCCTCATTATCCAAAACAATATTCAAAGGCCCTCTTGTCTAAACTGATATGTACCTCTGGTACTTCTGGTGTCATAAAAAAAAACTAAATTAAAATATTATGTCAGTTGTACATCTTATAATTTTTATTACATTACATTTTTTTTATTATTATTTATTTATTTGCATTTGAATTAAGATTATCTAAAATTAACAAAATGTAAATAATTTAATGATTTATTGGGGCCCCCTTGGTTGAGAACCTCTGCCTCTTTCTTTAAAAAACAAAAAAATGACAATATTATTTTATAATATTTTTAAGTAATCTTGTTATTGTTTAGATGTTGTTTCGAGATGTTGTTATATTGTTCATTATGTTTAGATATTTATAGTAGGAAAAAATGCAAAAATACTGATTGATAAAATGGTTTGTGCAGCTAACACTTTCATTAACGAAAAAAAAAAACAAAAAAAAACACTAGCATCATTTACTCACCAGTTCTTAGAGGAGAGATGTTTTTGAAGGATCTTCGAGCAGGTCTTTTCCACAATGAAAGCGAAGGGGACTTTTGCTGTCAAGCTCCTAGAAGGACAAAGAAACAGTCTCAAGTCTTCTCAAGTCATACGACAGCTTTGTGTGAAGAACTGAAATGTAACTTATCTCACTATGAGCTGACACAAGGGTGAGTAAATAATAACAGAATTTTCTTTTTGGGCTGAAGAAAACAATAAATCAACTACCGAAACAAACAACATAAAAACTGCATAGAAATTAAAATATATCATGCCATTTATATCTGTATGTGCATGAATCATTGTATACATGTAAAAATGTGTTTAATATAAACTATCCAATCCAATCCAATCCTATCCAATATAAATGTAAATCAATTTGGATAAAAGTGTCTGAATGCAAAATGTTGTGAAATCAGAATGTTAACAGGAAATGGTCTGACTGGAAGAGTTTGAACAATCACAGCCAAACAAAACAGAAAATTGAGTGCAGCCCAAATAAATGTTGTAAACTTTTGGCAATAACAAGTAAATTCACTTGTACAGTGTCATCCCACTTCGACATTTCTGACCTCACCACTTATTTCCTATCCGGTGGTGTAAATACATTCCGCAGAGACTTTCTATTGTTTGTGAAATATGTGGAACTGAAGTGTAGGTGGAGCAAAAGGGTCTTTTCCAGTAAAAGGCCGGTAAACTTCTTCTTTCTTGGTAACTGAAACTTTCATATTTCACTTTCTCAACATCAAATAAACTTTCACTGAATGGACTTCCTCTTTTTGAAATGTCAGCACCAGGTGATACCTGGCCTAGAAGGGGGAGGAAGAGAGGAGGCCACAAATTTAGTTTTTTTCATTAGATTATTGCCAAATATCATGAGGTGAATTGGCATTAACACAAAAAATGACCATCACTGCATCCGAAACTGCATACAGTATAGTACAGACATTGAAAAAATTGTTGGTACCCTTGATAAATGTGATCAAAGATGACTAAAATAAATCTGCATTGTTTATCCTTTTGATCTTTAATTCATAAAATTAGCAAAAATCCAACCTTTCATTGAAGGAAAAGAATTGAAAGTGGAGGGAAAAATCACATTAATTTCATAATGTGATTTTTCCCTCCACTTTCAAAAAAAAAAAATGTAAATATTATTTCAAAATGTTTTTCTCCAAAACACGTTGGCCACAATTATTGGCACCCCTAGAATTTTTTTGAAGTAAAATATCTCTGAAGTATATTCCCATTCATATTTACATTTTTTTTTTTTTTTTGGCACACCAGGGTGATCATGAACATGAAATTGTCCAGCCATGACTTCCTGTTCCACAGGAGTATAAACATGAGGAAACACAAAGGCCAAATTCACTTAATCATTCATCACAATGAGTAAAACCAAAGAATACAGTTCTGATGTGCAGCAAAAGATTGTTGAGCTTCACAAAAAGCATTGAAAATCCCCATTTCCACTATCAGGGCAATAATTAAGAAGTTCCAATCAACTAAAGATGTTACAAATCTGCCTAGAAGAGTATGTGTGTCTAAACTGTCCTAATGCACGGTGAGGAAGAAAGTTTGAGTGGCCAAAGACTCTCCAAGGATCACAGCTGGAGATTTGCAGAGATTAGTTGAGTCTTGAGTCTCAGAAAGCCTAAAAAAATTATCAAACAGCACCTACATCCCCACAAGTTGCTCTCATCCAGAAACAATCTCCAGCATTTTCAGTTGTCAGACAAGACTGGAACTAAAAAAAGCACTTTTTGGCAGCAAACTCACCAGATGAAATAGATAAAAAGTACCCCATGCCCACGGTTAAATATACTGCTGGATCTTTAATGTTGTGGGCCTGTTTTTATGCTGGAGGACCTGGACATCTTGTTCAGATACATGGTATCATGGATTCTATCAAATACCAACAGATAAAAAATCAAAACCTGACCACTTCTGCTAGAAATCCAATAATGGGCCGTGGTTGGATTTTCCATCAGGACAATGATCCAAAACCAACACAAAAATGTGTCACTAAGCACAAAATGAAGCTTCTGCCATGGCCATCCCAGCGCCCTGACCTGAACCCTAAAGAAAATGAGTGGAGTGGACTGAAGAGAAGAAGCACCAACATGGAGCTGGGAATCTGAAGGATCTGGAGAGATTCTGCATAAAAGAATGGTCTCTGATCTCTTGTCAGGTGTTCTCCAAACTCATCAGGCATTATAGGTAAAGACTCAGAGCTGTTATCTTGGCAAAAGGAGGTTGCAAAAAGTATTGAATAAAAGGGTGCCGATAATTGTGGCCAACGTGTTGTGGAGAAAAACATTTATTTCATAATGTGATTTTCCCCCCACTTTCAATTCTTTTCCTACAATGAAAGTTTCAATTTTTTTCAGATTTTATGAATTAAAGATCAAAAGGATAAACAATGCAGATTTATTTTTACAGTCATCTTTGATCATATTTATCAAGGGTACCAACAATTTTGTCCACGTCTGTAGGTACTACATCCGGTTTGAAACTTATTTGCATCGTTAAAAAAATACATTCTATATAGTATGGCTGCATCCGAAATTGCATACTTCCATACTATATAGTAAGTGAAACACAGTATGTGACAAATGAAGTATGTCCGAATTCACAGTAAAAGAGTAGGCAAAAAGTATCAGGACCTACTCTTTCGGCGAGATTCTGAAGTGTGTATATGATGGACACTTTACAATCCCATGAGGCCACGGGAGAGGATTTGTGAATGGCAGTAGAGTGACGTAACTGACACTGGTAGGTCACATAATAATGACAGAATGGCAAATGTAGTACATACTATATAGAATTAACTTTTTTTAACTGTTGTGAAGTAATTACTTATTCAAAATAAGTACCTACTCAAGAGAGTATGTGATTTAGGATGCAGCCTTTGAAAGTGTGTAGTATGAATGAAATTCAGATGTACTACATTCACAATGTTGTCATTGTCATGTGACCTACGGAGTCAGGTCCATCGCTTCACCGCCATTGGGCAGTCGTGACCTAATGGTTAGAGAGTCAGACTGGTAATCTGAAGGTTGCAGGTTCACCCTCTCAATCAATCCCCGGGCGCCACAGCAAGAATGGCTGCGCTCTGCTCTGGGTGTGTGTGTCCACAGTTTGCAGTCTGTGTGTTCACTACTCAATACTTCTAATGTGTGTGCACAAACTGGATGGGCTAAATGCAGAGGACAAATTCCGAGTATGGGTTACTATACTTGGCCTTCACATGTCACTTTCACTTTCACCTTCATTCATAAATCCTCTCCCGTGACCTCATTGGATAGTAAAGTCTCCATCGAATGTGCACTTAAAATCTCGCCAGAAGGTCATCCGCGTACTTTTTGCCTAAACTGTTTTATGAATACCATGAATTTGGATATACTTCTCAGCTCACATACTGTTTTTTGAATACTATATATTATGAAAATAGGCATATTCAGAGACAGCACACGACTCTGATTGCAGGTAATGTCAGTACTCATAAAAGAGTAGGCAAAAAGTACCCGGATGACCTACTACTTCCAGCGAGATTCTGAAGTGTGCATACAATGGACACTTTACTATCCCATGAGGCCATGGGAGAGGATTTGTGAATGGCAGTGAAGTGACGTAACTGGCACTGGTAGGTCACATGATGAAGATAGCATTACAAATGTAGTACATCCGAATTGCTTTCATACTACACACACTCATACTACATAGAACATAATTGTTTAGCAGTCGTGAAGTAATTCAAAATAAGTACCTGCACAAGATGCAATTTCAGACGCAGCCTGCTCTCAGCTGACATTTTTGCTGTAGTACACCTGCTTTTCCATTGTAATGGTTGGCACACTAACATAAGGTACATTTCTGCCACCTACTGGACAAGAATGTGGTGCAAAAGGTAGAGAAAAAGGGGGAAAAAATCCTTAAATAAATAAAGAAAGAAGACTGTACCTAAAATAACGTAAAAGTGTATTAATCAGACCAGTTGACCTTAAATATTTAATCATCTTAAAAATAATCATTATAACTAAAAAAAAAAAAAAATAATAATAATAATAATAATACACCCAATGACCCAATATATTTGGCACATTGCTACATATCTGGCCATTATTATCACCTCATATAAAGGATGAGTGTGAAGTAAGAGTTCTGAAGTGTGCATACAATGGACACTTTACTATCCCATGAGGCCATGGGAGAGGATTTGTGAATGGCAGTGAAGTGACTTAACTGGCACTGGTAGGTCACATGATAAATATAGCATTACAAATGTAGTACATCCAAATTACTTTCATACTACATAGAACAAACCTTTTAGCAGTCGTGAAGTAATTCAAAATAAGTACCTGCACAAGATGCAATTTCAGACGCAGCCTGCTCTCAGCTGACATTTTTGCTGTAGTAAACCTGCTTTGCCATTGTAATGGTTGGCACACTAACATAAGGTACATTTCTGCCACCTACTGGACAGGAGTGTGGTGCAAAAGGTAGAGAAAAAGGGGGAAAAAATCCTTAAATAAATAAAGAAAGAAGACTGTACCTAAAATAACGTAAAAGTGTATTAATCAGACCAGTTGACCTTAAATATTTAATCATCTTAAAAAAAAAAAATCACATACACCCAATGACCCAATATGTGTGACACATTGCTACATATCTTGCCATTATTATGACTCTTATTATATGAGATAAAGGATGATTCAAGAAAAATGGAATGACATAATGTCACAAATGTTTACAAATATTTAGGTGATATTCTACCACTGTTCATGTTCTGCCATTAGATGACACTGTTGTTCTTTGTATTGTATTTAAAGCACAAAGTTACAGTCTGCATGTGTTCACAAACTGTCAACAAGGGCAGCTAGAAATGATGGACTGTTAATATTATCATTATGTTTTTTTCCCCACCCATGCTGCCTATAAAAAGTGCTTGTGAAAGTGTTAAGATGGCACGCATACCTCTCTAAATAGAAATATCTGTTAAACATGTAACGGGCTTGGTTTTTAATGATCATTTTCACAGATCGTTAACTTTTTATATGATATAGTGAAAGCTGATACAAACTATTTCCCGGTCACTGATGGGTCTCCACAGTGAGACTCACGGTCACAAGACACGGTATGAACATTACTGGTCTCTTGCTGCATGATTGATGGAGGACAGCTTATATAGACTTTTACAGATATATTGAAAAAGTTATGCAAAATCTTATACAAAATATATAAAGTCTTTTAAGATGTATAAAATGGATATACAAATGTCCTAAACTGTATTAAAAATGTCCAGGTATAAAACTTGTAAAAGATAAATACAGGCCTGTATGAAACATATCTAACTAGCTATTTTTAAAAAAATGTACACGTATCATAATTGTCCATACAACAGTTTTACCATCATTATTGATCATTAAGCTATATATATGTTAAAGTCAGCATAAAACACATGTTGCAATAGTCCTTTCTTCCTTATTGTGACATGTATCCAAGTGAAATGGCTTCTTGAACAATAAAAAAATGTAGGGCGAGACTTTATTATGTCTATTGGGAATTGATTGGATTGCTGTGATTTGCTATTGGTGGATCTCATGCGAGTGACAGGTTGTCCCGCCCTCACGCCAATAAACACGTCATCAGAGAAGAGATGTTGCTTATTATATTATTTATTAATTTGTGAAATTATTAATAAATTACCCATTTATGTTCATGTTCATTTTCAGTTTTATTTTTCCACAGAAAACAAACAAATGCAAAGTCTGTATGGTCAAATTCTATAGAACAGTAACTTGCTGTAACTTTACATTCCTCTATACAATCCCTAACACTGTCACTGAAAAGGTTGTGACTATCAGAACATCTTAAAGTCATCTGAACCATCATGAGCAAACATTTGAGTGAATGTAGCCTTTACTGTCAAGGATACACTGTTCGGTTTAATAATGTGAGTTTTTTCGTACTCCTGCTGTCATTGTACACAGATCTTCACACTTCATTACTTACACTCATAACATTCACAGGCTGCTCTATAAATATTCAGCGGTGCTGCGGTAGTCACTCATGGATCAAATGACTGTCATCACAGATATCAAGTTCTTTTGAATCCTGTATGGATTTTAAAAAATAAACAAATAAATGATTTCAGTGCAATTCAAAAACACAGTACAACATCAAATTCAGCCTGAACTAAAATTAGGTATAGGGAAAAAAATGAACATGATTCCGACTGCAGGAATATCCTGCATGATGTGGCCTGATGATTAATGATCTTTTTATGCCCTGAGTCTTCTTTGGTTTGTTTTGAAGGTGACTGTTGCTTAAAGGGACAGTTCACCCAAAAATGAAAATTCTGTCATTAATTACTCACCCTCATGTCGTTCTACACTTGCAAGACCTTCATTCATCTTCGGAACACAAATTAAGATATTTTTGATGAAATCCGTGAGCTATCTGGCATCCGAAAGACTGCAACGTTATTACCACTTTCAAGGCCCAGAAAGGTAGTAAAGACATCATTAAAATAGTCCATGTGACTACAGTGGTTCAACCTTAATACTATGAAGTGACGAGAATACGTTTGTGTGCAAAAGAAAACAAAAAAAAAAAAGACTTTATTCAACAATTTCTTCTCTTCCATGTCAGTCTCCTACATTGTTGATGTAGTAAACACATTTCAACGCTTCCGTGTACTACGTCAGAACGCCGACTCATTATTAGAGGGCTCCTGTGTCAGCATCAGAGGGTAGAGAAGAAATTGTTGAATAAAGTTTATTTTTGTTTTGATTTTGCACACAAAATGTATTCTCGCTTCATAACATTAAGGTTCAACCACTATAGTCACGTTGACAATTTTAATGACGTATTTACTATTTTTTTGGACCTTGAATGTGGTAATTATGTTCTATGGGGGATAAAAAAAAACCTCTCGGATTTCATCCAAAATATCTTGATTTGTGTTCTAAAGATGAACGTCGAACGGACCGTTCACATATCGCGTCTTTTGCGCACTCAAATTTGTTATTTCAAATGTAGCCGCGCGGCAGGCGCGCTCATAATGGAAGCAACGCAGTTGCAACGCGCATGTGGTGCATTTTCCAGGCACATCGAGATGAAAAATTCTCAGCTTTTCAGAATGCCACAATTGCACCGCAGGTCAAGTGACAAGAACCAACCGATCAGCTTCGGCCTTTCTATAAGAAAACATCGAAAGCTTAGCCGAACAGCTGATCATAGCTGTATAGGGTGGTTTTTATTTCTCATCTCCATAAATATATCTAGTAGTAAAGCTAATGCAAGGGCTAGAAATCAATTTATCCTTTGCTGAAACTTCCTCGTCCTAGTGAAGAGCGCAGTTCATGGTTGCATAGCAACGATAGACGCCACGAGAGTGCAAGCGCTTTGGAAAGGAGAAAGCGCTTTCCACGCGATATGTGAACGGCCCCTTACGGGTTTGGAACGACATGAGGGTAAGTAATTAATGACAGAAATTTCATTTTTGGGCGAACTAACCCTTTAACTAAACAACATAAAACAACCAAAAGTACACAATAGAGCTGCACGATTAATCGATCATTAATTAAAAGATTACAATCTTGATTCAAGCACCCACACAATATTTTTCCTAAATGCTGATTTGTGTCTATCAAACCTGTTGAAATTAACTTGACGCTTCAAATAAAGATTGTATCAATTACATTGATACACCAGTAGGTGTAACAAGTGACTGTTAAAAAATCTATGTCATTGAATCATTCATTCAAGAGATGTGACATTATTACAATATAAAAATATTAAACACTCCAAGGTTTTTAATTGTGATTAATCATGATTAATTACAGAAAAAATTAATTAGTTAATTTTTTAATCGATTGACAGCACTAAATATAACATGATGCATCATGCAGACTTATGAAACGTCCTTTAACTGTTTTCCCTGTCTTTTACTTAAACATAATTTTGACAATATTTTACTGTAAAAAAAACCCATGCATACACTTTTAGAATATAATATGCATTTTGAATGATAAGTTAACTTACAGTTCACAATTAACAGGTTTTATTGTAGTATTCTGACATTTTTATTCCGTTTAAAAACTGCAAACATTTTTTTACAGTGTACTTGTGCTGTATTCTTTATGTAACAGCCATCATGTGAATGCACAGAAGCCTGCAGGAGGAATCACAGGGCACAGAGGGTGAACATTAACACACATGCTTGACTCACATTACTCCCTCTTTGTTTGTTCTGATGACTAGCGGGAGAGAGACATTCCCTGACTGTTTTAGAAGTGAGAGCTGCTGTCTGTACTATCACACCATGCCTGGGTTTGATTTAAAGCCCTCTCTCATACTCTCTGGAAGACAACACTCTGCTGCCATGCTCTTTGTTGACAAAACACTTCGTATCTTGCCTGCTAGACGCTAGGGTGGTGGATTTGGTGTCCGTCTGAGAGTAAATGTGAGGCAGATAGGAAGATATGGGAAGTTTCAAACATTCTTGTCACCTTTATGGCTTTGCGTAATCCAATTGCTACCACACTACATCATAGTCAGCATTCTCCTGCTGGGATTGGCAGCAGGGGGGCTCGTGCCTCACAATTTTCAGCACTTAACACTGGAGAGAATCTCTCTGCCCCAGGCGCTCCTCATATCGGATTGTGTGGCCTATAGTCTCTGAGTGAATGCTGATTTCAGTTTTTTACTTGATTTCTGTCCACAATTCAGACACTAATCATGATCTTAAATCTCAGTCTTGTTAATCCTTTACAAATATTCACCAGTTACTATACACGATGCATTAAGAGCCGGGGGGTGAAAACTTCTGAACAAATTTTTCTTATTTTGTTGAAATATCATTTATCTTCATTTAGTACTGCCCTCCGGAAGCAACAGAAGATACTTGCATGTTTCCCAAAAGACGAATTAAGTACAATTTACCTTAAACTTCAAATTAGGGCTGGACGATTATGACCTAAAATCAAAACCTCGATTAATTGAACATTTTACTTCGAATACGATCAATGAACGATTATTTTGTTTGATTGTTTTTGTATGTTTTTTTCCCCTCATAGTTCACTTACAAGGTTTGTACTGTAAATATGCTTGACTATTAAAGGTGGGATATTTTTTCCTTTTGAAAGAGTGATCTGACATAACAGCTCACTTTCAGCAGTTATTTAATCTATGGTTCATAATATTTCTTACAGATTTCTGCTCGTTGTAAATCAGATACAGATAAATTAGCACAGTACCAGTATGTAATGAGAGTGACTGCGTGTGTGAATTATTCATACCGTCTCTCTATTAATTGTGAAGCTGTGGGTTGTAAATAGTTACTTCAAAGTAGAAAAATATATGCTATAATAAGTTTTGAGTTTCTAAGCTACTTTAGTGATAAATCACAGGACAGCGCTGACAACTAGTTTCTGCTCCTCAGTGCGCGCGATCTTCACGTTTTGTGCAGCTACTGTCTGTATGAGTGTTCATCCCACAATGCAGCTGCGCAAGCACGGTAGCTCGATATAATAATACACATCCGATCGTCTAATCGCTTGAATGTCCAAACTGGCAAACCTTAAAACAAATACAACTGACAAAGTTTAGTGAAGATGCAAAGCTCACCGCTCGCACGCTGTCTCTGTGTTGACTCTACGTTCACCTGCGTGTTGACTGGGCGGGGCGAAGTCACGTGGCTACACGTGCACTAGTATGGTTTTTTAAGTGGGAAGTATTAACAGGATTAAAAAAAAAAAAACGAAATAACTGACGTGAAAATTACGGCGGTTAGAAGTTCTGAATTTCAGTTTCGATTACTTTTCGATTAATCGTCCAGCCCTACTTCAAATTCAAAAGGTTTTCACCCCCGGGTCTTAATGCATTGTGTTTCCTTCTGGAGCATCAGTGAATGTTTGAGTCCCTCAGTTGTCCTCAGTGTGAAAAGATGGATCTCAAAATCATACAGTCACTGCTGGAAAGGGTTTAAATATGCAAAAAATCCTTAAAAACTAAAGAATCTGCAGGACCTGGAGGATTTTTATGAAGAACAGAGCTCAGTTTAACTGGTTAGAACAAAAAGGGACTCATAAACAACCATCAAAAAACAAACAAACAACAGTCCTTGATCATCCAGGTAACCACACACACAGTATTAAGAATCAATGGTTCGCAAACTTTTGAACGGGGTTTTTTTTAATAAATTCAGCAATTTTTTTGTCTTGTGGACTATATGTAAACATCTTTTATGTAAAATATCTTACTCAAGACAATACTAAATAAAACATAACATGCATTTTGTAGGATCTCTCTTATTTTTGTTAAAATTATTCACATTTTCACAGATTCTGCAAGTGGCTCCCATACTTTATCATGCAACTGTATATAAGGAGCTAGCAGCTAAAACAATGACTATTTAAAAAAAAAAAAAAAAAAACAAGAAACCTATGCAGCAAAATATGGTTCTTGATAAGGAGAAAATTCTTTACTGAACCTAGGATGTAAATGTTCATAAGGTGAAGGCCACATGGTACATATTCTCAACCACAATCGCAGGTGGTGATGGTACTGAAACCACCTCGTTTATTAGTGTCATATTCATCCGTCTTCACCGCGCTCTACAGTCCAACTCAAAATCCAGCCTAAGCTCTGTATCAAAGAATGTTTGCCAGGGAGAGTAATTAGCCTGTAAGAATAGCACCGATTGAATCCACTGCTTCTAAAAATGTGCTCTACAGAGACCTCCCGCCCTCTAATTCATCATAGGAGAGGACAGACGGACAGGCGCTCGCACCCACACACACACACACAGCAGAGTGGTTGGCATGTGGATCTGAAACGATATCTTACGAGGCTGTCTACATCGTTTCTGGCTCAAAACACATCTCTTCTAAAATAAACCCTTTGCTTTTCTTGTCCTAACCTACTCACTGCCATAAAGACCCCAGGCTGGTCACACAAACATTTACACTTTCACTAGTTTTAACATTAAACATAATGTCTGGTGTGCATTTTTGTGTTCCTGTCTATTTCAATATTTATATTATATATAAAAAAGCCACTAGTTGGTTTAATGCAATGCCATTTACAGTATAGGCTACTTGTACAGGTTATTTAAGTGTAACCAGCACAAGTTAAGCACAATCAACAACATTTATGGCATAATGTTAAATACCACAAAAATTAATTTATACATGTCCTCCTTTTCTTTAAAAAAAATAAAGTAAAATCTGGGTTAAAGTGAGGCACTTATCATAGAAATGAATGGGGCTAATCAGAAAACATATGTTAAAATACTCACTAATATTCACTAAACAATATATGTGTTAACATGATTTTACTGTGTAAAAAATCACTCATTAAACTTTTTGTGTAGTTATAGACAGATTTTGCTAGAAGAATTAATGGAAGCTTTTATAAATAAATTAAATAATCAATTTAAAATTGTTTTAAATTTATAAATAAGTTGAACATGTTTTCTTCTAAATCCTTAAAAAACTGGCACCATTTACTTATATTCATATTCAATTTTTTTGTTTGTTTTTTTTTTTTTTTGAAAATGAGGGACAAGTCAAAATGATTTTTGTGGTAGTCAACATTATGCCACAAATGCTGCTGAAGGATCCAAATACAACAAAAGTATCTTTAAATGAAAAGCATTTGATGATCTTCAAAAGCAGAATTCTCTTCTCAAACTATGGTGGTGTAATTTACAATATAAATGTGAGTGCAAATGCCAAATGAGTGGCATACAACACAGTGGCATACTAGTCTAGAACTTGATATGTAATCTGATTATAGTGTTCAAGCGAATCTATTCCGTGACAGCAGGTGGTAAGAAACCCATGATCCACTCACGTTATTCACACCGGACAAATCACTCTAAATCACTCCCATACTCCAGTGTGATCACTGTCAAATCCAGTCAGTGATTTTCACCCTAAATGTGGTGATGAAGTAAGATTATCTTGCTGAAACCATTATAGTAATTTTGTGCACTGCTTTTGTTTTTCTTCCTAATTTGCTAAGCACATTCTAGGTCAGTGAAGACAAGTAGCATGTTGTGTGTGATGCATATTTTGGATAATATGAAATATGCAGCAGCAGGGTTTGGCTGACCGTCTGTCCACACTGAACTGTAATTCCATTCCCAGAAAGACACTGGCACCCTTAAAGCTGTCCGAGTCTAAGAGATCTCAACTACCATGACATAATTTAGTGTCAGACTGGATGCTAATATGACTGATTAAGTAAGAACCGATGATCCTTCCTGCTCATGTTCTTGAATCTACACTCTGAGTTCTAAATAGATCCATTGGTTTCTTGATTCAATATTAAAGAACACTTAAATTTATGCCAAAATGGTTCTATATAAGAAATGTCTTAAATTATTGCATAATACACTTTCATGCCTAAAGGGTTATTTTTGTGTGTATGTGTGATAAAGTATTTACGAGCACAAACTTTAGTTAGTGTGTAATGTTGCTGTTTGAGCATAAACAACATCTGCAAAGTTATTATGCACAAAGTTCAATGCAAAGCGAGATATTTTCTTTTACAGAAATCACAACGAAGAGAGGTCATATCGATCACAAGTTCAATATGGAGTACCGCAAGGCTCAGTACTAGGACCGTTGCTTTTCTCTCTGTACATGCTACCCTTGGGAGATATCATTAGGAAGCATGGCGTTAGTTTTCACTGTTACGCTGATGATAATCAGCTCTATATTTCTTCACGCCCTGACGAAACTTACCAATTCACAAAATTAACAGAATGCATAGCTGATATAAAAAATTGAATGACCAGTAATTTCCTACTTCTAAATTCAGAAAAAACAGAGATTCTAATTTTTGGACCAAAAACTTCTTCACGTAATAACCTAGAATACTGTCTAACACTTGATGGCTGGTCTGTTACGTCTTTGTCGTCAGTTAGGAACCTGGGTGTGCTCTTTGATACCAATCTTTCAGTTGAAGGCCATGTTACTAGCATCTGTAAAACCGCATTCTTCCATCTTAAAAATATATCTAAACTACGACATATGCTCACAATGAAAAATGCAGAACAGTTAGTTCATGCGTTCATGACCTCAAGGCTAGATTACTGTAACGCTCTACTGGGTGGTTGTTCCGCTCGCCTGATAAATAAACTACAGCTCGTCCAAAATGCAGCAGCTAGAGTTCTTACTAGAACTAGGAAGTATGACCATATTAGCCCAGTTCTGTCAACACTGCATTGGCTTCCTGTTAAACATTGTATAGATTTTAAAATCTTTCTGAATTCTGAATTCTACATATAGCTCCTTTAATTCATAAAATTTTATTAAAATGAATTAAAAGAAAATTAATTAAATAAAACTAAATCCATAAAATGAAAAAAAAAATGAAATGTAGTTTATTTAACGATTACTTACAAAGCACTAAATGGTTTAGCTCCCCAGTACTTGAGCGAGCTCTTAAAGCATTATAGTCCTACACGTCTATTGTGATCTCAGAATTCAGGCCAGCTGATAATACCTAGAATATCAAAATCAACCGCAGTTGGTAGATCCTTCTCCTATCTGGCACCTAAACTCTGGAACAATCTTCCTAGCATTGTTCGGGAAGCAGACACACTCTGTCAGTTTAAATCTAGACTAAAAACGCATCTCTTTAACCTGGCATACACATAACACATTATCAATTTATATTTTCAAATCCGTTAAAGGATTATTAGGCTGCATAAATTAGGTCAGCCGGAACCGGGAACACTTCCTATAACACCAGATGTACTCGTTACATCAGAAGAAGAATGGCATCTACGCTAATATTACTCTTTCTGTTTATCCCAAGGTTTACCGTAGTCAACCAGAGCCGGGCCGTATCCAGGTGAGACCGAGGACCGGCGCCTTGACACGACCACAACGCAGCCCTGAAGTATCAGCAGAGATTGAGTCAACTAGATCATCCATTGTGAAGGCCTCATCGACATGACAGCCAGTGGTACAGCTCCTCAACAAACCGTCCATACCGGTGTGATGAATACGATCCTCAACTGCACTGAACTGGAATAAATACTTTGAATGTTGCAATCCTATCGGACATATGATAGCAACCTGAATCGTAACAAAGCACTGTTCGCCAGAGGAGAACTGGCCCCCCGACTAAGCCTGGTTTCTCCCAAGGTTTTTTTCTCCATTTTAACACAGAAGTCTATTTGCCACCTGTTTGCCATCTGATGTCACCTGTTGGAGTTTGGGTTCCTTGCCGCTGTCGCCTTTGGCTTGCTTAGTTGGGGACACTTGACATTTGACTTGACATTTGATATTCAACAGTGCTTTGATCTGCCGGCATTGACACTATTCTTTAAGAGCTGCTGTGCAGCCAAAATTATATACCAGTTATCAATGTAAAGCTGCTTTGACACAATCTGCATTGTAAAAAAGCGCTATATAAATAAAGGTGACTTGACTTGACTTTACTTTTTAAGGACTACAACAAATGACTGGTAGGGACTACATCGAGCTTCTTACCAGGGTGGTGACATCACAAACCCCAACATTTACTTAAACCCTGCCTCTGAGAACACACAACAAAGGGGGTGAGGCCATGTTGGGCTGCTTTAGAGAAGAGGAAGAGTTGTTGTAGTAGAGAGTTATTGCCATGCTGTCATTTTATGGCGGACTGCTTCACAAACGAGCGTCAATTCAACTCTAGATTTGCACAAAAGATTAACATGACAGTACATGCTAATCGATAAGCTGTATCAACTCCACAGCATCTACATACATTTTTCCACTAACCATTCAGAAAATTCTAAAAGTTGTAACTTCTTCCTGAGTCTCTCCATCAGTGTCCAACTCCGGTTTGAACAATGTAATGCTGAACACTGTTACTGACAATCCTCATTTTGACTGCGTGAGATTCTCCAGCTTTGTTGTTGTTGAGCAACATAAGCGCGAGCTGTTAAAGCTCCAGACTCTTCTGGAAAGGGGGCAAATTTGACAAGCTATAATAAATGATCTGTGGGGTATTTTGAGCTGAAACTTCACAGACACATTCAGGAGACTTATATTACAGCATGTAAAAGGGATATTATAGGTCTTCTTTAAAGGGGCTATATTTAAGAATTTTCATGTATTAATGGCTTTTTTATTGCTAATGTGTGAACAGCTTGTAACGAAATTTAAAAAAAAAAAAACAAGACCTTCCCTGACTTCCTAGGTTGTCTATAAGAGCCTGTAGACTGATTTTATGTGAAGGACTCGAGACGTTTTTGCCAGGAAAAGGATGTGACGCTTATGTGCCTTCCAGACAGCCTCTCTTCCATTCAATGACACATGAAATGAATGCTTATACAATGTTCAGGATAATGCCGAAAAAGCCATTCTGTACTGTAATGTCAAGGTGTCATGCAAAGAAAAGGGATTCAGTCAAACTTTGCCAGATCTATATAGTCTATATTCTCAAATATACTTTTTAATCAAACTATCATAACAGTGTAATTTTAATTACCTCATCTGTCAACATGATGCTGGTGAATCGCAGAGCTGGTGCAAATATATCCACATCGCAATGATCAGATGCTTTCTTAACTGCTGCTTTCTCACCGCTGTCATTTTTGTACATATTTACTGTACATATGCATCTAAATGACACTTTTTAACTAAGCCATGAATGAAAAAGAACATAGCTGTGAGAATATCGGGGCCTTTGATAACGTTCAGTCTCTTCTCTCTTGTAGACCTATGTTACGTGTTGTGCACACGAGTGTGGGCACGAGCAACAGGTTACTGGCTGCAGTTCACTTAATGGCCATTGGTGTCACTAATAACTTCTGAATTCTACATATAGCTCCTTTAATTCATAAAATTTTATTAAAATGAATTAAAAGAAAATGAATTAAATAAAACTAAATCCATAAAATGAAAAAAAAAAATGAAATGTAGTTTATTTAAAGTATAAATTAATAAATATAACTCAAATATACTGATAATTATAGAAAATATTTTGTCAAATTAATAAAAATGAAAATGATTTTATAGACATCCTGTTATGAGGGATTTGATTAAAATCATTTTTAGGATATTTTCATTTTTTAAAACAAGTATTTCTGTCTATTGAAACCCTTTTGATGGACTACAAACTGAATGAGACTTTTTTTGTTTTGTTTTGTCATGCTGTTCTTATAAATAACACTGTCTCTTTGATGAAAGTACTGCTGAATGGAGATAAAAATAGAATCTGATGCTGTGAGAGTACGGAAAAGACAGTCACCTTCGATCAGACCTATAAACTGTTCTTTAAAAAGACAGACCAACAGTGCATACGTGCATAAACGCACATATATGACCATATTCCTAACACAAAAAATTCTGCTTTAACTAATTATTAACTACTCTGCATCTTAAAAGCCAGTTCTAAAGTTCTGAACGCAGTGTTTTTGTAGAAACTATATAGGCCAACTTAGTTTTTGTGCGTGCGTCTGAATATGCATAAACATATCTGGGGATATATGATATGACGTCTCAGCCTTATGTGTCTGATATATGTCAGTGAACATGTGTTTACGTGTGCTGCCCATGCAGGTGGAGTCAGTACCAGAGAAGTGTAACTCTTCCCAGAGTGGGTGCTTCTTCCATATAAAGCGTTGCAGGAGCTCAAAGCCCTTGTTAGAACAGGAATCCTCACTCACTTCGGCTGCAGAACTGCTGCTTTTGCTGCGCGTCTGGGCGATCCTTTGCACAGCTGCAGAGAGGTGAGAGAAGGACAGAGAGAGAGAGAAAGAGAGAGAGACATTACTACACAGCTAACAATGGCAAATTTGTCGATTAAGTTAAATTCTGTGCATTATTGTGCATGCATATGAACAGTGTTATTGTGCTAGTCTTAATTTACAAATATTTGCATTGCAGTGATTTGTAAATAATTGTGGGTTTAAATGTTTCTTAAATTTGCCAATGCAGCTGAAGACTGCTGTTAATATTAACGGAAAAGTGCATTTTTGTTGGACTTAAATACACAGTAAAAAGTGGTAACATGCAATTGTTACCTTAAATAACTATTTCTTCCTGATTTAATGGATACAAATTAGTTTGTATGGTATAAATCAATATATTTAGGTGGGTTGAGTGATGTTAAATAATATTTTTTGACTTGAATAAAACTAGTTTATTTAGATGTTACCTTTTTTTAGTGGGTTAATTTTGAAATGCTGAATTAATTCTAAAAGGATTTATTAGCTGGATTACACAAACATAGTGTGATTTAATTTACTTTACATGTACATTAATAAAGTAATAAATTAATTACATGTACATTTATGAATATTTATTAGAAATACATTTTAATTTAAGTAAAATTAAAGCACGTAAAGTTATTAACAGCATCATACATGGAATCATGTTTTCATTTCCATTATTTCATTATTATTTTTTTTTCCTGTTCATTATTTTTAATTGGAATAACATGCAGTGTAACTTACAACAACCTGCTTATATTAGAAAGTTAAAAAGGAAGGAAAAGCTCATAAGCGATAATCGCACATAGCACACTAATAATCTCACATACCAAACGTAACAACATTACATTCTGAATTTATTTTCCTGCCGCGGTAGGCCTTGCGGCACATGTTTTGTGTGCACACAGAGTGTCAGAGTACAGAAAGCACTGGAGCTTTACAAGAGAGCAGGAATGTATGTAGTGAGTGTTTGGAAGCTGAGGGGGAATGTGTTGATTGTTCAGTGACGAGTGATGAGGACAAACAGAAACACTCAGCTATTGCAACGTGAATTGCACAATACAAGAGTTACAAAAGCTAATAATCAGTTTTCAGTTTTTGATGAACATCTCTATTATTTTTTATTTATTTATTTAGAATTGTTGTTTTGTGAAAAATACTTTCCTCCAAGATGATGTGAAGGAAAACTCTTAAAATATCAGGTGCCAATTTCTTAGAAATATATTAATTGTTTTTGTGTTGGTTTCATGTGGTTTAAAAAAAAATTTATTTATTAATTAAACTTTATATTTATTAATTGGTCTGCTGAAATTGGTACACAGTCATTAGGGCTTACGGCGGTCCTCAATGTGATGTAATTTACAGTTTTAGGGTTTGTTAAGCCACATTATATATTCATTATATACACACAGCTAATTACGTTTTTGTTTTCCTGTGTTTCCCAGAACCGGCAGTGCAATGATTGAACTGGGCTCAGTGGAGGAAGGCAGCAGTCTAATAGACGAGCTGATGGAGTTGACATCTCAGAGCTTATGTCAACTCGAGATTAAAGAACATTTCAACATCATTAAAGAAATTGGCCGTGGCAAGTATGGCCATGTGCTGCTGGTCACCCACCGCTGCAAAGGTATGTCACCCAGACGTTTACTGAGTCTTCAACTGACATGTTAAGGCCAAGTATGGTAACCCATACGCAGAATTTGTCCTCTGCATTTAACCCTTCCAACTTAGTGCACAGCACACACATTAAGAGTAGTGAGTAGTGGACACACACACCCGGAGCAGTTGCAGCCATTTTGCTGTGGCGCCCGTGGAGCGATTGAGGGTTACGACTTTTATTCTTACAGTATGAGGTCACTCACTGTGTTTTTTAAAAGTTCATTATGTTCCATGATTTTTTTTGGAACAATACATACCTGGTGCTTTAAAAATTACTTTTGTTGGTGCAGTCCAGGTTTTTTTTAAATTGTATTTGTCCAAATAAAGTTATAAATCATTACCATTTCTTCACAAATAAAAAAAACAGCATTTTAACTAACCTTTGGGGTTTTTATCACCCTGAATGGTTTAATTTTAATGGGTTAGTTCACCCAAAAATGAAAATAATGTCATTTATTACTCACCCTCATGCCGTTCCACACCCGTAAGACCTTTGTTAATCTTCGGAACGCAAATTAAGATATTTTTGTTTAAAACCGATGGCTCAGTGAGGCCTGCATAGCCAGCAATGATATTTCCTCTCTCAAGATCCAGAAATGTACTAAAAACATATTTAAATCAGTGCATGTGAGTACAGTGGTTCAATATTAATATTATAAAGCGACAAGAATATTTTTTGTGCACCAAAAAAACAAAATAACGACTCATAGCCTATAGTGATGGCCGATTTCAAAACACTGCTTCAGGAAGCTTCGGAGCGTTATGAATCTTTTGTGTCGAATCTGCGGTTCGGAGCGTCAAAGTCACGACGTGATTGCAGCAGTTTGGCGGTTTGAAACGCGATCCGAATCATGATTCGACACAAAAGATTCATAACGCTCCGAAGCTTACTGAAGCTGTTTTGAAATCGGCCATAGTCGTTATTTTGTTTTTTTGGCGCACCAAAAATATTCTTGTCGCTTTTTAATATTAATATTGAACCACTGTACTCACATGAACTGATTTAAAAATGTTTTTAGTACATGAATGGATCTTGAGAGAGGAAATGTCATTGCTGATTATGCAGGCCTCACTGAGCCATCGGATTTCAACAAAAATATCTTAATTTGTGTTCCGAAGATGAACTAAGGTCTTACGGGTGTGGAACGGCATAAGGGTAAGTAATAAATGACATTATTTTCATTTTTGGGTGAACTAACCCTTTAAGATAATGACTGACTGACTTTACATTTTTTCAGCTCACAAATTATTACACTCACTTAACTTACACAATAAATGAATGAAAATGAAATCTTGATTTGAGTTGGGATTATTTCATTATTTTACCTTTAGTTTGTCTATTTCGTTAGTCCAGAGTCCATTACAGATTACAGAATAATCGACGACCTAGTCCTAGACGCGAGACGAAAACCGTTTGTATGAGAGCGCGAGTCCGCGGTGTGATACGAGAGACATGAAAGTAGCGCCGGCCAGTTGCAGAAATGTAATGAAATAAAACGCGAACAATAAAGAGATGGCTGATTAGCTTTTGTACTGCTGTTAACACTTTCTCCGACCAGCTTAGAGAACCCTTGCCTCTGAAAATGCAAAATAATTGTTTTTATTGCCAAGATGGTAACTGGACACCACTCACCGAATTGAACATGCCGAAGTCACGTGACAAACATATTTCGCGATGGCGTCATGGCAGGCGTACTATTTGAAATGTTAACTGTGGAATACTTTCTTTCATTAACTAAAATAACCTAAAGTAGAACATTTTAGACTTTTATAAAATCAGTTTAGGTTCAGTTACCACTTAAAGAACATTTTAGGTCATCTAACAAAACATTATAATAGTTAATTTGTGTAGGCATAGGGAAATAATTTTCATTATTTTACTAATTAAAACAATTTCCTGACCAACAATTTATGGTTAAGACAATTAAAAGCTTAGTGTTTAGCCATTTTGGGCTTGGCCCTTTTTTCCGCCCAGGAGTGTAGTACATGAACATGGGAATCGTTCAGTACCATGATGTGTATCAAATTAGCCTACTATAGTATTATTACAGTTTGATACAGCTGTACCATCCAGTCTATGTGTATCATGCACACTTTTGTTATAGGGAACACTTTGAGCAGTGAAGAAATGAGTTAACGCTATTTAAATGAAACACTACCTCCTCTTTTACACTCCCACAGATCTTAATGAAGATATCATCCGAACAGCTGTGAAAATACTTTCCACTACAAACTTAAGACTATACGTCATTTTATTTCTATAGAGCAGCTTCTATGAAGGCCCAAAGTCCTCTGATCTTGTCTATTTTTCTCTGCTGATTGTGTCACAGGGACTCCAATGGCTCTGAAAGTGCTGCCCAAAGCCTCGACCAAACTGCAGGGCTTCCTGAGAGAATACTGCATCTCCTTGCATCTGTCTTGCCACCCCTGCATTGTGGGCTTGTTTGGGATCGCCTTCCAGTCTAACGAGCATTACGGATTCGCCCAGGAGCTCGTCACAGGACGGGACCTGTTCGCCATCATCCAGCCACGGGTGGGTGTTCAAACATAATGAGAACTTTCCCTTCATTCTTCGCTGCAAATTCACAGACGCATGAGTCTTTCTTTTACTATTGGCAGTTTAATATTTTTATTAAAACTCACAAACATTAAAACTGTTTTGGATACCTTTTGCTACTTTTCAATTGCATGTTATACATAAATTTGTCCCTTGTCCCAGACATTCAATTCTTAGCTATAAAAATTAATCATAAAATATTAATAACTAAATGTTTAATTAATAACTTATAATTTAATTACGAGTGAAATAAAGCATTTCATTATATATATTTTTTTTTTTTTACTTTTTACCCCCATAAATTACAGTGGTGGAAATGATGCCACAATTAGTGTAAATATTACAGTAAAATATCTCTTATCGATATCTCTTATTTCAATATTTAATTTTGCATCATTTCCAATTAAGCTGTTATTATGTCAAATGATGCAAAAAGTAAAATACAGTCAAACCAAAAATTATTCAGACATTTTTTATATGTTTTAACTAGTGGGTGCAGGACACTATAGTTCATTTATGTAAGTGAAGATAGCAAAATAAAGTAAACTGTGACATATTATACTCAAAAATTCTTCATACAGTGGATTACCAGTAAAATTAATAAAAATTTGGAACCAAAAATTATTCAGACACTTTGACCTGACCATGTTTTGCTTAAGTGTTATCTGACATTATTTTTTTCTGACACAGTTTATCTTTTATTACTTATATTTTATTACCATTTTTTTTAAACTATAGTGAATAAACTGTATTTATGAACATTTCATTCAAGGTGTCTGAATACATTTTGGTTTGACTGTGTGTGTGTGTGTATATATATATATATATATATATATATATATATATATATATATATATATATATATATATGTGTTTGTTTATTTAATACTGAAGCCCAAAGAAGTCAAGATTTGTTTGGGGGCTTGTTTTTTTGTGATCATGAAATTTTCTTATTTTCTTGGCTAGGAGGTAATAAAGGCACTTTCACACTGAGTCAAACATACTGACATATGTCTGTCATTGCCAGATAACTTCCAAATCAGTGTCCGACACTTGAGAAGGTTACAGTTTTATCGGCACAGACACTATGTGTCTCTAGATGTGATATATTTACTGTCTGCATGCTTATAGAATGATGTTTGACAGATGCTGATTAAATGCATTGCAGACTAGAGATATAATGAGTGATGTACAGATTTTTGTGTCTCAGGATAACAAGAAAATAATGCATGGCCTCTGAGGGCTTTCGTAAATCTGAGATCGTGGAATAGTGAAGTTAGTGAGAAAAGTATATTTTAAGTTTATTTTATTATGTCCACAATGCCAAAAGCTCCCATAGCTGAAGTAAACACTTGCACAGCATGTGACTAATAAAGCTCCAGATCCTTAGTCACTCCAGGCCTGCACTGACATGTACTACAGCCCCGTTCACACGCTAAACATGTTCACATGCTTTTCGTACTGAATAAGAAGCAGGAGGTATGCTTGACATATTTCGGTAATGTTCACATGTCCTCTTAGGAAATTTTGGAGGGTGTAATGTGTGAGTAAAAGAGCTGAGCAGCTGTTTTTCTCTGTCACCACATGAGTCTCTGTTACTTCAGCATATCCAGTGAAACCTTAAGCCAGACGTACTGAAGACTGGAAAGATTTAAAGTGGCAATAACGCAGCAGGGGCTCCTAAACTCATGCAACCTAATATTTTAATTTATAATGCAATGATGTTGTCTTGACAGAATTTTGGGCCTGCACATAAGCAAAGAGTCAGCAAAATGTTGGGTGTTTTTTGAGACTATTTTTCATATACAGTGCCCTCCACAAATATTGGCACCCTTAGTAAATATAAGCAAAGGCAGCTGTGAAAATAAATCTGCATTGTTTATCCTTTTGATCTTTCATTCAAAAAATTCACACAATTCTAACCTTTCATCGAAGTGAAAGTGGGGGAAAAAGCTCATTATGAAATAAATGTTTTTCTCTAGTTCACATTGGCCACAATTATTGACACCCAATTACTGCAACCTCCTTTTCCCAAGATAACAGCTCTGAGTCTTTACCTGTAATGCCTGATGAGTTTGGAGAACACCTGACAAGAGATCAGAGACCATTCCTTCATGCAGAATCTCTCCAGATCCTTCAGATTCCCAGCTCCATGTTGGTGCTTCTTCTCTTCAGTCCACTCCACTCGTTTTCTTTAGGGTCCAGGTCAGGGGACTGGGATGGCCATGGCAGAGGCTTCATTTTGTGCTCAGTGACACATTTTTGTGTTGGTTTTGATGTTTGTTTTGGATCATTGTCCTGATGGAAGATCCAACCACGGCCCATTATTGGATTTATAGCAGAAGTGGTCAGGTTTTGATTTTTTATCTGTTGGTATTTGATAGAATCCATGATACCATGTATCTGAACAAGATGTCCAGGACCACCAGCAAAAAAACAGGCCCACAACATTAAAGATCCAGCAGTATATTTAACCGTGGGCATGGGGTACTTTTTAATCCATGTGTGCACCAAACCCATCTGGTGGGTTTGCTGCCAAAAAGCTCTTTTTTAGTTTCATCTGACCATAGAAGCAGGTCCCGTTTGAAGTTCCAGTCGTGTCTGACAACTGAATATGCTGGAGATTGTTTCTGGATGAGAGCAGAGGATTTTTCTTGAAACCCTCCCGAACAACTTGTGGGGATGTAGGTGCTGTTTGATCATTTTTTTTAGGCTTTCTGAGACATAAGACTCAACTAATCTCTGCAAATCTCCAGCTGTGATCCTTGGAGAGTCTTTGGCCACTCAAACTTTCCTCCTCACCGTGCATTAGGACAATTTAGACACACATACTCTTCTAGGCAGATTTGTAACATCTTTAGTTGATTGGAACTTCTTAATTATTGCCCTGATAGTGGAAGTGGGGATTTTCAATGCTTTAGCTATTTTCTTACAGCCACTTTCTATTTTGTGAAGCTCAACAATTTTTTGCTGCACATCAGAACTATATTTTTTTGGTTTTTCTCATTGTGATGAATGATTAAGGGAATTTAGCCTTTGTGTTTCCTCATGTTTATACTCCTGTGGAACAGGAAGTCATGGCTGGACAATTTCATGCTCCTAGTCACCCTGGTATGCTAAAAATGTAAATATGAATGGGAATATACTTCAGAGATATTTTACTCATAAGAATTTCTAGGGGTGCCAATAATTGTGGCCAACATGTATTGGAGAAAAACATTTATTTCATAATGTGAGTTTCCCCCACTTTCAATTGTTTTACTTCGATGAAAGGTTAAAATTTTGTGAATTTTTGGAATGAAAGATCAAAAGGATAAACAAAGCAGATTTATTTTCACAGCCGCCTTTGCTCATATTTACTAAGGGTGCCAATATTTGTGGAGGGCACTGTACATATTACCAAAGTAAATTACTGAGCAGATAGGCTCATTTCACTTCATTTTTTTTAAATGTAAGAGATGTAGTTAATTACACTATGTACACAATACAAGGTCTTGACCAAAAATACATGTTGTGATGTTATTTCCATCAAGAGGTGCATCAATTTTTGGTCAAGTTCTCGTATTGACAATGCAAGAGTCAAGCACTTTGTAAAATGATATATATATATATATATAAATCTTGATTTTGGTTCAATGAGGTTTGAGGTTTTCACAAAAAATGAGTTCATTAAGCCCTCATCTAGAAATTAACATGATGTAAATCTGACAGATCCTCTGAATTGCGGTGCAAATTCATGGAGCGTTATAGGCTATCAACTAACATAATCATTAAAGATGTTTAAATGACACAAATACTCACTTCCACATTTATGACAATTGGAATATATCATACAATTCATGATATAGTTAACAAGTTATATATTCAATATTTTGAATAAAAAGGAAAAATAAAATAAATTGTTATATATGTTTTCCTCAAAAATATATTTACTTTATTAGTTTTTTGTCATTTATATATGCCATTTATATTTCATATTTATTTTGTTACCAAACATTAGAGGATTTTTGGGGGGCATTTTTGTGTGTAATATGCATAATGCAAGTTTATTGACAAGTTGTTCTGTATTAATTTTTTTCTCCAGGTGGGCATCCCTGAATGTGCAGTGAAGCGTTGTGCCGTTCAGATCTCTTGTGCTCTAGAGTTCATCCACCAGCGTGGCCTGGTCCACCGTGATATCAAGCCTGAGAACATACTGCTTCTGGACACCCACTGCCGGCGGGTCAAACTGGCCGACTTTGGCCTCACCCAGAGACAAGGAACCTTCATCCGCTTCATATCAGGCACGCTGCCGTATATGGCTCCAGAGCTGTGCGCCATGGTCTTGGAAGAAGGTCAGAAGGAGGTGAAAGTCCCTCCGCTCAGAGTGGAGCCCACTTTAGACACCTGGGCCTTTGCTGTTCTTCTTTTCTGTATCCTTACGGGCTTCTTCCCCTGGGAGCGCTGCAATGACAGCGACGATTTCTACGAGGAGTTTGCAGACTGGCGCAGAGGTCCGGCGAAGGCCCCCGTGCCATCTCAATGGAAAAGGTTCACACCTGTATGTATGCAGATGTTCAGGAGGATGTTAGCCCTGGATGCCAGTGAGAGGTGCTCAGTAGGGGAGGTCAAAGGTTATGTGGGTAAAGACTGGGTACGAGCGAAGGATGCCAACGGATGGGTTGGAGAAAATGGGGAGGTCAGCACGTCCACACCAAGCCCCTGCAGAAGCAGCCACAGTAATGAACAGTAACGTTGTTATATGACAAATTAGCAATCAGAATGTGGTGCTAGTTGCAATGCAGACAGCTGACTGGTGTGATGAATAGACATCATTAGAGGTGTTGATATAGATATTGCTTCTCTGAAGTAACATATCTCAAAGAGTAAAGAGGAAGACACTCATTTGCCACAGTATTGAATTATTGCAGGTTAAATAAAATTAATGCTGCATTAGCTGCAATTGTGGCTTGCTATAATTAACACTGAAATAATTAATTGTCTATATACAGACATATATATACACATATATATATATATATATATATATATGATGATTCAAGCTATAACATAATAGATGTAATATATACAGTATGTTTATTTGACCTTATTAAGCCTTTGAGTTTGTTAGCAAAACACTTTTCTACAGTATCTGATGCACACATGGTTAGTGTGATTTATGTGAAATTGTAGTAAAATGTTCTTGAAATCTGTATTATTGTTTCTACTAATAGTAAGGGCAGAGGAAGCAGGGACACAAGACACCATCTTGTTCAAAACCTCCAAAACTTTTTGTCAGTGTTATTTAAATAATATGTTTAATATCAGGGACATAATCTGACAATAATGGCATCACAAATCATGCTTCACATCAGCGCAAATTGCACATTAATTATTTTTCAGGCTGGTCCATGCACATGCATAGAGCAAACACACAGGCGGTGGCTCTCTTAAAAATGTGGTCGACTCTTTTAGCTGAAGGACTACAGCTGCCATATTGAGCGTTACAATTTTTCCCATTTATTTTTATATGAGTGGACCGTCTCCGTCCCTTTTATCTCTAATGCAGTTATGCACACGCACAATTCAAACCTCTACCTCCGTCCAAAATTCATCCAGACACTTTCAGTAATGATCCATATTGTATTATTTTATGATTTGCCAATCAGTTATTTTTCTAGCAGAAATGAGGGTCCAGTGAATGAAGAATACAAAGACAACCAGACATACATTTCCCCTAACTATAGTGTAGATGAGTGGTATATTTTAAACAACTGTTGTATTTTACTCATGTTCCTATCCAAGTTTATCTATTATATATATTTGTATAAAATGTGTATAGTTTTCATATGAACTTGTTTTGCTTGCTGTGTGCTTATGATGAGACCACGTCACTATTAAAGCCTGTCCTATATTATCTGAGGATAAATCTAGTGTTTGAGAATGTTGTGTATTAACTAACATTTGTATGTACACATAAAATATAACCATATAATATGACCATTTTAATTTACTAGTACTTATTTGTAAAATGTAGGGCTGAACGATTAATCGAATCGAAATCGCGATTTGGCTTAGTGCGATTATGACATCGCAAAGGCTGCGATTTTTAATTATATAAATATGTACACAGCGTGTTAGTGAAGAGCTGCTCTGTGATCAGTACTAAATGACGATACATATGAGAGCACTGCATTAGAAAAAGCAACACGTCAAATACACAAATTTTCCAAACATGAGAAGCCTTTACGAACTTATTTTCTAACAAAAGACAACATTTACTGTGTTTTTACTCCAAACTCACTTCATAACGTCAGTTGAGTGTTTGAAATAGCATTTTGATTAGCATTGGATTATAAATATACTTTTTATTATTACGGAAATACCCGAGAAGGCTTGAAGAAAACATATATACACATGTATTGTTGTAGTCGTCTGTTTATTTTATTTATGTTTAATCAATCAAAGCGTTTCTACCTTCTTTTTATTCAGTCACAGCGATAGCATGATGCCCATTGGGAATTTCCTGGAACAGCGTTTGTTATATTGCGTATATTTGGAGTATCTGCTCAAGGGCGCCCTCCGGCGTCCAGTATGAAACAGACATGTTTAGCGCCAAGTAAAGCTCACTCAATCCTATTCAGGGTAAAAATAGGAAAAATAATTCCTCTCTCTAAAGAACTTTGAGGGGAACATATAATCAATATGTTTTTCTCCAGCGTACATAAGAGTACAGGGTTTTTTTTCCACAGTGGTTGCATAAGAGGCACATAGTTCATATTAAATACATGGACTCCATTTTTGATTTTGCATACCTCCTGACAAAAATAAAGAAATTATTGAGACAGATTTTTATCATAATAATAATATTATATTTGATAATAAATCCTTTTTTAAAGACCTTTCTAATGATTTATAGACATACTGCTTGCATGTTAACAGGTAACCCTACATTTTGTCATACAAGTTTTAAATATTATTATAGTTATATTTATAATTACTAATGATAAGTACTTTAATAATGAAAGTTATCACAACAGTAATATTTCTTATTTGGTTTAATATTTTTATTTAGCAATAATTATAATAATAAAAAATAATTAGTCAAAATAATACATTAGCACACAATTTCTGTCCAAATTGTGCAGCCCTACAAACAAGCAAAACAAGCCTGGTATTGTTTTTTTTTTTTTTTCATTTGTTTTATAAAATCGCATTTTAAATCGCAATTTTAACCAGAAAAATCGCAATTAGATTTTTTTTCTCCAAATCGTGCAGCCCTAGTAAAATGCAGTAATGACTGCTAATATGTCAAAGATGGTTGATACAAAATGTCAAAGTTTTATGCTAAACATTTCCTGAGTAAATAAAAATAAAATATAAATCATGGAAAGGCAATATACAAGATGTGGCTGTTGCTTTTAAAATATTTAATTCTAATATTTTTATAAAAATAAAACAACCATAAAACTGCCCTTAAATGTCAAACCGACATTTGATTCATTACTTCTAGTATTAAAAAAAAAAAAAAAACAACGATTTAATGTGTTTTTCATAATGCTTGAGCAAAGAGCTCTAGACTACTTGATGAAAGAAAGAAAATGAATAGATAATTAGTATTAAAAGCAATTCAGTTTAAAAATAAAGGCGGACTCCCCCGAGTGAGGAATAGTTGTTTATCCTTGAAATATGACTGACAAGGATTAAACTCCTCTCCAACCTTCCTTTAAAACTTCATTACATAAATCTCCTGTTTTTTTATTTTTATTTTAGGCAAATATATTGATGTTATCGTATTAAAATGTGCTCTGAAAACCCTTCCAAGTCACCGATGACCTTTGCTTGTAACCCCAGTAATTTATTACAGTACATACGAACACAGAGAGCACTACCACCTTCTCTGTTTAACATTCAGAGATCTCCTGGCATCTGTTGCAGCTGGTGTGGTATTGATGGATTCTGGGCTGGTGTTTGTTTAGGCCCAGCTCTAGAGAAACTGTCCCGGTGGGACGTCGTCACGCTGGTGATTTGACAGCACTTCTGAACCCAGCAGCTCCCTTTGCTTTGCAGCATATTTAGAGAGTTACACTGACTGGGATAATGTTACCACAGTCCCTATGAGCTTGTCCAATCAAAGGCCTTCATTACTAAATCCTCTAATGCAGCCAAAAGCCCATCATGGGGTAAAGGGTTTACCAGCTTTCACTGAAGCTTGACTCCTCACCAATGACTCATAATCTGTTTTGGTTGTTACTTTAAGCCAGAATTTTCTTACAAAACATCCCTCAATAACAGCCATTTCACTGGTTACTTTGTGGAAACTGATACTTTATGGTTGTCAATTAATGCAATGAACTACACCTGTGGTTTGCTTGGACTCCTGTGCAGGGTTATTATCATTAACTAAAACTATTAAAGGTGCAGTGTGTAAATTTTGGCGGCATCTAGCGGTGAGGTTGCGAATTGCAACCAACGGCTCAGTCCACCGCTCACCCCTCCCTTTCGAAGCACATAGAGAAGCTACGGTGGCCGACACAGGACAAAGATGTCGTTGTCTGAGACAGCAGAGAGTAGCCAGTCAATCACTGAGGTTTCTTCTTACTTCTAACCAAGAACAGTTTCTGCTTCCAATAAACCAGACAACTACTATTACTACTACTTCTTCTTCTTTGTGCATTTTCAACATAGTGACGATGCAAGCTGCCTTTAAAATACCAACGAAGAAGAACAACATAGTGACGAAACAAGCTCTGTAGAGCAGTTTGTCCGTTTAGGGCTACTGTAGAAACATGTCGGTGTAAAATGGCGACTTAACATGTAAGGGTGCCCGCGGTGTATGTAGATAGAAACAGTTCATTCTAAGGTAATAAAAACATAACTGTTCATTATGTAAGGTCTTTATACATCACTGAAAACATAGTTATGTATATTATATTGCATTTCTGTCAATAGATCCTCCTAAATATTACACACTGGACCTTTAAAAACATTTTTGTTAAAAGCACACTATGTTGTTTTCGCCCCTAGAGGTCGCTTATTCAAAACATAGCACTGTTTTATTATTTTAGATACATTTCTAATATAATGAGAGTTGAAGAAAAATGATAAAGAAAAGTGAAGTAAGTGAAGAGGAAAGATCCTGCAGCACTCAGTTTCATGTTCTCTTAAGTCATGCAATCACGTTCAGACATTTTAAGTGTCTGAATACTTTTTTGGAGGCCACTGGAGCAACAACACTAGTAAACATGTCGATACAGTGTCAGTTCCTGGAACTTTGACACCTGCTGAAATGGAAATTAAGTCATCAAACTGCACTGCACCAAAATGAGGCTCTAATTGTCTGATATATCTAATAAATGCCACTCAGATCATTTCTGCCACATGTAGTGCAACACAGTTGAGCACAGGTGGACTGTTTTTAGTGCTTTAAACAAACCATCATGCAACGTATGTTAAAAATGTTCTTTGAGCTTCTGTACTTCATTGACAGACTCGACAACTTGACTTTTATGTGTTTTACGATGACACTAAAATATCATCCACCACAGTGGCTGTAGTTAAACCAATCACAACTATATTTTAAAATTATAATTTTATCCTATAAATGCAACAGAAAGTATATGATATATTCACTATTAAGGCCATTATTTTTTTTGTGCAAACTTATAAAAAAATGTCTTTAGATTTTTTTTTTATATTATTATACAGTTTCAGGATTTGGTTTGTAGGATACCATAAATTCTGGATTATGCATTGCAATTGAAACACAATTCATATTTGTTGTAATTTGGTGCTCAATTTTTAACAAATATTATTGATGATCAATTATAAGTAATGGTTCTTAAAATTATCAATAATAAGTTGTGTTAGAAACCATGCTACATTTTTTAAGTATTTGATGCATCCTTGATAAATAAAAGTACCAATTTCTTTATATGTGTGTATATATATATATATATATATATATATATATATATATATATATATATATTTACACTACCAGTCAAAAGGACACGGTAAGATGTTTAATGTTTTTAAAAGAAGTTTTGTCTGCTCATCAAGGCTGCATTTATTTAATTAAAAATACAGTAAAAACAGTAATATTGTGAAATATTATTACAATTTAAAATAACTGTTTTAAATATATTTTATAAAGTAATTTATTCCTGTGATCAAAGCTGAATTTTCAGCATCATTACTCCAGTCTTCAGTGTCACATGATCCTTCAGAAATCATTCTAATATGCAGATTTGTTGCTCAAGAAACATTTATGATTATTATCAATGTTGAAAACAGTTGTGTACTTTTTTTTCAGGATTCCTTGATGAATAGAAAGTTCAAATGAACAGCATTTATCTGAAATACAAAGCTTTTGTAACATTATACACTACCGTTCAAAAGTTTTTTTTAAAAGAAATGAATACTTTTATTCAGCAAGGATGCATTAAATCGATCAAAAGTGACAGTAAAGACATTTATAATGTTACAAAAGATTATATTTTAAATAAATGCTGTTCTTTTGAACTTTCTATTCATCAAAAAATCCTGAAAAAAAAATATTGTACACAAATATTTTGTACAATTGTACACAATAAATGTTTCTTGAGCAGCAGATCAGCATATTAGAATGATTTCTGAAGGATCATGTGACACTGAAGACTGGAGTAATGATGCTGAAAATTCAGCTTTGATCACAGGAATAAATTACTTTATAAAATATATTCAAATAGAAAAATAGTTATTTTGAATTGTAATAATATTTCACAATATTCAATGTATTCAAAAACATGAAAATAATCATAATTATTCGAAACTATGCGCTGTCATATTTGTCATATAATGTGGAAACATAAAAATCAGTTATGACTTATTACCCCTCCACATGACATCACTCTCTCCAGTATCCCATAAGGCAGAAGAACCAGTGGATCTGTGTTACTGCCAGCAGCAGCACTACTGCTAATAAATCTTCACTGTTATGGAAAACCACAATCTCACAGCCAACAACTGCTTATACCACCAATCCACAGGCATGTTTGTGAAGGTTATTTCTGTTCTCACAGTACAGGACAGTGCGTCTAGACTCATGGAAACATTGAGCAAAGCATCATATGAGACGACAGCTTGATTATATTTCTGAATGCCACTCACTGATGATATTATGCATGAAAGCTGTTTATGAGTGTTATTAGGTTTATGTTGAGAAAATGTTATAATTATAATTTTAAAGAAGGCCTACAGTGTTAGGGGTAATGCTTTGCAAGTAACGTGAGACACGTAATCAGATTACTTTTTTCAAGTAACGAGTAAAGTAACACATTACTTTTAAATTTACAACAAAATATCTGACTTACTTTTTTCAAAGAAGTAACCCATTTATTTACTGACACCTCTTCTGTCGCCATGTTGACAGAAATCAGGAGTAATGCGCTGTGTAAAAATGATGGCTACTGTCGTTCAAGACATTTCTTCTGGCGAGATCCTGAAGCGTCAGGATGACAACATGGCAAATGTAGTACGCCCAGATTATTAATACTTCACACATTCATACTATAAAGAATGTATTTTTTTAGTGGTCATTAAGTAATTACTTATACTGTAAGTACTACTCAAGGGAGTATGTGATTTCGGACGCAGGTTTGTTTGAGCTGCGCCCTCTACTGTACAGGTGTGAATTTGCATTTCCTTCAGCCTGAGGCTTATTCATTTCACTTTTGGTGTGAAGGGCCGTTAAATTTGCCAAAAATATAAACTTTTTGCTGCTGTTGTTATTAAAAAACAAGCAATTAAGCCCAGCCCAGGTTAGAAAAAGTACACATAATACTACACTTTAAAAAAAAAGTTACTGCCTTAAATTTTTAAGTACAATCAGCTTGGATGTTTAAGTCATTTCAACCTAAATGACATTAAATTGATTTAAAAAATGAGTTGAATCTTGTATAACTTATATAAAAAGTTGAAAATTACGTAACTTATTTTAATGAGTTCAAGCAATGTAAAAACATAAAAATGCAAGCAATGTAAAAAAAAACTTGTAAAATTAATTTTCCCAAACAGTGATTAAAGAATGGATCATGCAAATTTGATTAAATTTCAGACCAAAAGATTATGTCAGATTGCAATGGTCTGCTGCATCATCTGCATCTGTCCTCTTTAAAAATGATACAAGTTAAAAACAACAATATAAACAAAAGACAAAATGTCCACCCATTATTTCACACGCATTAGTTCAGCACAAATCAGCACAGGCATGATTAAATACTTTTTAAACAGGCTGTGTTTTCACAGAACTGTAGAGAATGTTAAAACAAATCCCAGATAATCCTCATTTAAATTTCGGAATGTTCTATTCAGAGATTCCGGCCCCTGAAGACACAAGGTCAGTTCTCTTCAAAAGAAGCATGTTCTGTTTACACAAACCACTTACAAATGAGCCCCTCTGGGTAAAGCAGATGACATGTGAACTTTACCGGCCACAGGAAGACGTCACCAAAATACACTAGTACTACTAGTTATAGTACACTGCAGCTGTTACTATGTGTAGTGAGCAGATGTCAAATGTAATCAGACATTTTTGCAATTAAATACACAGATCATGTGGGATTTTGACGGAGAATTCTTGATGAAACACAGAGAGCAAACTCTTGTGCTGTGAATCAAACTATAGGTGTTATAGAATGATACAGTTTAACACACAGCACCAGAGCACTGCATCTCCACTGACACCGTTTCACTCTCCAGCTCTTTTGAGATTTACTGGAGATACATGAAATTTAAAGAGCACGCATAATAGTGAACAAAAGAGCCAGAACTGTCAATTACTTTATTGTGAAATAAATCTATAAAATTGAAAAATCTATAAAAGCCATTTTCAAAGCAAGCAAATAAAATAAGGCAGGTCAAAATGAATAGACTGCAAAGTTTTTAAACAGTGCAATATTTGAGTTTGCAGTTCAATATAGCAAAATAAAAACAGAACAGAAAACTTGGATCTTATTGTAAAATTTAAAACCATAATTCTTTTTAGAACATATAGTAACTCTTAAAAATGTGATGATTTAGTAAAATTAATGTCACATAATTATAATTTTATACATGCTCATAGTAGTAGGCCCAAATGAAATATGCTTCCTTTTTTGGCCTTCGAATGCAGCCAATGAAGGATGCAGCCTCTGAATTGGGACACAACTATAGTGTATTAAAGAGATAGTTCACTCAAAAATGAAAAGTTGTTCCAAACCTGTATGAATTTCTTTCTTCTGCTGAACACAAAAGAAGATATTTTGAAGAATGTGGGAAACCAAACAGTTGATGGGCCCCATTAACTTCTATTGACTTTTTTTTTTCATACTATAGAAGTCAATGAGGCCCATCAACTGTTTGGTTACCCATATTCGTCGAAATATCTCTTGTGTTCAGCAGAAGAAAGAAATTCATACAGATTTGGAACAAACAGAGGGTGAGTAAATGATGACAGAATTTTCATTTTTGGGTGAACTATCCCTTTAAGTGAACTTTTTTTTTTTTTTTTTTTTTTTTACAAAAACTTAAAAGATTTTATGAAAACAAATGAACAGGATAGCCTATATCAAATTTTTATTTCAAGGATTTCTGCAGAAATCTCATGTGGACCTGCTCATGAGCTTCAACACATGAAAAACAAATTAAAAAGAATGTAAAAGACTTAAAACAGATGAAAACAACTACAAAACACATCAAAACCTAAAGAATTTCATCAAGTTTGGCTGTCTTGTTGACACAAAAAATAGCTATTTCTGTCAAGTCATACTCTGTTGTGAAGATAATGATTTTATTATTCCAAAACAGTGTCCTTTCTCTTATAAATCTTGAGAGTTAGTATCATTACACAGCATTCGTATTTAGGACAGTACTATCTTCCCACTGTTCTACTGATATGAAATACACTAAAATCATAAAATGTTATCTCTTAATATTATTATCTTAAAAGTAAAATTTGGGGTAACACCTTAGTATTTTCATGGTCTACTTTAGACATTCTACTAACTATAAGTAACTTTGCAAGTACTGTAAAACAAAAACCATTGCCCCCGTTACACGCCCACCATTCATTTTGGGGATTTCTAGGATTGTGTATGTGTGTGTGCGTGTACAAATGTGTGTATGCATGTGAGTGTGTTCTGTATTAGGGATGTTCTATAGTCTCATGCCTTCATTTGTGTGTGTTCTGGATTGTGCCAGGTTTTGTTTAGTTGTTTTTTTTTTAACAAATTTCCCCATTTTCCCCCATTTCACCCCTTATGGGGGTCAAATTGACCCTCGAGGGAAGGATTGGTTACTATTTTTATCACAACCACAAAAACTCCTTGAATCCAGTCAATTTGTGTGTGTGTGTGTGTATACCAATTTCAAGTGCGATAAAACTCCCAAGATCTTGGACTACTCCAATGAACAATGTTTTTAACAATTAAAAGAAAATTAATTTAATGTCAAAATGACCCGAACAGAGGACGAAAATTAATCAGAGATAGCTGCATGTAGTTGACTTATAAGTGTCTAAAGTGGACCATCAAAATAAAGTGTAACCATGAGGCTACATCATTACTCTTGTTCAGCATGAACTTCTACCTTAGCGGTCACCACCACTGCATCTGCATTTACACCTGTACCTGCTTCTGAATCTGTGCCTGCATCCACAGCTAAATCCACATGTGCTTGTGTGTCTGCCGTCCCTGCATTTTCATTGACTGCAGCCTCGACAGGCATGACATCATCATATTCCTCCTGATTCTCTGTCTCCACTTCATAGGTGTCCTGATCTGCTGAGAACATGAAGGTAAAAGGTCACCACCATTTCCACAAGGGTACAAAATAAATGCAAACATACACTGTGAGGTGTGCATTTTAGTACTGTACCAAGAATGTTGTCGGGTCTCTTGGGAAGGAGAGGGAGGTTGTCACCTTTGTGAGTTTGGTGAGGAGAGATGTCACCGTCTTGTCCCTCGATGTCATCATATTCGGTAGCAGAAGAGCCTTGACTTCTATCATCTGCATCCTTGTCTCCTGTTGGAGAAACCACCAAATATTATTTATTCTAACACAATTGAGCTGAACAAATGTGTAACACTCACTCTTAAGCCCGGGATACACTGCACGATTTTAGCAATCCTATAAGATCATTACTTTATCACATTGTGCGACATGGATCTATTAAACTTGGGTACGACGTGCATGTAGACTGTACGATGATGACACCTATTGACTCGTAGGCTACGATGCAAGTTTCTACGGAAGAATAAAACGTCATCAGAATGTGCTAGTGGTAAACAAAAAAAACATGTTGAATCACACTTTGGCAGTTGTAGTTTTTATGTGTGCTGAAAAAAAGGAAGCGGCGAAAGAAGAAGGGAAAAGAGCTTGAGGTAAGCAGTTTTAAGTTTTAGCGCCATGTCGCGTTGATTTCATGTCGCATTTTCATTGGCTGGTCAGTAGACGTAGGTTATAGCAGCAAACACACTGTGTGTTGATCATGCTGAATTTCTGACACTCTCAGAAAATGATCGTAAGCTATCTTTGGTCGCAAGACCGGGAAAACAGCCGTCTTTGTTTTTAACGTGTTTTGACTGTCGTACATTCTGACATAAATGACAGCTGAGATCCCACAGTGTGACATGAGGATCATGTTCGTACAGTCTGACAAGCAACAATCGTAAAGGAATTTGTGAATTTCAAGCATATATATTTGATATATATATATATATATATATATATATTTTTTTTTTTTTTTTTCCTTGACGTTTGTTATTGAATTTTTTATTTTTATTTTTTCTTTCAGAAAATTGTTTTAAAGCTTGTTTCATTGAGCTTTGTCATGGATTTTTTTTTTTTTTTTTGTCCTTATATGGATACTCATTTAAAGTTTGTATTTTTGTATCTTTGACATTTGTCATTTTTTTTCCTTTTTAAAAACTGATTTACAGCTTGTTTTATTGGACTTCTATGATTTCTTTAAAGTTTGATTCATTGAACTACTTCACTTTTTTTCTGTTAGCATCAACTTTTGGTTGCACCTCCTCTTTTATTGGTAGAGCACCTCTTTTTAACATTTGTTACTTATTCTAACACACACAAATAAATAAATAAATAAATATATTTATTTATTGTGTGAAGATAAAATGTGAGAGTAAGCATCATTAAACAGAATTTGTATATAATGGATACTATATGAATGCTAAATACGTGAACTATATATATATATATATATATATATATATATATATATATATATATATATATATATATAAACATATTTAGATAAATGTATTCATATATTATATATTATTTTTTATAGTTTTATAGTTATAGAAAATGTCCTTTAAATTTCAGTCAGTTTCATATTGATTAATTTTAATTTATTTTGCCTAAAATGGGATATTTTAGTTGACCAAAATAACATTTTAGTTTATAAAATAAAATAAAAAAATCTGGAAAACCAGTGTAAATAAAATATATATATATATTCATTATTGTTTGACAAAATGACAAAAGTCATGATGGGACAGCATTATGACAAAAGTCATGATGGGACAGCATTATGACAAAAGTCATGATGAAAAATCAGTAATTTTGTTACAGAACAATTGGATGGAGAATTAGTTATGTAAGCAGAAAGACAGATATTTGAAAATCTTACCTGTTTTGTTTTTGTCAGAACTCACATCCTCATAGTCATCATAATCTAATAATGATGCCTTTCCTTGAGACAAATCTGAAACAGATTTGTCTAGCAGTAATAAATTTGCTTTAAATACACACATACACACACACACACACACACACACACAAACAGGTTTGTTTTGCTATCAAAGTGAGGACATTCCATAGGCATAAAGGTTTTTATACTAATAAAACAGTATGTTTTTAGTTCAGTATGTTTTTAAAGCTATTTTAAATATTAGGACTCATGAAATGTCCTCATATTTCATGTCTATGTCGTAATATCTGTGTAATACCCTTGTCATTATACAAATTTGTGCCCTCATAAATCACAAAAACGCACTCACACACACACAAACACACACACACACTGTATATAGCTACATTTCCATCAGATTTCATTTTTTAAATGTTTTTATATGCATTAGCTTATGTCTCTATATTCATATCATTCAAAATTTAATAATAAAATGATATACCTCTGTCCTCTTTCTCTATGTTATTCATTTCATTCCTATCACCGTTGATGTCTTTGCCATTTTTATTTCTGTAATGTCTTACTGCAAAGAGAGAAACAGGTAGAAAATTGTGCTTTTGGAGGTTGATAAATGGATAAAGTAAATGTTTTGTTATATGTTAAAGTTATATCATTTTAGATTTATGTGAGTGTTGTGCTTCTGATGGCTATTGTTCAATCTGTAGTGAGACAAGGACAGGAAACACTGCCACCAACAGGTTGAAAATATGAAGGCACTTCAAATATCACTGTACCTTCAGCATGTAAAAATAATGTTTGTCTGCAGATCAAGACAATGTCTTTTTGCATGGTGCAAGTGATACTCACGGGCTAAAAGAAGGCGCTTCCTATTCATCCACATAAAAACCATAATCAGCAACCCCACCACGGCCAGAGATAGACCCACTATCAGATCAGGATTTGAAGAAGGAACTTCTTCAACATAACCTGCAGTTTTAATGATACAGGTTCACAGGTCAGATTATTTATTAACCTTCATGCAAGAAAGCAAGCAGTGGCAAAACAAATACTAAAAAGTGTTTTTACCGTCACATATGATTTCAGCAGGTATGCAGTTTTCTTTCTTTTTTTCTTTGAAATGCTGCACACACTGAGAAATGCTCTGGTGCTTCTCTGGACAATTTATGGTCACCTTTATTTCTTTGGCTATTTTGCTTTCATCCACAAGTTTTTTAACGTCCTTGCAATTAAGCTCGTCACAAACCTTTTTATTATCATTTTTATTTAGTTTTCCACAGACATATTCCCATTGATCTCTATACTTGACCGCAAGCTTCCCACCACACTTCTTAGTGGAGCCCAACTCAATACTATCTGCAATAAAAATGTAAGTTCCGTCAGTGGAAGTAACTGGAAGTATGTTCCATACATTTGACTAATCTTTTTAAAATTTTTTAAAAACTTGTATATATCTGTTAAAAGCGAATTACACAACACAAAAACATAATACAAAAACACAAACATATAGATAAGCAAACAGAAACTGACCAACAGCCACAAAACTCCAATTTTGATTTCATGGGATGTTTAAAGGTACACTATGTAACTTATGACCCTCTAGAGGTTAAAGGCACAATATGTAAGGTTTTTGGATTAAAATATCCAAAATCTACTAGAACAATGTTATATATTTTGTTGACTTGTGTACTTACAAATGTTTCCAAGAATGTTTAAATCCAGAGAAATAAACCATTTTAATTGATATGCCTATCAATGACGTCATACACACATTACCCTCGATTTCTGATTTTACTTTTATTTGTAGAACCCATGAAAACACCAAAGACGCTTTAAAGCTGCAATATGTAATATATTCTGTCCGTTAGAGGCCTATTCAAAACAAAGGCGTAGCTTGATGACGCCAAGTTTGAGCGCGGAATCTTGGGACATGTGGTCTTCACATCACAGCCGGTGAAAATAATCGGACAGAAATCATGTTCATGGATGTGATTATTAATGTCACTGTAGTATGAAGCAGAGCAGGACCGTGTGTTGAGGGAGCTGAAAGAGGCCACTGGAGCGATTGCGCAACACACACCTCACAAGCAGCGGGACTTTTATTATGACACAGTCGCCGGCGCCGCTTCCGCTTTTCTGGTCATGAGTATGAGGTAACACAGTTCTGTTTTATCATATTAGATACATTTGAGTGTGTTGAAAACGATGTTATAACGTTACTCTGTGCGTTCACTCGGCGGCTGTTGTGAGACACTGTTGCACACTGCAGTAAGCTAGATCAATTTTAGATTATCATATTAAATGCTGAATGGCTTGTGTTGATAAATGGCATGCAATTAATTTTAAAACGCATTGTATGATGGAGAAAATATAAATATATCAAAACAGTTGTTCTCTTGTCTATTAAAACATGTAAATATTAAAGAGTCTTTGGTGTTTCCATGTTTTCTACAAAATAAAACCGGAAACCGAGGGTAACGAGGGTATGACACCATTGACAGGTGACTCCTCACACGTGCCGGAGCCTTTGTTAAAACTGCAATTTTCTCACGATTTACAAATAATTGGAAACATTTGGGATGTTGTAAGTACTCAAGTTAACAAAATATATAACACTGGCCTAGTGGTTTTTGGATATTTTACTGTAAAATTCTTACATATTGCACCTTTAATAGAGTATATGTTTTATTAGACAGATGAGCAACTGTTTGGATACATTCATCAACGTATCCAATATATTCAGCTCAACGGTAAGTCTTAACGGCCTTGTTCTGCTCCAACGGCTTCTAGCCACACCCTGCTTCATACTACAGTAATGTTAATAAATCTTTAATACATTAGCTCATCCATTAATATGATTTTTGCCCGAGTCCCATCGGATTCTTTTCCACCAGCTGTAGACGTGAAGACAACACCTCCCATGATTCCACGAAATCAAAGCCTCATCAAGCTACCCCTTTGCTTTGAATAAGCGACCTCTAGCGGTGAAAATAACATATTGTGCCTTTAAAAAACAAAACTGCTTGTATTTGTGACTGTGCGGATGAATATGGTTATCCTACTGTTCGTAAAACATTCACTACTCAGGACATTTTAATTCTGAAGTAAACTAATGCTTTAATGGCATTTATTCCTGCAAAATAAAAGGCTGACAACTTGAGCTTTGTGATTAGGAAGATTGAGTGAATGTAGATAATAGTTCTGGTGGATGAAGGGCCCCTCAAGAGGTAAAGCCCAAGGGCCTCTGATAGTCTTAATACGCCCCTGCACTCCCACACATACACGTGCCAAAGTTGCCGGAGCAACTTTTCTCTATTTACGTATATGACAAGACACACATGGGCCAGCGACGCATGTACGCAATTTTCAGAGAAAAAAATCTGACAGGTCTAAAATATAAACACTTATAACATGCTTACCATAGTGAATCAGGGTAAGACAAAGCACATTTTGCAAAAAAAAAGGAGCGATGATGGATTGACTCATTTAAATGTTAAGTTTGAACAAAAAAAAGTTACATAGTGTACCTTTAAAAGAGGAACTACTACATTTCAGCATCAACTCATTATTTACAGTAACAATCCTAATTTTAGCCCAGTATTATGTGTATGACTCACTTTCACAGGCCACAGAAAGGATGTTATTACATTCACTCTTCTTAGAGCCACACTGCCACAGCAGCGTCTCCGCGCCAGTGCAGCTGAAATGGTAGCAATTTGTTTTAACAGAGCTTGTCGTACCCCAGTGGTGGATGGCCTTACCACAGTTGAGGCTGTCACATAACTCATCGGACAACTGATCAGTGAAATGAGTTGCACAAACACTCTCATTATTTATGCGCACCATGCCTGTGCATTCGTTTGAGAATGTAATGTTTGGAGGTTTACCTGGAGAGGAGTGAAACCAGACAATCAGATACTCCTGTATTGTATGTTCATAGAAAAGTTGGGAAAGAATTAAAAAATTGATGTCCTTTCAAATCATGAGTTTGGCACAGTATCTTGAACTGAAATGACTTAAATGCAAACCAATGAAATTCAGCTAAACAGGCAAAACACTAAATACTGGCATGCTGTTTAGGTCCATTTTGAACACTTTGGGGTGAATTAGAGCATTCTGGGAAATTAAATGGTCTTCTATAATGGTTCGAAAAAAGAATTAGTTAATTTATAATTTATGAAAATATACGTGTGTTTGTTATTTTAGTATCATTGAGATACTATTATAGTTTTCATTAATATTTTTAATTAGTTTTTTTTATATTTTTCATTTTAATTTTATTTAAAGTTTTAGCAATTTTGCTGTGTTTTTGTCATTTTTAATAGTTTTTGGTATTTTTAAAAATATGTCTACATAGTTGTTATAAATTTTTGTTTTACTTTTAGTTATTTTAGTATATCAAGTTAAAATAAATTAAAATGAGAAATGTAACTATAATAACCCTGATATACTGTACATTTAATATATATATTTAAATTCAGTTCAGTTCCAGCTCAGTTATATATATAAATAAAAAAAAAAAAAAAAAAAAAATGCTGCTAAGAAAATACTGTTCTCAAAAAGTAAGAGTTTATAACTGAGGTGATTCCTACCATCACATGTGATGTATAATTGCTTTTTAGGCTGGGGGGCCTGATCTTTACTCTCACATTCCCACATATCCTTCTTCCCCGAGCACTTATAGGTCTTATTCCACCACTCTTCTGTGTTTATATTGGATTTAATGGAGTGTGATGTGTAGTTTCCACACTGTAGATACTTGCACAGCTGTTGTCCTTCCTCTTGGCCCCATCCCTGTCCATCAACAAGCTGTGTTTTTCCTTCACTCAGAGCATATACAGGACCACTGCATGGGTCTTCCTTTTTATACAGGAGCAGTCGTTTCCATCCTGTTACATGAATGGCAGAAATATCAAATTTTTCTGTTAGCATGTTTAAGAACGCAGAGGTCAAAGTTCAGAGGAGTCACAGAAACTACACCCTTCACCTAAAAAGAAATGTATGCACATTTCAAAAGAGTAATTAGCATCAAAAAAAGTGCTAAATACCTGTACATTTCAGATAGACGACAGAGCATGTTTTTTCTGAAATGCCTGTGAAGGTACATTTGGAAACAGAGTTGTGATTACTCTCACATTTAATTCCTCCTAATAGTCCTTTGATTTTGGACTCGTCTTGCAAAGTCTCCAAAGTAGAGATAGGCTCCCCACAATTCAATTCCCTGCAGATTGTATTTTTAAGATTTGCATCAAGCCCCTCTTTGCAGACAGGTGTCCAGTCCCCAGGATACAACAGTGACACATTTCCAGCGCATTTGTCTCTTGGATCCTCCAGTCTAGCTTTGATGCTGCCTGTGGGAGTGTATCAAACAAATATTTATTAATTGCCCTCAACCCTGAATTAACATCTCATTTAACCTGAGATTAAGGGCCATTTTAATTCTGGGTTAGAGGCAACATTTCTAATTCTGTAGAAAGTGTAATGCTTGCCTCACAAAATATTCAAGCACTTTGTACAGTCACAAAAACTTTCACACGCTGTTCAGTTTCAGCAAAAAAAAATGTTCAATAGTGAATGTCCATTGCACAATATTGGTCTAAAATGTCTATTCAAGACAAAACTGGAAGAATTATTATTGTTTTAAATTTACTGATTTTGGGGTACATTTTAGGAGACAGCGCAGATTTATGTGACAGGTTTCATGCTCATAATGTGCTGTATTTTTCTAATCGACATTTTTAAATATGCAAGTAAGTACCCTAACCCAGGGTTCACATGTGTGGGAAAAGGTACCCATGAAAAGATATGTCTAAAACATGTAACAAAATAACACATTTTAACTTGAGATGCAACAATACTAAATTTCTCCGCCAATACCGCTGATTATTCAGAATGATATCTGCCGATATCTGACTGATAACGATAGTTTGATTTTCTTAAGGGAAAAAAATTCTCTCCCAGGTAATATTAGAAAACTATACAGGGAATGCTCTCATTTGGTACATTACAGAGTTAAAATTAACAACAGAGCCCAATCTATTATATTATTATAACTGCTATTTTTTTTCATATATAATAATTACACTCAAATAAAAATAGAAATGTTTGCATACAACTCACGTCTTAATGACACATTTATTCAAACATACATATATAATAAAGAGTAAATAAGCACCTCTCTAGTTTTTTATAGCTACATATTGTAAGTAAGAACTGCGAACATCGGATAACTTTTCTGAGGTAAATGCAACTTTAAGTGACCAATGGCTGATAGTGAACAGAATTCTATATATATATATATATATATATATAAACATACACCTGTGCATCCCTAATTTTAACCCTTAACATTTTTAAGTATGAAAAAAAAAAAAAAAATTCTAATGACTAAAAGGAAACATATAAACATTTGGCGGTAAATAAAGCAACTGTACACATTACCTGTGCATATCACTTGGGCTGAGCCGCTGCAGTCATTCTTGGAAATAAATTTGCACATGTTCATATTTTGCTCCTCTAAGCAGTACACACTATAGTAGATCTCAGGTAGATTTGTTGGAAATTCAAATTTGCCTTTAACTGAAACACCACAGCCCAAGTTATCACAGATCTTTGTGGACTCTTGATCTGTCCAGGTGTCCTTGCAAACTCTTCCACACTCGCCACCTGTGCAGAATGCCACCGTTCCCCAGCATCGTTCTTTACGCTCGTTTCGAAGCTCCACACTCACTGAGCCTACAAGTGGCATCAATAAGAATATAAGCATTTTACACACAGCAATGTTAAACGTACACTATGTAACTTTTGGCCCTCTTGCGGTTAAAAATAAAATAGCATCCATCTTGAAAATCAACATTGCTTTCCTTGTGCTTCAGCTTTGCTCCTCTGCAGATGAATGTGGTTTGATGGCACCAGTGTACAGAGATACAGGACATCTTATCAGAGCAGATGAATAAATAAATTACAGTTTCGGTCACACTTTATATAAGGTGTCCTTAAAGGGATAGTTCACCCAAAAATGAAAATTCTGTCATCATTTACTTGCCCTCAAGTTGTTCCAAACCTGTATGAATTTCTTTCTTCTGCTGAACACAAAAGAAGATATTCTGAAGAATGTTGATAACCAAAGATTTGATGGACCCCAATGACTTCCATAGTATGAAAAAAAAAAAAAAAAAAAAAAATTCCTATGGAAGTCAATGGGGTCCATGAAATCTTTGGTTCTCGACATTCTTCAAAATATCTTCTTTTGTGTTCAGCAGAAGAAAGAAATTCATACAGGTTTGGAACAACTTGAGGGCGAGTAAATGATGACAGAATTACTATGTAGGCCTACTTACATCAAATAATAATACAATGTACTTATTGTGTTCATATTGTATTGCAAAACACTTTTAGGGACAGGTTTCGTGGTATGGGCTCAACAGTGTAATTATAGATGTAATTTGTGATGGAATTTTTTAATTAAAGGGGCACTCAGTGATATTTCAAATCCACTGTTTGAAAGTTAGTCGGGCCGAGTCCAACAACAAACGTCTAACCAATCAGCATCGGGGGCGTATGACGGTCGAGGAGAGAGAACCAGCAAGAGGGAGATTTGAAAATAAGAAAAAAAACAAAAAAAAAACTGCAGAACAAGAGATGGGACACAATACAAAACAGCTCAAAAGAATATCACTGGAATGAAGGTTTATGACTAGGCAAGCGCTTTAGGACCTGGTTTATATTAGGAAAGCTTTCCAGCGCTGGAGAGCGTATCTCTTTTCGTTCGTTCATCAACTGCGCTTCATCAACTCAGCATAATTCAAATACCACTTACTGCACCTTTAATCATAAATAACATTTCCTTTTCCTTGCAGGAATAACGCTTATATGCTTTTGAAACCTAAAGGTCCTCAAACTTTGGGTCTAAGTCAGTGTCTGGATCGTGTCCAAATATAAGAAAGGGGGAAACGAAACTTAGGGACAGCTAGACAACCATATAAATATAATAGCCCGATGATATTGAGTAACAAACGAACTAAAAAACACATGATTTTGGCAGATATTGCTTTACCTAGTAACAGAAGGGTTTGACATATGAAGAACCAATCATATTGTAGAATGCTTTGCCATGCGCCTATCCTATATAAACTGTTGTATTCTTTTTGCTGGTGGGATTTTCTGTGAATGATACGAGGTCCTCCGGCCGTGATTAAAGCATATTCTAGGACAACAACTGGAGTCTCTTATTGCGCTGCAACTTAGACACTTGAAATCTATTTCCCAGGTTTAATGTCATAGGGGACGAGACGTCGTTCGACTCAGAGTGAGACTCTTTAGGCGTCAACTGTTGTGGGCAGAGTGGGATTCACCTGAGGATAATTCTTGTAGGTGTCAGGGACACCAGGTTAATTTTGGTCAGGTGCATAGGGGAAATAATTACAGCTGTAATTATATGCAGGTATTTTTAAAAGTATAAGTACAATGTAAAAAACATGTACATACACAGTAAGTGCATTATTAAATAACTAATTTAAATGTTAATATAGTAGTTGAACGATCCATGTCAGGGTTATTATAGTATAACTAAAATTAAAACTGAAACTAAAACCATAAAATTACATCACTTGTACATTTCTTTAATTTAGTTTTTTAATTTTAATTTAATTTTATGTACTAAAATAACTAAAAATAAAATTGAAACAGAAATAAATAAAAACTATATATACATTTAAAAAACAACAACAAAAAATAATCAAAAGGCAAAAATACAACACAATTACTAAAACTTAAAAAAAATTAAAATGGAAAATATAAACATGAAAACTGATCTAAAATATTAATAAAGAATATAACAGTATCTCAATTATACTAAAATAACACTGATTCATGATTGATATTTATTGTTGTAAAAGCAAACGTTCATTAATGCACAGAGCTATTTTCTCTATGTATGGATATGATGTGAGTGCTGGGTAGATTAATTACAATCAGTAATCCATTACTTGATAAAAATTACAGTAGTTAGTATCGTAATCTGTTACATTACACATTTTAAGTTATGTAATCTGATGTAATCTGATTACTTTTTGATCTCATTTATCACATTGATTTGCATAGAATAATCCTGTAGCATGTTGATATAAAAATGCAAAGAGAAATAAAAGCCTGCATCAGGCTTTCTGAATCTGTTTGTGTAGGAACTGCAGAGGGTTCGTAAATTGACGAAAAGCTAATAATTAATTAAATCTTAAACATGTTAAATTAAAAGAAAAATATTTTAAAATAAAAACAATCAAAACAAAAAAACCTACTAAAAAATATTTTGTTTATGCCATGTGGCCTCTCAATTTTCCATGTAACTATAGCTGCCAAACTAGTGGCTGTTCCTATGTGTGCAATTCCACAATACTGGAAGACTTTCCTAACAAATACAAGCAATAGGCTTTTTTAAAGGAACATTTAAAAGAAACAAATAGGAGAATTAGAGAAAATCACTGAATTATGAATACTGCCATTTTGAAAAATAAGTAATCATGTAATCAATAAAAACTAGTCAGATCAGGAGTATTTTAAAATGCAATGTGATCTAATTACAAGTATTTAATATTAGGAATCTGATTACATAATCCAGATTACATATAATCAATTACTACCCAGCACTGGATGTGACATGCATGAGTGAATGACAGTGAAATCCAGCCCGTCTGCTATAAAATAATGAACTGTTATAAGTTTATCAAAGAGTATTTAGGTAAAGACATGGTTTGGAAGATGGTTGGGAGAATTCACCACAGGCAAGATGGGCTTTTAATAAAATGTGTCTGTCTATGCAGTAAATGCAAAAAAACAAAAAACAAAAAAAAAAAAAAAACATTTTTTAAAATCTGAGCTACAATGGTCATCATTCTGTTTTGCCAAAAACTATGCACATAATGCACTTTTGATTTTGTGTAGGTAACACAGAGAAAGAGCACAATTACATATACCACTGACATTACAAAGCTGGTTGAAAATCTACATCTTGATGGATTTCGCATGCAATGAACTAATTTAAAGAGATCATATCATACATTTTCCTCCCTTTCCCTATCTAAATTACAAGTAAGATGTTGAGTGACAGAACAGTTTTTCTTTTTTGAACTATTTGTGCTTAAATGTTCAATTGATAAAATTAGAATAAAATGATAGTCAATATAGGCAATCATAATGGGTCAATAGAGGTGTATAAGACACCTCGACTAACAAACAAATGCTACAAAAGTGTATGATATGTTCTCTGTAATGCTAAAATAATAATTATTCACACAATCAATTATTCAACTCACATTTTGCTAAACAATTCATATACTAGGGTGAAAACAATGAGACATTGTGGTGGCACACATACCTGAACATGTGACATTGGCATACATGCTGTTGCGCTCCTTTACAAAGGAGGTTAGATGACCACACATCATTGCGTGGCATGTGTCGTTGGCCTTTTTCTTGTTCTCTTTCTTTGGTTCTGAAGGCAGCCAGCGAGGCTCAGCCTTATTATCAAATGACTTGATGCTTATTTTTCCCTGGCAGGGTAAAGCACCTTCAAAGTACATATATTCTTCCTCTGAGAACGAAGATAAAGGATTTGTGGTTACATATAGTGCATGTTCTACATGAAAAGTAATCAGAGTGACACCTTAGACTTATGTACTTAATAAACAAAAGTAAAAACTACCGGGATGAAGTATGTTAAAAAAATGATGTAAATATTGTGAAAATAGGTCAAAAAGTTAGATAAAATAAAAATAAAAACACAATATTGGTTTATATATTATATTAATAATTGGTATATATATATATATATATATATATATATATATATATATATATATATATATATATATATATATTAATATTAGATTATTACTTACTTTGGCAAATGATTTGTACATTTTGATAATATGGACCTATAGGACTCAAATTTGTCTGTTTCAAGCACTCATGGAGTTTTGCTGAAGAGTTTTCACAGACGACATTCCATGAATTCAGTTGCTTCTGTTTCCCATTGAAGTAATTTTTTGAAGTCACTGTAGCAGATTTACCACATTTGAGATGTTCACAAACCACGTCTGAGTTCATAGAGGTCCAGTCTTTGGAGCTTATGGACAACCATGAGCCCTCCCATTTCAGCTCTACACGTCCAGAACAACGACCCAGACCATCACTCAAACGCACATCCAAGCTGCCTGCCGTTAAAAACCATCATATTTTATTACTGCATCAGTTACAGGTGATTTGAGTAACTTTCCTGAATGTACTGAGTAGGAATAGGCATTTTTCAAAAATATTGCATTCAAATATTTGGGCTCATAAAAAGCAAATATTCGAATATGCGTTTATTTAAATGACGTTTAACGAGAAAGATGCATTTTTTTTATTTATCAAGTTTTTGTCACCATTTCTGAACATGCTTATGAATTAGGCAATATGCATAACAAGCTTAAGTTATATCTTAAAGTTTTCTTTTAGTTGAAAACAAAAAATATAAAGGACAAAAGCATTTAATCTCAAGGAGAGCGAATGGAAAAATGCTAAAAAAGCAGACTAAAAGCAGTTATCGTGCAGAACGTATACACTCGAGTCAGCATATGTTTATCGTGTTTATATTGTTTCACATGTTCATGTTGAAAAAACAATAATATCCACATGCTCGGGTGAGAAAACGCGCTCCGCTGACAAACATTGCAAAAATAACGGCGTGCTAAGCGAAGTTTCTAACAGCACTTTGTGTTTTCTGTTCTCAAACCTCCCTTGATGAAACTTAAGGAAGCTTATGTCTCAAGATCATTTTGCTATCTGATAAGGCAAGGGTGTCATCCTCATTTTAGGTTGAAAAAAATGTAACCATGTGCGGGGCGAATTTTGTTTCAGCTACATTAATATTAACCATACAAACTACACATTAATTTGCAAGAAAGAAAAAAAAAAAAAAAAACACTGCTCTTTGAAAACTGCATTTGTTTCTACTGTGAAGACTTTATTAGATTTTTAAAAAAATGTTTTATTTATTTGGCCAATTCCATTTTTTTTTAGCAAATTTGATACCGGTTGCCAATTTTTTTCTTTAAGCAAATTTATTTGTTGTTTATTTGTTCTATAACAGGCCAAACTGGCCTTAAACAAAAATATGTGTGGCCATTTGGTATACAGGCACCACTGCATTTTGAGCATAAGCAGTTGTTTTTTATTTAAATTAGATTGTATAATTTCAAAATTTACAGAAAAAACAGCACAGTCTGACTTTATAGCTTTATGAAATTATGCTACATAAGATAAGACACCTGCGCAAAACAAAAATAGCAGACGGACTGAATGAAAATGCAAATTCACAGTAGGTGGCGCTTGTGGAACAGCAGCGATATAGCGTTTCCTTGGTTATCACTGTATACAAAGCAGGCTGCACTTTTCTGAAGACAATTCCCTTCTTAGTTACATATAAAACCCAATTCATTATTTATATTTTATATTCTTCCTATATTTTAATATGCAACGGTGACGGTGCAACAGGGTTTGAGATATGTTTTCTCTTGTTTGGTGGGTGTGTCAAAAATGTCAGCCCAATCAACAGCAACATGTATATAAATCACCCGGTATTAAAGAGACAGCTCACACAATGGGTCCAAGTAAGGTTGATTACAAATGTGTCCGCTGCAGCTCGGCATATCAATATACCATATCAATTCTTCAAAAAGAACACAAAGAATGCCCTTCTCAGCTGCCATAGTTGCAACTCTTGCGTCATCAGAACAGGGTGTTCAATGTACCACCGTTTCCGTTTAAAAAACGTTTTGTCGGGGCTGAATGCAGCCCTGCAGTCATGAATGGACAGCTGTCTTTCCTCTTTCGACTGGTGGATTTCATGTGATTTCTCATTACGGTGGTGATATTATGACAAATAATTTTCATTAATTCATTTGATCAAAAGCAATTCCATTTTGTAAGATCATTCTCATTCAAGTAATTTCAAATTTCGCGAAGCAGATGACGACATTTTGTGATCAAATACATTCAACTTTTTAACAAGCTCCACAGCGCCACCCAGTGCATTTAATTAACCAGAATATTATTTTTATTTTTCGAATAATAATTACAGATTGAATATTCAAATATTCGACTATTCATGCACACCCCTAGTTTTGAGTAGAACATAATTAATTAGTTGCAAGGCGGACTCAGTTACCTGCACATGTAACTGTGGTTGTCTTGCATTGTTTTTTCTTAACATTGGCCAGGCAATGCCACAGTGACAGCTCGTCGCCCTGGCACTCAACGTCACTTAGCAAACCATTAAGTATGGGGTTTTGTGTCGGTTTCACATCCAGCACCTTTCCACAGCCAAGCTCTCGACAGACCACCATCCCCAGTTTCTGAGGCAGAGCCTTATATAATTCACTGAAGCACACTCCATACATAGAGCTGTTCACATCAATAACAATATCTCCAAAACACGAATCAACGAATCTGCGGAGCTTGACGTTGTCTGTGAACACAGAAAATGTAATTGTTACAATACCTAATAAACAAACAAATTAAAAAAAGGATTCAAATGAATTGAAATAAAACATATGCTGTTAGTGTTTAATAAAACTTGTATGCATTATTAACACAAACTCTAAATGTACATTAAACAAGACAATAAGAATGAATGTTATGCTGACTAATGTGTTAAAATATAAAAAATATAAAATATAAAAATAAAATAACAGTAAAAACTCAGTGACTGTTTCACACTTCTTGCTTTATTAGAAAATCTGAAAAAATGCATGAAAATAAAATTTTGTTCTCTCTCTCGCTCTCTCTCTATATATTATTTAAAAAGATATCTTATTTGTTATGTAGCTTATTTATGGTCTTCATGACCATACACAATAATAAATACATATAAATATTAATATTGTTAGGTATGTCAGAACTATATTCACATTCATAAGGTTTTACAACCTTGAAAGTGTAATGTCAACTGAAACTGTCTACCCTATTACCATAATAATAATAATAATTATAATAATAATAATCATATTATTAAATTGCAAGACATATTAAAATGTATTAATTTAACCTGAGAAGAAACAATACAATTTTCTATTTGTAATAATAACACTGTACAAGAACATAAATATAATACAATTTAATAATAAATACAAATAAATATAGTCTATTAATATTTTTAGTTATGTCAGAATTATATTCACATTTTACAAAGTTTTACAACCTTGAGCATGTAATGTCAACTGAAACTCTCTACCCTATTACCATAATAATAATAATAATAATAATAATAACTATTAACATATTATTAAATTGCAACACATATTAAAATGTATTAATTTAACTTGAGATGAAAATACAATTTTCTATTTGTAAAAATATTAATATATTTATTGATGTAATATTATTCAAAGCAAAAAAAAAAAAAGAGCATTACCTGAGCATGTCAGTCGGAGGCTGTTAGTTCCATGATCGTTTGTGAAATTTCCAGTGGCACCACAATTGAACTGTGTACAGATGTCTTCAGGGGTGATATCTTGCTGCTGCAGAGGATTTTCTGTGGTACTGCAATTTAACTGTGTATGGTTGACTTCAGGGGTGACATTTTGCTGCTGGTGAGGAATTCCTGTGGTACTACAATTTAATTGCGGGTAGATGAATTTAGAACTGACATCTTTCATCTGAAGAGGAACCCACGATTTATCTGTAATATTGTGCTTTTCCACCAACCCAGAGCAAACATTGTTGCCATCTCGCAGACGAAACCTCTTGTGTTCTGTATAATACAAGAATTTCAGTGTAAATATCGCCGTAGGGCTGCAACAATTAATAAAATTGATAATGAAAATCATCGACAACGAATGTCATTATCGATTAGTTGCGTCTGCCCACCGTGCACGGAAAACTTCCGCCAGTCGTGTCAAATTACAGCACTGAATAACGCATTTCTATGGACAAAATGCATTTAAAAATAGCGGAGGAAACAGAGTGAGAAGCTGCTGGAAAGGTGATCCGAGCTGCCCAAACTTTATTCTTTATTTTAAGCTTCAAGCTAATGCATTAGCGTAATGTTTAACATGGCTTGCCCTGTCAGGTGCTTTGAGATGCGTGCGCGGTTTAATGTGTGATATGTTTCCTCAGCGCAAAACTTTAATTTTATGGTTATATCCTTATCTGTAAGTGTTACAAATTCACACAAATATTTACATTTTCCATGAAGGCTCGTCCTGACATTAAACTTCAGACTTTACTAAATGATTGTTTAGTAAAGCATGCACGTCAAACACACGGGGACGCATTAGAGAGGAAGACAGTTAAAATTTAGCACAAAAATATTAATTTTGCTGAAATATCTGTTGTTGCATGTTAGGTTTATGTTTAAAAGTCAACATGTAATTCAAGTATTTTATGAGAGTGTTAACTGTAAAGGGATAACAGCGTGTAATTAAATATAACTAAGACGTTTCTTACATTCACAGGACAAAGAAATGACAGTAACGGGTTAATGTGTCTATAGTGAAAGTGTGTGTTTCTGCAGAACATTCCTCTTATCTGTTAACACTGAGTTTGTGTTTTTCTTTATTATTATCATCCTCATTTTTAATGGAGGGTCTTTTTGCTTTATAGCTCTTTTGAATATGGAATAAATATAGATATATTCACTACATATGTTTCTTCATAGCATTCAGTTGGCACGTTTGTTTGAAGGACAGCATTGGGCAATATGTGGAATAGTGTGTTTTGTCAATAAAATAAAAGAAAATTGGGCTTTTTAAAATCCAATTAATCGAAGAAATAATTGGCCAACTCATTTTAGTGCCGCTTTAGTTTCCCATATGAACAGACTGATTTACACTGTTGCTATGGACAATGGTGAATATTAGAATATCAGAACAATGAATGCCACCAATAAGAGCGAATTACTGAAGAACAATAGCTTTACACTTACCTGTGCAGATCACACTGGCTCGTACTGGGCAGTTAAATAAATCCATACATTGCCAAGAGTGCTGCTCACCGCCAACACAATTAAACAATACATTTGGACTGCTCTGGTGTCCTTTGAAGATTCCAGGCTTAGGGATGTAATGATGATGTCCACAACCAAGCTCCTGGCATATCCTGTCTGCCTTCTTCTCATCTGGCCAAGATTAAAAAATAAATACATAAACACAATCCTTGCGTAAAGTGTCAGCTACCACTTTCAATACTTAAGCTTTTTTCAAATAATATTTAAAAATGTAGAAAAAACATTATTGCAGGGCAGGCCATGAAATTCAAATTGGTCTTTTGTGGATTGCAGTCTGTCTGTTAACTTTGTTGTTTGTCATTGCATTAGACAATGAAATACAAAACAATATAAATATTTAGTGTTCCTACACATTTTCAATTGCAAAATTCCATACTTTTCCAGACTAAAATTTCCAAACCTCTCTGTAGATTTTTTCAGACCAGCATTATTTTTAGCATTATATTTAGTATATAGTACAGTCAAAAACATTTTTATTTTGTTTTTTTTGTTTTTTTTTCACTGGTTTTCTCGAAGCGTTAACATGGTTTTGCATGATTAAAAGAAACACTTTATAACCTGCATATATTCACCTCTCAAGCATCGGTTTGATATTGTAATCGTGGTTTGATGTTGCATGATCACCAAACAGCAAAGTACAATCTGAATTAAATCGTTTGCTCCTTTATCTGTTGCTGGTTTAAGTGGCACACGCACATTTGTTAAGTTCAAAAAAAAAAACTTGCATAATGAAAATGTACGCCTTGAATTCATTCAGCCGTGTTCGACAATCACTAATCCGGCACTAAACTTTTGCCATGAAATTACTCTGCTTGTATATATATTTATTTTTAGAAATTTTAAATTTTAGAAAACTGTACACAAGTAATTACACTGTAAAAAAAATATTTTCATGATTTGTTATCACAACATTTTTTCTTTTGTCAAATCAGCTTAATTAATATGGTTCAGATAACATAATATTTTGAGTTTCTGTTGATTAAACCAATCACCATTGTATTAACTCAGATTTTTAATTTCAATGAGCTCAAAATTTTAAGGCAACCAGGTAACTTACTTTTTAAAGTTAAACCAACAATTTGTTTTTTACAGCATATTAATAAATAAATGTTATATATATATATATAAATGTTATATATATATATATACACTACCTGTCAAAGGTTTTTGAACGGTAAGATTTTTTAATGTTTTTAAAAGAAGTCTCTTCTGCTCACCAAGGATTCATATATTTGATCCAAAATACAGCAAAAACAGTATGTGAAATATTTTTGCAATTTAAAATATTCTATTTGAATATATTTTAAAATGTAATTTATTCCTGTGATGCAAAGCTGAATTTTCAGCATCATTACTCGAGTCTTCAGTGTCACATGATCCTTCAGAAATCTAATATTCTATTCTAATATGCTGATTTGCTGCTCAAGAAACATTTATCAATGTTAAAAACAGTTGTGTACAATTTTTTTCAGGATTCTTTGATGAATGGAAAGTTCAAAAGAACAGAATTTATCTGAAATAGAAAGCTTTTGCAACATTATAAATGTCTATACTGACACTTTTGATCAATTTAATGCATCCTTGCTGAATAAAAGTATGCATTTCTTTAATTTATTTCCAATAAATAAATAAATAACTCTTACTGACCCCAAACTTTTGAATGGTAGTGATAATGTTACAAAAGCTTTCTATTTCAGATAAATGCTGTTCTTTTGAACTTTCAATATTTCTATATTTATGAAAATGTACACAACTCTTTTCAATGATAATAATAATAAATGTTTCTCGAGCAGCAAATCAGCATATTAGAATGATTTCTGAAGGATCATGTGACACTGAAGACTGGAGTAATGATGCTGAAAATTCAGCTTTGCATCACAGGAATACATTTTATTTTTAGAATATATTTAAATAGAAAACAGTTATTTTAAATTCTAAAAATATTTCACAATATTACTGTTTTTTGGATCAAATAAATGAAGTGTTGGTGAGCAGATGAAACCTTTTTTAAAAACATTAAAAATCTTACCGTGTCCAAACTTTTGACTGGTAGTGTGTGTATATATATATGTGGTCAAAAGGTGTTTGGATACTTGAAGAAAAACTGAACTTGATGAGAACTGACCTTCATCCACTAAATGACATTGATTAAAAGTCACTGCAAAAGTGGCTCAGAAAAGCATACTTTCTTTGCCAATACAATTTGGTTTGAGTTGTTTATGTAATGCAATGACATTCAGACAGTCTGATATTTATGTCATATATTTAGTGTCTAAGAACTAAAAAATAAAAGTTTTTGTCCACTAACCCCAGTGAGAATTACAGACACCAAAGGTGCCGCTCTCCGTTGAGAACTCCACCACTCCAGCACATTTATCCTTCTGCCCGTTCAGATTCAAACTCAGTTCAACATTTCCTATGGTGAAAAGCTTGGCATCAACAATGTGTATTGATTCACCTCTGGAAACTTACCAAGATGACCTCAAACTTAAATATGAAACTTTTTTTTTTTTCACAGTTAAACATGCAAAACCAGGAACACTACCTACCAGAGCACTCCACAGCAACAAAACGATGTTCTACGCACTGTAGATCATTTCTAGCATAAAACTGGCAATTCCAAAGGCTTGTTTCATTAGATTTGCAGCTCACTTGATCCATCAAATATATTTTGGGTAGATGTGAATCTTTGTACAGGGTCATTTCCACACTAGACGTCAAAACTTTCCCACACATTAATGATTTACACACAACCTCTGCATTCCTGGGGTTCCACCCATAATGACACACCAAGCCCCACGGGCCTTTACTGTCCCGTCGCACCTCCAGCCGGCCTTTACACGGGCTGTCAGATCCACGTAAAGTCACATTGAGACCTGCAAAATGAAATTATGAAATGAAATTTAAAAACAAGAATATCATAATTACCAATTTTTTTTGTGAGTTTGTTTTATTTTGAAATAGCTACACTTCTATTGAATGCAATAAAAGATTATACATTATAAAATTATAAAAGTTATACATCATCACTTTTATCAGACATCCTGAATTTATGTTGTCATAAAAAAATACTCAATGACATAAAAAAAGGGAAAAGAAAGTTAATTTATATATTACATAATATTATATAATATCATCAGGGTCAAGGTGTCTCTTTAACCTTATATGGTCACTGGAAAATGTGGTTGTGAATTCTCAGAGCAGATGAACCACATGTTCTGCAGAAACTGCTGTGGTCTCTTATCTGCCTGTGGCTTTCAGCTCTGAAAAGTTGCATGTTTATGCAGATTCTGAGATAAACCCGCTGCACATAAGCATCGACTAGTTAACCACAGGTATAACCGTGCCTTTCCATGCAGGGTTATGACGAGCATACGGTTTGGCACACAAACCGCTGCATGATCTTGGTTTTGGAATCTTCAGTTCTATAACTTAAATTAAAATTCAGTGCAACATTCATGTACTACATTAGGGAAATTCATGTACCGTGTTTTAATAATATGCAAATGTATTTGTGTATTCCTACCATTTTTGCATAAAGTAGATAATTGCCTAATAATAATAATACATTTTATATCACAAAGATGCAGATCATATTTTACTAGATTAATCGATTAATTTAGAATGTATGCTAGTGATTTTTATTTTTAATATTAAAATTTATAATATAAAATTTAATATAAAATTGATTCATCCTGAGAGGGGACAAGAAAAAGAAAGGATGAAAGATGCATTTATGTAGTTATGTATGTGAAAAAGTATAACCAAAATTGGATATTTTTGTCAAGTTCTTTCTTTCTTATTCATTCATTTTAAATTCCTTTTCAAATTTACCTAATTTATATTTTCTCGGGTACTTGATATTGATCCATATGCATGATCAGCACTCTAGTTAAATAATTAAGTAGGTAAATAAGATTCCAAATAATTATAAACGTATTACTAATGCATTAAGTATTACTATTTATGGTGGATGTTTTCTAGTACCAAGTACCCAAGAAAATTAAAAAGTAGTTACATTCGAAAAGGAATATGAAATTAATGACTGAATAAATAAATACATTTATATAAAACACATATATAAAATATAATTGTAAATGTATATAAAATGTGTGTGTGTGTGTGTGTGTGTATATATTTATATATATATATATTATATATATATATATATACACACACACACAGTCAAACCCAAAATTATTCAGATATTTTTGACATTTTTACTAGTGGGTGCAGGACACTATAGTTCATTTATGTAAGTGAGGATAGCAAAATAAACTGTGACATATTATACCCTAAAATTCTTTATACAGTGGACTACCAGTAAAATTGATACAAATTTGGAACCAAAAATTATTCAGACACTTTGACCTTTGCTTAATTGTTATCTGACATAATTAAGATAATTTTTTTCTGACACAGCTGATCTCTGAGTTATTGTCATATTTTATACCATTTTTTTAAACTATAGTGAATAAACTCTATTAATGAAATGTTCAAGGTGTCTGAATATTTTGGTTTGACTAATATATATATATATATATATATATATATATATATATATATATATATATGTACGTATGTATGTATATAGCCTACATATACATATATACATGTTGTCATAAAAATTTACTAAAATTGTGTTCTTAAACAGCTCACGAACATTACGAATAATTATAATAAATAATCAAATAATCATAAATCATTATTTACATTATAAAAGTATTCTTAATGCATGTATTAGGCTAATACATTACATATATTATATTTTATATTACATTATGGAGATGAAGTACGCATAATTGAAATTAATAGGAAACAAAAAAATAAACAAATACATACTGAAGTTTTAAAAAATTAGGGCTTTTCTAAACGAGTAGTTGTAAAACATACTGATTAGAAAGAGCTTCATTTTTTCAATTATCTTTTGATCTTCAGCATGTTTTACTAGCTATAGATTATCATTTTTTATATTAAAAAAAATGTGTGTAGTACTTTTAATTCTTATCACACTGATTATCTCATAGTCAGATTTTCTTGCTTCTACTGAAGCACCAGATGCTCTTTGTAACTTCTCAAATCACGCTGGAAAACATGATCATCAGGTTTTATTCATGTCTGCTCAAGTGCTATAGTGTATGTATTTTCATTTAAATTGTTATCTTGGTAATATAAATTAATGAATGATAGGCTACATAATGAAAAATGTTGCACTGAATTAAAAAAGAACGCAAAAGACTACTTTTGGTACCAGATTAAACAATATGCAAAATAAATAAACGTGCATGTTACTTTTATATTTGTTTAGCCTACATCCATTAAGTGCCGCATTCACAACAGTATATAGAACACAATAGGTGTAAACAGGGCCAGAAATCAGAATATGGAATTTGTTTTAATTAGGAAACACAATTTCACTTGCCTTGAATAGCTGATATTTGCACATGCAGGAGCAGCAGGAACAACATGACTTCTGAAAGGAGGACGGAGGAGAGGGACAGGCCAAATGCTGTACCTGCTTTTAAGGGCTCTGTGATGTCACTTCATTTTGTTAACATCCTGATTATTTCCTTCATCTGAGACCATTCAACAGTGTTTCAGTTGATAGAATGAGCCCTTGTATTTAGATAAGCAGTTATTTGCTGATAATCTTCTCCTCAAACAAAGCTCTGTAGCTAATCTATGGAAGCTCGTTTCCGCCATGGAATAAAAAATAAAAAAGTAAAAGTATAGAGACTTTTTTCTTTAATATCACAATTCGGAATTCTCACAATTCTGAGGGGGAAAAAGGTCAGATCTCGCAATTCTGACTTTTTTCTCATAATTTTGAGATATAAACTAGGAACTGAGACTAATAAAGTCCCAATAAACTCGCAATTTCGATAAAAAGGAAGAATTGTGAGTTAAAAATGTCGCAATTACATTTTTTTATTCAATGGCGGAAACAATTAAGCGTTCATAATTTCATTCACGACCAGAATGAAAAAAAAAACGATGTTTTCGTAAATAAAGTAATGACAAAATTGTAACTTTTGTGTGAACTTTTCCTTCAGCATCTTGTCACATCCTATTCTCTTGGCCCCGCGCTGCCTTTACTCCAACTGCAGCTAGAGGTCAGTGTTGCGTAATCATTTTACCGCCCTTCACAGGTCATACTCGTTAGTAAATGCATGAAAGCTGCAGAAAAAGATTGATTATTCCTACTATTTTACCGTTTCTGTTCTTGCTAGTTGCCTTGAGAGGAAAGGAGAATCGGGAGGATGAGAGAGGAAAGATGGACAGAGAGACAACAACTTCTTTCTGTAGAAGCTAATCTGTGTTGTTCACCCCAAAATGTCATTACACTTTCAGCAGTAAGCAAACACGTTATATCACAGATGCCAAAGTTTATGGTTGTCTCTCTATAACTTTACCTGATAATCATCATCAGCTTATATGTTGTGTTTTGGATGTCTGCAGTACCTGGAGGAAGATATCCATTAGCATTCCCATTCAAACATAATTCCAGACATGCAAAACCTGGCCAGCTTTATCCACGGTTGCAGGGAATGAAGGTGGAGTGGAGCTTGATATCGATTCACATTCCTGTAACAGCTTTGATTCCATAAAACAAGCCTATAATCAAATGAAATGTACAGAAAATCCAATAAAGTGATCATCATATCAAAGTTAAACCATAGTAGGCCTATAGGGCATAGAGTTCAAGTCGGCATGAATTGAATATTTTCTGAATGCATGTTATAGAACTTCTTGTAAACAATTCATATACGCGCGTACATTTTGTTTGTTCTTTTTGTTGAACATAATTTTTATTAAAAATATATTAACGCAATCCTCCGGTGAAAACAACTGATTTTTCTCTAACTTGCATTGTTTCCAACTATTTTCAATGAAGCTAAAGGCTGCACAAAATATCGCTAGATGATGTAATGCGCCTGCACTTTACATTTGTTTTCTCTCCTAATCCATGCTACAGCACATATTGTATTTTAATATAATATTTAGCCAAATGAATAAAGCTGTTCTCATTTAAATATTTTCTGTCAAGCAATGGAACAAGTATCATGTAGTGACTGACTAAATGTCAACCAGCAGTCCAAAAAGTCGCTAAAGTTGCTTTTTTGAACAAATTTGCTAAAGGGGTGTTAAGAGTCGCTAATCTAGCGACAGTCACTAAATTGGCAACACTGCTTGTGACATATACTGGACTCATTTAGTCTGCTTAAACCCAGAGATGGGCATAAATACATGAAAATATATTTAAAATAAAATACAAAATATTCTGTGGAAAAATGTATTTAAATACAAATACAAAATACTGTGTGGAAAAATGTATTTAAATACAAATACAATATTTTGTATTTTAAAAATACACAAAATACATGTTAAACTGGCCATCCACTGAAGTATCACTATTAAGGCCCATTCACGCCACGAATGATAACTACAAAGATAACTATATTAGCATATTCTAAGCATGCGCTTTTGTTGCTTTAAATGCTCGAGCTCTGTAAAGTCCCACTGTAGTCAATCATTTTATCCCTTAAAATTCATCTTTGATAATCAAATTGACATATTTAAACTTTTTCCTGAGAATTTTTTTTTTTCATGCCTTCAAAGAGCTTAAATTTAACTCAACACACTTGCTTCATTTAGTAATTGTAGGTCCATATGTGTAATTTAGTTCCCAGCTCCACTCAATCACACCAGCTCTGACTACCTGATCCACTCGGTAACTGTAGAAAATGCTACTGCTACACAATGGCAAGTGGAAATATTGGTTTAATTCAGACATGTTTGAACAATCAGAAGAGTGAGAGTGAATTATACAGGCTAGTCTACAAGTCGATGTCCGAATGGTAATGTGTTTTATGTATCACTCTCTACAATATCGGACGCATAACAGAAAGTGATATGATTTGTCTTTGGCTTGACTAAGTTATCAAGCAGCTAATAATGTGTTGCTAATGTTACAAACCATGATCTTATTGCTTATCTCAGAATCAGACAGCTGTCTTCTAAAAATCAGCATCCACAAACACTTTTAACCTCAAGTAAGTTCCACCCCTCATGTTGACAGGATTGGTTTGTGATGGTATGAGTGATTTCAAACCATGTTTTTGTGCCTGTCTTTGGTACACTGGACTTAAAAGATACTGAGCAAAGGTGCTGACTGATGTATTTATATTATACACGGTTTGTCTTAAAAGCACATTAAAAACGCCACATTGACATATAAACAACATTAAAAACTTGATTTTCACTAGGGGTCTTTAAATCAGGATTGATTCCGATTGACTGTCAATGTTTTTTCAGTCATCAGCTCAGCTGGATAAAATCACTCTGTGTGATTCGAACAACATAGTTGTTGTTTTTTTTGCCGCTTTCTTTGTGGTGTGGACTCAGCGATTCGTTTAGATGTAGAACAATTTCTACATTTAGAGCATCTTTATTATTATCTTTATAGTTATCTTTGTCATGGGGTGCACGGCACGCACAGAAAGCTGTCTGTCATCTTGTGAGTACATAATCTGAGTTCTCTTTCATGTCATACTGCACATTAATTAACTATTTTTAATATCAAGCACTCACTGATTTTGGGTTGGAACTAAACTCTGCAGGACACTGGCCCTCTCGGAGCAGGATTGGTCACCCCTGCTCTAACATGTCAACAACTCCTGCCCACTAAAAGCTGCAGAGATAAATTTGCATACCCTGGTATATATAAATTATACACTCTAAAAAATGCTGGGTTAAAAACAACCCAAGTTGGGTTGAAAATGGACAAACCCAGCGGTTGGGTTAAATGTTTGCCCAACCTGCTGGGTAGTTTTATTTAACTCAACTATTGTTAAAAAATTACTATTTGCTCGCTTAAAATGAACCCAAAATATGTTGGAAATTAACATTTATTAATGTTTAATAAATTAACATTAATTAATAAGTTTAATGAATGATAATTAATAATTAATTATTAAATTGCTTATTAATAAATGTTCACCTTTTGATTATTATTGTTGCCTCTAGTAATTATGTGTCTGATTTTTAACTTCCAACCTATTTTGGGTTCATTTTAAGCGAGCAAATAGTAATTTTTTAACAATAGTTGAGTTAAATAAAACTGTCCAACAGTTGGTCAAACATTTCACCCAACAGCTTGTCCATATTTAACCCAACTTGGATTGTTTTTAACCCAGCATTTTTTATAGTGTATAGTTTAATCGATTAACACTTTACTCACCAACACAAACACACACACACGCACATATATATATATATATATATATATATATATATATATATATATGTGTGTGTGTGTGTGTGTGTGTGTGTATATATATATATATATGTATGTATGTAGATTCCCCAGCCATAGCAAGCAGTAATGATTGAAGTTTAATAAACAAATCTGAACAGCTAGTTTATAAAAGCAAAATAAAATAATAATAATAATCAAATCTGACTGGCTAGCTCTTATGTCCAGGGCTGCGAATGTTTATATGGTTGTCAATGAATGGGACACTACATTTTATTCTAAATTAAATAATTTCAATACATTTTGGCTTTAACAAGATTTCCCCACGAAATCCGGTGTCCTTCATGATTTCTATTCTTTTTGACAGCAAAGCAGTTGAAAGCGAAGGCAGCAATATTCCTTATTTCCTTACAGGAATCCAGATAATTTGTTTACCCAATTGTAGATGCACTCATACTGCTGCAGCTCACATGTATGAAAAAGGCACATCTGAACTAGTTGAAATCAGCTGCCTAGTAGAGAGGTTGACTGGCAAAAAGTATTTTATGTATTTTGAAAGTACAAAAATACTGAGCTTAAAAGTATTTAAATACAAAATAGTATTTTGTATTTCAAATACGTATTTCAACTACATGTATTTGAAATACTGCCCATCCCTGCAAGCTTGCCTTCATGTGTCTTCACTTTTGAGTGCAATTCCCACATCTCAATATCCAATCTGCACTCTAAAAAACAGCTGTAAAAACAAAACAAATTTACACAGTAAAATACAGTTTTCCATTCAAAATGGTAATATAGGCAAATATAAATGTCCCCTAAAATAATTGACTGCCAGTGTAAGCTCAACATAGACGCGCAATTTATCGGAGTATGATAGTCTTTGAATATAGGCTAGGCTACCATAAAAACAATGCATTCTGGGTAACATATTTGTCGTTTTCGAGAAAGTAGCCTATAATATTATTTGTTTAGTTTCTTTTACGGCTATTTTTAGTGTGTTACACTCAGCCACGTACACACTTTCCGGAGTGATAACCGTATTTAAATGCGGGAGTGAATCCCTTAAATTATCGTTACGGAACACGACTCACTCTCGAAAATGCGATGATTGACAGCTTGGAAACCACAGCAATGTTCTGGCGTCTCTCGTGTTTGGTATCCGTCATTGTGACCAAAGTATATTACAGTGACAAAACACTCGTTATTTTCAGCAATTCAACTAAACACAGTCGACAGAGGCGTCGTGTTTTGTTTATGCTTGTACAGCTTTCACATAGAGCGCGCTCTTTCTGTGTTGCCATGATCACTCATTAAAAGCGTTTTTGGGCTTGTTGTTTAAGATCGTCTCATAAACCGAACGGGTTTATGGGGTTATTGAAGTGAGCAGACATGAATCGCGATATTTTGTTCTTAATTTCAGCATAAAGCATTTGGATTTATTTCGGTTTATTATTATTTTTCTAGCAAGATCTGGCAACACGAATGAGTCAAGGCTCGTGCTTTCCCTGTGATTCAACGCACATAACGTACAGAAGAGAGACACATCTCCGATGTACGTAAAAGGGTTAGTTCACCCAAAAATGAAAATAATGTCATTTATTACTCACCCTCACACCCGTAAGACCTTCGTTCATCTTCGGAACACAAATTAAGATATTGTTGATGAAATCCGATGGCTCAGTGAGGTCCATAAAGGTACTAAAAACATATTTGAAACAGTTCATGTGAGTTCAGTGGTTCTATCTTAATATTATAAAGCGATAAGGATACTTTTTGTGCGCCAAAAAAACAAAATAACGACTTAACAATATCTAAATGGGGCGATTTCAAAACACTGCTTCATGAAGCTTCTGAGTTATGAATCTTTTGTTTCGAATTAGTGATTTAGATCTCCTATCAAACGGCTAAACTGCTGAAATCACGTGACCTTGGCGTTTCGATTCACTGATTCGATTCGTAAAGCTCTTAAACAGTGTTTTGAAATCGGCCCATAAAGAAATTGTTGAAAAGTCTTTATTTTGTTTCTTGTCGCTTTATAAAATATGTTTTTAGTAGCTTTATGGACCCTGAGAGTTTGAATGGCTTTACTCTCATCGGATTTGATCAACAATATCTTAATTTGTATTCCGAAGTTGAACGAAGGTCTTACGGCTGTAGAACGACACGAGGGTGAGTAATAAATGACATTAGTTTCATTTTTGGGTGAACTAACCCTTTAACGTCATTAACAATTAGTTGTTCAGTTCGGTTCTGTACACACTGCATAGAATTTCTGTAAATGCGGATGTCACTACCTGTATTTTTCAGGAGTTAATTCGGTTGTAGAATGCGGTTGTCACTCCTGTGTTTTACTGAACTGTGTGTGAACAGAACGCGATTAAGCACTAAATGGTGAACTGACAACCGAATTTAGCTGCATTGTGTGCGTCAGATGTACAACACAATCCTTGCTACTTTGGTTTCATCACAACTTTAAAGTCAACATTAAAAACATGTATCATTTCCTCACCACATTTCATAATTTAATTCCCAGAAGTTAAAATCAAGCCCGACCCAACATATTTCCAGCTTTGAATATCCTGTTCCTCTTAGAAATATCACATTAGAGAAGATGGTTTTTGAATGCATTTCATGTTGACTTAACACTACAAGACTGGCAGCGGTGTGGGTAATTACACTCAGCTAAATTATTATGATTTAATGGTAAATTCTTACATTATGCAAATTGATAACCTATTACACAGCATTCCCTCAGGAGAGAACCAGAAAACAATTAGCCATGAGACTTTAGTGAACATCGTGTTCAAGATTAGCACTATAAAATATCAGATGGTGTCAGCATATCTGAAGAAATGACCATAAAACATACATTACATTTTTGGTGCCACTGCAGATGTTCAGATGTGATTGAGAGCCAACAGACATTGTGTTTTCTGAGTTCTGTTCACTTTATTTGTGGAATAGACTTTACACCTCTGTGCTTTTAGATAACTCTTTAATCTTCTACCAGGAGCCGTTTCATCCAAAACCCCCTGCCGAAAATGAGCAGGTGCCTGACCAATTACTAAATTTACCACTTCACACCGTTTTATGAAGCTGGAGAGAGAGGGGAGAAAAAAAGACAGAACCAAAACGAACATAAAAATAACAATGCTTGTAAACAGAGTAACAGATATATTTTTCATCACAGTCAAGTGCAAATTTGCATTCCTCCCATTTTGCACTCATTTCCATAGATAATTGTATCTTTCATTTCAGTTGTAGTAAAAAATAATTACACTATTATTGCCTGTCTCATTGCTGCTTAGGAATTTTAAATAAACATTAACAGAGCATCAAAACAAATCAGAGAAATGGCTCACTGGACACAGCCGTGTTCGATGCATGAACTACTGTATAAAAATAGCTAGCTAGGGTTTAAAGGTTACACTTAATTACCAAGCCAAATGAAAAATAAGTTGAAGTGACTCTAATTACTGCTGTAAAACTTAATGACAGTGGTAAACGCCCTCAATCCGCTTTAAAATGCTATAGAAACGCTTCATTTTCCCATGGGAGAAAACACATTAAAAATACCTACAACGGTATCCATGCATATCTGTGATCAAATAACACAAGTCCTTCCCAATCGGCCCTCACACACACACACGCACACACTCACTCACGCACGCACGCTACCGCACTATCCAGCCTTAGATTTTTGCAAGAACATGCCTGAATGTTTTTTTTTTTGTTGTTGTTGTTTTGTTTATCATTCTTTTTTTGTAATGCGCACATCTGGTGCAGCACGTTTGATCATTAATACTCTGTAAATATCATCTTTTTTTCATCAATGTCAAAAAAGAAAACAGGACAAACGAAACAGAGGTAAAAGAAGTTTCATGCAAAAGTATGTGAGAGTAGCATGTTGGCGGCTCCATTCTCTGCCATGGTATCTACTATACAACAACATGCATGTTTGGGTAGGATTGCTCAGAAATCTCTCTTTTTTTTTTTTCTTTTTTTTTTGTGGGGTTTTGAAGATGCATGTGATCTAAAGAGGTATGATACAAATATTGATACATATACAGTACACCACCTCCATCTTTTTTGTAATAGCATTTTTCCTACTCATTCCCACCTTTTGTAATCTCTCCTGCAACTGTATTACGCAGTGGATGTATAGGCATAATTCCTGCTTGTTGAAACATTGCATATCTTTAAAAGTAAAAGGCCTTCTGTGCCACTATAACTGCTGATTTATCATTGTAAAATGCGTCTGATTGAGTTTGTCTTTTCAGTCTCTTCCAAGCGCGTACGAACAAAAAACACGTCAGCTCATGCGAGTCCGCGTCGAATTGTCGATTTGGAATGAAGCAGATTCGTTACGAGATGCACTTTGTCTTTTCTGTGGCGTTGCACTCTTTCCTGGGAGAAGCCCCCATCACTTCCTTTCTGTTGTGCAATAGAGGGATGCTTGTGTGCTTGTGGCGGTTATAAGGAGGAGATCTTCACTGTCTCGTGGGTGAAGGAAGAGCGAGAGTTGCGTAAGATTCCGGGAATGGCAGGAGAGGGCGGCAGACTCTCGTCAGGAGTGTTGGCGGGAGGGGTGGGTATACTGATTATAGCCGCTGTGAAATCCCTATCCTCACAGTTTAGCTTCAGGTCTTCTGTCCGGGCATTGAGACTGGAGCGGCTGTTTGGATGCACACACACACACATATGTTCACAAACACGTGCACAGAAAAAGTTATAGGTTAGTTGGGATAGCAATGTAATTGTTACAGAAGTTATTGTTTGTGTTTTAAAGAAAAATTACAGTAAAAGAAGCTGTATTTACCAGTGTGTAAAAACATATATTTTTAATATTGACATCACTATAAGGCTATATAAATGATCTATTATGACAAAAAAATTATAAGAGAAAAAAATAAGAATTATTTTAGACATCTTAAGATTGTCAATTACTGTAATACTGTAATGAATAAACATAAAATATTAATTATTAACAGTTATTAAAACATGAAAAAAGACATAAAGATTATATATATATATATATATATATATATATACAACATTAAAGATACAGCCGTATATTTCATTGTACACATGGGGTACTTTTTACCCCTGTGTGCACCAAACCCATCTTAAGTGTTTGCTGCCAAAAAGCTCTTTTTTTTTGTTTGTTTCATCTGACCATAGAACATTTGAAAAGTAACTGACACTACTGGAACTTCAAATGGGATGGGTTCTATGGTCAGATGAAACAAAAAATTAGCTTTTTTAGCAGGAAACACTTAAGATGGGTTTGGTGCACACAGGGGTAAAAAGTACCCCATGTGTACAATGAAATATACTACTGTATCATTAATGTTGTGGGCCTATTTTTCTGCTGGAGGTCCTGGACATCTTGTTCAGATGCATGGCATCATGGATTCTATTAAATACCAACAGATAAAAAAATCAAAACCTGACTGTCCCTGTTAGAAGTCATATAATGGGCCATGGTTTAATCTTCCATCAGGACAATGATCCTTCTTTGGTCATATTTACCAAGGGTATGAATAATTTTGAGCACAACTGTATATATATATATATATATATATATATATATATATATATATATATATATATATATATATATGTAAAAAAAAAAAAAAAAATATATATATATATATATATATAATTATTATTATAAATACATTTATGAAATATATAATTATTAATAATTGCAAATTATTAAAATCATTATATATACACACATATATAATTATTATAAATGTATTTATGAAATAAATATATAATTAATAATTGCAAATCATTAAAATCATTATAAATATATATATATATATATATACATATTATTTATAATTATTATAAATACATTTATGAAATAAATATATAATTATTAATAATTGCAAATCACTAAAATCATAATAATTATAAAACAACAATCTAAACTGAAATAAGTAATATAATGATATAGTATTTATATGTAAAATATTCATTATAGTTGATTACTTACTGTTTTTGGAAGTCTCTTATGATCACCAAAGTTGCATTTATGTAAATATTGAATATTGAAAAAAATCTTTGAAATATTATCACAATGTAAAATAATTTATTTTAATATATTTTTTGCAATGTAATTTATTCCTAATAGAACGTTAAAAAAAAAAAAACAGCATTTATTCGAAATATAATTTTTTTGTAACTATAAATGTATTTATTTATTTATTTTTTGTATCAATTTAAAGCATCCTTGCTGGATAAAAGTATTTCTTAAAAAACTAAAAAAAATTAATTAAAATTAAAATAAAAAAAAAAATAATTTATGTATGTATGTATGTACAGTATGTGCTTATATATACACACATACATAACGTATACATGCTATATATACATGTATATGCAGTATACATGTATATATATATATATATATATATATACACACAATAATAATGATATATAAATATGATATATTTAATTGTAATGGTGCTAAAAATACTCATTTTCTTTATGCAAAATAAAGTAGAGTCAAGTTTATTTTTAAGCTTTTCACAATATGTTTTTCTTAAAGGTGCAATATGTAAGAATTTTGCAGTAAAATATACAAAAAACCACTAGGCCAGTGTTATATATTTTGTTCACTTGAGTACTTACAACATCCCAAATGTTTGCAACTATTTGTAAATCATGAGAAAATTGCAATTTTAATCAAGGCTCCGGGACGTGTGACGAGTCGCCTGTCAATTGCGTCATACCCGTGTTACCCTCGGTTTTCGGTTTTATTTTGTAGAAACCATGGAAACACCAAAGACGCTTTAATATATTACATGTTTTAATAGACAATGGAACAACCGTGTTGATATATTTATAGATAGAAAACTAATTATTGTTATATAGCTCAACACGTTTAGTCTTATTGTTTAAATCTAATTTTCTTGATTTTTTGCGAGTACCATGCTTTACCATGCCTCAGAGAAAAACACTATTTTGTGAAGTAGCTAACATAGCATAATCAGATGCAGCTTTATTTTTAGTAACAGTAATACAGAATTTTCTCCATCATATAATACATTTTAAAATTAATTACATGCCATTTATCAACACAAGCCATCCAGCATTTAATATTATATTCTAAAATTGATCTATCTTACTGCAGTGTGCAACAAGCGTCTCAGAGCAGCCACCGAGTGAACGCACAGAGTAACGTTAATCATTTTCAACACACTCAAATGTATCTAATATGATAAATAGAGCTGTGTTACCTTATACTCATGACCGGAAAAGCAGAAGCGGCGCCGGTGACTGTGACATAATAAAAGTTCCGCTGCTCGCAGCGTGTGTTGCGCAATCGCTCCAGCGGCCTCGTTCGGCTCCAACAACACTCGCTCCTGCTCTGCTATATACTACAGTAAAGTTAAAGGGGGGGGTATAATGCTATTTCAAGTATTCTGACTTATTAACACTGTTAAAGAGTTGGATTCTCAAGCTAAACATGGCCAAAGTTTCAAAACATGAGTTGGACGTATGACGGAGTATTTCTGTTCCAAAAATTCTCTTCCAAATCGTCACAGGTTTCGGGTTTTTTTTTTTTTTTTTTTGAGTGACGTCAACGGGGGCGGAATTCCTTGTACGGGCACTTCTCCCGGAAAGGCGCGCGTGCACACGTTGACCAGAGCGAGAGAGCAAAAGCACGCCTATCAACGCGCGTTCGGGTTTACGGAAGTCGACGGCAGCGCTGCACAGGTCATAGGAATGCACAAAATCAACAGTGTCAACAGTGAGTTTTTGGTTGAGGGAAGGATAACTTGCTTCCCAAAGAACCCAGTGTTGGAGCTGAGAGATTTGCTCTCACGCATTACATTGATGCGCTCTCGATATGTTATTAAAATAACCATAGAAACTGATAGTTGGAATCACTTTTTTTATTGGTTAAAATGAATGGAGAATGTCTCGTGTTTTTCCGTGGCTGCTCAAACCCTCAGGATCGACGCTTATGGTTTTATAAACAAGGCCCAGTTCTGCGCTGGATTTGCAGATCGTTTGAAACTGAAAGATGGAGCGGTCACAGCGATAATGATCCCGGTCATGAGTCGGAACAGCAGGTGGTGAGTAAAACTGCTTCAAATATCTGTTTTGTTGGTAATAGGCGCATAAGTGCATATAATGTAAACAACACGAACGTAGTGAATTAATAAATTCATTATTCGTCATTCATACGCTATATTCATTATAGTGATTCAAAAGTTATCCATGGATAATGCAATGGTGTATTGTGTGTTTAAATACAGTCGTTTAGCTGACCATTGATAGCTTGCAGACGATCTCTACACATCACTAAGCTGCGCATACTCGTGACTCTAGCTCCACTTACAGGATACGCCTCCAGGCGCTCGGCTGTTTTCGGAAATACTCGGTACAGCGTATGTATATTTTATAAATATGATTAAACTAAAGACTTTTTGGAGATATGAAGGATGCACTACTACTCTATATGTACTCAAGATTAACATGAGATTGGCAGAAACTGTGTGTGATACCCCCCCTTTAATAACGGCATCCATGAACATGATTTGTTCCCGAGTCCTATCCCAATTCTTTTCAACCGACCGTTGAGATGAAGACCACATGTCCCAAGAACTTGGCGTCATCAAGCTACGCCTTTGTTTTGAATAGACCTCTAGCGGACAGAAAATATTACATAGTGCACCTTTAAAACGTTTTTCTTTCTTTTGATTTTGGAGTGAAAATGACATATCATCATGGTCTGTCATACCTTTGTGTTCCAGCAGAGGTTTTGTGCACTTGCAGAGTGTCCAGCTCCTGTACGCTGCCCCGGCTGACAGATACGGTGGAGTTGGCGAGGCGGATGGCTCTTCTCTTAGCTCTGCGGGGGCAACAAGACGTCGTCACCCCCTGCTGGCTGGAGATGGAAGTGCTGCGGCTGGTACGATAGCCTACCGACTCAGTCATACACATCTCACTGAACGTCAGCTCATCTGTGAACTCATGATTCTGTTGGAAATTACAGGAGGAAATGCTTAATGAAACCTTCTGGATCATGCACTTTGATCGAGAAATGCATGATAATTTGTGTCCAGTAACAGGCTGAGCAGAAGAGCTGTACTTACGGTTGTCTTTTCCAGACAATGTAGCAGGTGATGATGTTGGTGCTCAAAAGAAGATCTGTTCTTCAGACACAGAGCACTGTCACTCTCTCGAAACTGAGAGATAAAAACACCACAATAGTTTATTTATTTTTATCCATAAAAACCATGTCTTTAGATACAAGCACCGTAAAACATCAATCTTAAGTGGACACAGATTTATTTGAAGAGACCATGACTATTTACAGCCTTCAGAAGATGTTAGCATCATCAAGACTTCAGGTTTATTTTTGTTAAAGAACAAAAACATTTTGTTCATTGTCATCTCCAATAAGTTTTATAAAAGATATTTTTCACCCTCAGACATATTGCTATTGATCATTTTTGCAAAGGATTTAAGAACACATTATAGTCATTATAGTCATATAGTCGTTTTTTTAATATACATACATATATATACACACACACACACATACACACACATATATATATATATATATATATACACATCCTGAAACAGTATAAATCCCTTTTATGCATGAATTATGACAACTTCAGTCAGGATTTGTTATAGTTAGGAACAAACCAATGAATAAAATGATATAAAATCAAGTGAAAACTATAAAATATACACCAAAAATGGTAACACTTTACAATAAGGTTCATTAGTTAAAGCTGCAGTCCGCAATTTTTGGCCCTCTAGCGGTTAATAAACAGAACTGCATGCGTCTTGCGGAAGAACACTGTAGCCGGAGCTACTTTTCTCTGTGTATGTCTATGGCGAGTCACACAGTTACTGTGATACTCTGCGGCGGGTCCTACCAGTCCGGTCTGAAATAGTCAGAATATAAACACTTATTATAAGTGTACCATAATGATTCAGGGTAAGACGGTTTGGAAAATGGATTTATGTTGTACATTCTCATTATATAATTTTTGTAAATTTTGAACACAAAAAAAGTTACAGACAGCAGCTTTAAACATTGTTGAATGTATTAACTAATCTTCGTTAACATTAGTTAATGAAAATACAGTTGTTCATTGTTTGTTCATGTTAGTTCACAGTGCATTAACTAATGTTAACAAGATTTTAATAATGTATTAGATATGTTGAAATGAACATTAACAAAGATTAATAAATGCTGTATAAGTGCAGTTCATTATTAGTTCATGTTAACTAATGAACCTTATTGTAAAGTGTTACCCAAAAAATATAATACAACTTCAGTTATTAAAAACGCAATTGAGTTTGTTCCGGTTCCAGAGAAGAATTTCATACAAGTTGAACTTTGCGTCTTTGATATAAGAACATGAGGATGCGATTTCATCAAAGATCTGGTGGTACAACTTTGTGGAAACCCAACTCAGACCTCCCTCCAGTCTACCAGAGCACGCTGATTTAACTTTATTAGCTGATAATTCTGATTATGATCAAAATGGACAAATTTCTGAAATCTACATTGATCTACTGATGTTTTCAGACAGTTGAAAAACTAGCGATCAGGTGTTTTCAATCTCATCTGAAATACGCAATGTTATTACTTTTTTGATGTAAAAGTAAGGCATTACAAGTAACATGCATTATATAATCAGATTACTTTTTTGATGTAACAAGAAAAGCATTACAAGTAATGTGCATTACGTCATCAGGTTACTTTTTGATGTAACTGCAAATTACATTGTAATAACACAAATACATTTATTTACAGCCAAAAAAGTCACAGTAACAGTATGAATTGTAGCTGAAATATAGCTAGTAATGCATGATGTCCAATTTAATGGACAAATGATTAATCAGAATTTCCTCCCAATCTAAAATCAATACTTGGAAAATTGAACAATGATATAACTCCTTAGATGTTTTTCCTGCAAGAGACTCCTAGGATAGAAGGAATGGATGGGTATTCCAGAGCAACTTGGCATTTCTGACTGGCCGTCGGCAATCTTGGTTTGGAGAAAAAAAAATTCCACATACAACAGCTTGCCACATGGTGGCAGTTTATAGGTTTTATAGTTTTGTGAATAGCTGTCCACTGTAGTGACCTCTATGCATGAAAGGTATATGTATATATATCACCACACAATATATATTGTTTCCATTTTTCTGTAACTACGGTAAAAAAAATATTAAGAATTAGGAAAAAATATTACAGATACAATATGTATATGGAAGTCAGCTAAATGATCCAAATCAGTCAGCAATATAGTGAGTAGGCAGTGACCATGTTGTGTGACTTCGGCTTGCTGGGAGATTCAAATTTTGTTCCTGCAAAACTTGTTGCTATGATACAGAGCTGCTGTTCTTTGAAGTTTTAATCCATAATTACATAAATTACAAGGCTTTATTTAACTGCTTTAAACATTGCAATGTAGTTGCAGTGGGTAAAAACCTTCACTGCCATTATGTCACCTGTGATTTGACCTTGCTTTACCACGCAACTTCCTCCCGAGACAGACCGCTGTCCTTGATGCCATTCGCACGTATCCGGTAACCTCTATAACCTCTCGTTGTAAAACGATCACACGCAAGGATGTTGTGTCCTGAAGAACAAGTCTCTCAATAAACATCAGTCTCAGTGTCTCCCTTTTATGCTTCCTCGATACCATCTGGCCCCCGAGCTCTTTGTAGCTCAAGTCAAGATGGTTTATCGCTATTCCAGCCGCCATCTAGAAGCAGCCCATCAGAAGCCTTTAAAAGCAGCCGATCTTATCATGGAAAGAGAGGACGGGCTGTTCAGAGAGGCTGTGACAGTCAGGAAGGAGCAAGGCCTGCTCTGTCTGCCATGCAGGAAGTGCCCCGTCAGCCGAAACCAAGGATGGCCAAGGTAGTCGGGGCAGATAAGATCATCAATAATTGGACCTAAGCACAATTAGGTTTGTTTTTGCTAAACAAAAAGTCCCAAGTAGAATGGAATGACACAGCTATACCGCTGAAAACATCTGAGAAAGTTTGATCACGTAGGACGTGAGTGGGAGCAAAAAGCAATTCCACTTCCTAGATGGAAAAACCAAAACATCTCAATCCTTTGTGGTCCTACAGAATGGATCTGGAACTGAGACATCAGCTAACATAATAATAATTCAACACAGGAACTACATTTAAGAATGCCCTAAAGCACAAGTGTGTGAGCAAACAAATTCTACAGAGCTGTTTCAATAAAGCATCCACTACGTTATCTTGACTTACAACAACAACTGAGGAAAAAGCCGAATGTGATACGTCCTTCGGTGCGACGCAAAGTGAGAAAATTAAAGAAGCTCAATTTGTCATAATCTATTTCCTGTTTGACCGGGGAACCCAAAGTGAATTTTTCTGCCACCCAATCGCAGATATGCAAGCAATAAATCCCAAATAAATACATTTCAGTCAAATCCACGGGCTGCAACACTCTCTTTCCGAACACTCTATCAGGAAAAGGAGAGCAGAGGAACCTCAGAGGGTATTAAACCATCAATCACTGACAATTCCATTGTTAAAAAAAGCGCTGATAGGGACGTCACATTAACAACACAATTTTCTCAGTAGAGACAAGAGATACAGCCATTGGATGACAAAACTACCCATGATTAGCATCTACACAGGCTTTACCGGTGAATAGGGGGGTTCTGAGAGCTCGAGGGTTAGAAAAGATGAAGAAATCCTGCAAATACAGTTCATTTAATGGTGAAGATGATGATGATGGAGTGTTCAGGGTGGTTGCTAGGCTGTTCACTCTCAGAAAAAAAAGGTACAAGAGCTTTCACTGGGGCGGTACCCTGTCAAAAGGTACAACTTTGACCATTAGGGTGCATATTAGTACCTTAAAGGTACGTATTAGTACCCAAATGGTGCATATTAGTACCTTTTGAAAGGGTACCGTCCCAGTGACAACTTTTGTACCATTTTTTTCTGAGAGTGTTGATAAGTGGTCGCTTACCGGTTCAAAATGTGAAATAGTGCAGGATGAGTTACAGGACGAGTTACCCAATTACAGGATTAAGTTTAATACATAACATACTTAAAAATAAATGATTATTATTGAAAAAATTGTTTTATATTTAGTGGTGCTTACAAAAAAAATTAATTTATTATTATTATTTTTAATATTTATATTTTATTTATACTATATAAAAATATTTATTATTATTATAGTAAATACTGTATTATATATACATTTAGTGGTGCTTACTGAGGCAAGCAAAATTATGATTAATAATAACAATATCAACAACAACAGCAGCAACAATTTTTAATAAAAGTTAATTATAATTATTATTACTATTGTTATACTTGCCTTAGTAAGCACCACTAAATATAATGCTGCATTTGGTATAAATTGTTTATAAAAACTAGTGCTGTCAATCAATTAAAAAATTAGCTAATCACACATTTTTCTGTAATTAATCAAACTTATTCACATATTAATATCATATTTTATATTGTAATAATTTCACATTGTAACTCCAAATTAATGTACAGTTACATAATTAATGAAGGTATATTTTAAATATGTTTTTAATGGAATCTTTTTCCTAAGTACTGTGAATGAAGGGCAGTATCACTGATACCAATAATGCTACTGATGCCTCTATAGCCATTCAAAATTACAGTATGATTAAACATACGCACAATGTTTTTAACATTTAATAGTTTTTAAAAAATATAACTTTTAATTTTAGTGAACTAACAAACTATAAATTAAATATAAATTAATTCTTATTAAAGCTACATAAGTTATTCAGACAAAAGCAGTGAGTGATTTTCTCTATCTTTTGTTCTTTGATTAACATTAATGACAGACAGCAGCAGGTTTATTAGCCTGCTGTCACTTTAAAAGCTAATGCATATGACACAGATCTGATTTTCTCACAGCTATGTTCATTTAAGACTTTTTAACTCATTTAAGAGTGCGTTTACGAGGATACTCTCCAAAAACGTGCATTTTGACATAAATTTGTGTTTTTGTCCTTTGAAGTGCAAAAAAACCCTCAGTACTGGCACGTGTTTTGGATGAGAGAACACAGACAGATCTTATCGCGCTTGAATGGTTTAAAAGCACTTGAATGAATGAGAGCATGATCATATAAAAAACGGATGCTGCGTTAATTGCGTTAAATATTTTTAACACATTGAACTGAAAAAAAATCGCAAAATTACAGCATTAATTTTGACAGCCCTAAAAAACCATCACATTTTTTTTTACTTTTGAACATTTATGCCAACATAAGAACAGGTAAATCATACATAAATCACAAATTGGCACACATGAACACTTCCTAATGACCTTTCATCGAAGGTCAAGACTCGCACAGACTCCTGAGTGCTGAATAACAGTGTGCAGAGACAAAAGTAAGACCTAAGTAGAAATTCAAAGCCAGAATAGGCTGAAGAGTTGAAAAAAAGCCTTCGTCTGGTTTATAAATAGCACTGCAGGCCTGTTAGTAATGGGTTTATAGATCCATTCTGAAAAAAATACCCCCTCACTCGGGGATTGTAAATATTGGATTATTGTGGGTTTCACAACCTGAGAAGATTCCGGAGAACTCTACCTGCCGCATTAGTAAAGGCACGGATTGAATCTCTCTCTCTCATGCTTTGAATACAGCTACTTTTCCTGCATAGTGAAGATGGATTTCAGCAGTGGGAAAAGGTGTGTTTATGGAACAGAGCTTTGCCTTAATCCCTGCAGTTATGATCTGATGAACTGACAGGCCACGAGGCTGCAGCAGATACAATTTCAAGACCAACACACCACAAAGCACTTCAAAAAATCATGCAAGATGTAAATCCTGCTTAAAAGAAATAGCAGAACATTAAAGAAGTTATCTGACAGCAGTGGTCAACATTCACTTTCATTTTATGCTTGGACAATCACATAAGAAATACATTTTTGGAACAACATGAGGGTGAGTAAATATTGACAAAACTTTTATTTTTGGGTAAATTACCCCTCTAAACTTAAAGTATGAAAGCTTGTTTCCGCTACTAAATAAATAAAATAAAAAATCAATAAAAAAGGTATACTTTTTATCCTACAATTCTGACTTTTTTTGCAATCGCGAGATTTAAATTTGCAATTGCGAGTTATAAAATCCGAATTGCGTGATATAAAGTCAAAATTGTGAGATATAAAGTCACAATAATGACTTTTTTTCACGCAATTGCAAATTTTTATTACGCAATTCTGACTTTATATCTTAATTGCAAGATATAAACTCACAATTGCATCTTATAAAGTGCGAGTTTACATCTCGCAATTCTGAGAAAAAAAGTCAGAATTGTGAGATAAAAAGTCGCAATCAACTTTTTTATTTTTATTAGAGATTCTTAAGGCAACGCCATTATTGCTCATACTTGAACAAATCTCATAACATGCATATTATCTCATTCTTGTGTATGCTATAGACATAAAAGACAGCCTGGCGAATGATAAAACAAAAAACCCATAGATGTCAGCTAAATGACTTAGGACAGAAAGCAGCCACAAGCACCACGTTTTCTCATATGCTTTTATTCTTTCTTAGTCTTTAAGCAACTTTGAATTTATGTTAAACAAATGGGAAAATCCATATGCTCTTATTCACACTGTATATCTTCATTTTCCGCCCTTAACCATGAAGTAGACTCTGTATTCAGAATGTATTACAAGAGCAACATGATCAACAACAAGCACAGTGAACACATCCCGGGGCGGGAGAAACTGCAACGAGTGCAATAATTACATAAAACCACAGAGAGAAACAGATATTTAAACAGGTTTGTTTTCCCTGGGATGGCAATTACCGTAGAATAATGATAACTGGGGCTTCCTCATAAAGGCAGTGATTGGAAAAGGGCAAGAGATTGTTTCCATTGGAATAAACATCATACTTAATATTACTTAATGCAGCAGAGAAAATGGTATTTGAGAATGTTAAACACCCATACGCTGGAAGGTGAAAGATAACCTGTTGAAATACAAACTGCTGAATCATACTGTGATAAATGACTTCATGAGGTACAGAGACCCAGGAAGGAGAACCAGGTCAAATTTACACTGACGGTCAAAAGTTTAGAATAAATACTTTTTTTTTTTTTTTTTAAAAAAAGGTTTTTAAAAAACCTTTAAAAAAAAAAACCCTTTTTTAAAATGTTTTCAAAGAAGTCTCTTATGATCGCAAAGACTGCATTTATTTGATCAAACATACAGTCAAAATATAATATACTGAAATATTATTACTGTAATGGTTATATTCTGTTTTGGTTTAACTGTGTTTTAGTTCTGTTTTCCCTGTTCCTGTTTGCCTGTGTGATCTAGTTTCCTAGTGTGTGCCTGTTTGTTCATGTGATTAGGATTCCATTCATCTGTCGTTCAGTTTATTAACTCATTTAGTCTCTGTATATTTACTTCCTGTTTTGTTCAGTTCTTTGTCTGGTCTCGTATTTGTGAAGTGGATGTGTTTCCTGAGATTCTCCTGCCTGTTTTTGTGTATTATTGGATTAAACTATTCATCTTTGTGCGCTTATTATAGCACCCACACATGACAATTACAATTTAAAAAGAAATGTTTTCTATTTTAACATATAATTAATTCCTGTGATGGCAAAGCTGAATTTGATCCTTCAGAAGTCATTAAAATATGCTGATTTGGTGCTCATTTATTAATAATGGTTCTTATTATAATCAATGTTGAAAACAGTTGTGCTGTTTAATATTTTTGTGGAAACAGTGATACTATTTTTCAGGATTATTTGCTGAATAGAAAGTTCAAAAGAACAGCATTTATTTGACGTTGACTTTATCTGATTATACTGTAACATTATAAATGTCTTTGCTGTCACTTTACTGTCAATTTAATGCATCCTTGCTGAATAAAATTACTAATTTCTTATTTTTGTTTAAAAAAATCCTACTTACCCAAAACTTTTGAATGGTATTGCATCATGGTTTTCACAAAAATATTAAGCAGCACAAGCATTTTCAATATTGATAATAAGAAAATGTTTCTTGAGCAGAAAATCATCATACTAGAATGATTCTGATGGATCATGTGACACTGAAGACTGGAGTAATGATGCTGAAAATTCAACTTTGCATCACAGGAATAAATTATTTTTTTAAAAATACATTCAAATAGAAAAAACTTTTTAAAAATTGTAATAATATTTCAAAATATCACTGTTTTGACTATATATATATTTTTATAAGAGAGTTCTTTCAAAAACATAAAATATTTTTGATTATTCCAAACTTTTGACCATTAAAGTTATTTTTTCCTGGATCTCCAGTTCTTACAGGCCTCCAGATGGTGTAATTATGGCATCTACCAGCAGGGGGCTAACCGAACCATGCTAACCTGAAACTGACCCCTTGAAAAAAAAGCTGCCTTGAGGTGCTACCAAGATGAGTGCCAAGTGAACCGACTTGCCTGAAAGGGTCTCTGTAATTACTGCTGTGCCTCCCACCTGTCCGACATCACCTGCCTTTCATTTCCTGCCCTTCCTTCAGTGTTGTTAATTGCTATTTCCTCACAGCAAGGACACAGCCCCCCGGGTAAGGCCCTGAAACCGTGTTTAGCTGACTCTGAATGTCAGCGGTCATATGAAAAAGCTGTTATTACAAGGCTCTTGTGAGACTGACGCATTCTCAGAGGCCAAATGACTGACCTTTACACATACTGGAACACTGTTTGATGAGTTTGAAATGACTGTATGATCGTTAACATCTTAAAAATCTGTTCTGTGCTTAGCAGCTCGCTGGCAGCAGAAAAATATACTGTACTTTTTATGAGCTGGTTTGCTATGCTTTAATGACCCTCCATATCATGCTGTGAATATAAATACTTTGATGCTGAGCTGAGATTCTCTTGTTGCCGGGTTTGACTGTGATTTAATGCGTTGTATTAAACTTTATAGTTTTAGGTTTTTAAAATCTGAGGAATTTATCTTGCAATTCTGAGCTAAGAAGGTTACACATTATTAATGGACAAAGACATTCTGATGAACTAGATAAAGAGACTGGAAAAGTGCAGCGCCAGACACAAGTCCAAATGAATTAAATACACAAACTTCTGGAGATGAAGATGAAGATCCAAAAATAGCTCAAAGATCAAAAAACAAATATGATCCGCACATGAGTTCACAAGAATTTATTGTCCAGAGGCCACAAATAAAGTGCAAACTAAGTGTGCAAAATGTTTTTGGGATTTCGGCACTGATGAAGGGTTGATCCTGAAAATGTGTTGTGGCCTCTGTACAATAAATTCTTGTGAGCTTTTTTGGCCCATTTTTCGTGTGTGGATCTTATTTGATTTTTGATGAACTAACAATAAAAAATACTTGGTAACACTATTTTACAGTGTCATTGTTACAAGTTACATATAGTTACTGAAGTAATAACTATAAATTATGCATAATTACTTGCAATTAACCCTAAACCACATCCTAACCCTATAGTATGTATATGTAGTTAATCATATTACTCAATACATAAATGTATAATTACACTGTAACATGGACACCTTAAAATAAAGTGTAACCCAATACTTCTACAGCTTTTATTAATCTTAATGTTAATTTCAACATTTACTAATACAAGATTGAAAGTTGGGTTACACTTTATAACAGTGTAATTATACATGTAAGCACTGAGTAATATCAATTAACAACATGTACTTAGGGTTAGGGTTTGGTTTAGAGTGAATAAGATGTAATTATGCATAATTTACTGTTATTACTACAATAAGTACATGTAACAAGGACACTGTAAAATAAAGTGTTACTGAATGTGAACATTAGTTAATTCACTATGAACTATCATGAATATTTTTATTAACTAACATTAACAAAGGTTAATAAATGCTGTAAAATATATAGCTCATTGTTAGTTCATGTTATAGTTAATGCATTTTGCAGAAATTTGAGGTGCAAACAAAGATATTCTGAAAAATGTCCTTGACTCTCACTATAGGGATGAAACATTTTTGAAAGAAAGAAAGGTTTGGATCAGCATGAGGGTGAGTAAACTGACAGAGTTGTCATATTTAGGTGAACTATCCCTTTAAGTAAGTATTGAACAAAATGTAAGTATTTAAGACAAAAAAAAAAAAAAGAAAAATATATGAAGTGTTCTAAAGTTTTTTTATTCTTAAATTTGCTGTCAGACGTGATGCTACTGTTACCCTCTCAACAGAAAACCATCTTATTATGGAAGATCCAATATCAGCCATTTCTGCTGCAGAATCATTGAAGAATCGATTACACACAGTCTAAGCAGACACAGTACTAACTGTAGTTGAAAGAACACTTAGCAATTCCTGCTCAACAATACGAATTCCCAAAATACACACAAACATTGTTTAATTCTCTCTATTCAGATGTTTAATGTCTGCACTGAAAGATTCCCCTTATGCTACAAATCTTTGTGTATCTATTAAAGGTTTGATGTCAGGCAAACTTTGTCAAATCCAATCCAATCCCCCTTGGATGTGCTCAGTGAAGCAACTGGGAGATTGATGAAGACTACAGTTCTTCAGATCATTTAAACATATACAGCAGTTCACACAAAAATGAAAACTGTCATCATTTACTCACTCAGGACTTTCTTTCTTCTTACAAGGAACAAAAAAGAGGCATTCTGAAGAATTTTAACAAGGGATAAAGAAGTCCATCCTCATGATTTGTGCTCTGTACAGTAATTCAATCTTCTGAAGTAATCTGATGTGTGGCAAAATTTCATTTAACCTTATCTGTTCATTCACAAACTTGCTTTGATCTAAAAGAGGCACAACGGACATGGATCTCAAAAGTTTGGAGTCAGCATATTAGAACGAGTCTGGAGTGTCATGAGAATGAGTAAATGATCACATCCTTTTCATAAACACATGCAGTGCAACTAAATTGAATTCTCATGTTAAAATCTCACCTGAAATCCTCCTTCTTCTTTGTATTGTAGGAAGGCGTTGGTGGTTCCCTTCTTGGCCAAGCGAATCCTGGCAAGTCGGACTTTCTGTAAAACAAAAGAGAATTGATCTGAATCGTTCGTGTCAGCATTTGTTTCACAAACAGCTGCAGTGACTCAGAGGTGTAATAAAGCCAGTTACATCATGATTAGTTTAATGCAATTTGGTCTTTTGACTACTTTAATGTAAAAAAAACAGAGAAATGGGATTTTTAATTGGGAAATTTTGCTAGATTTAACGGTCAATGTACTGTATTTCTATAATACATAATAATGAATTCCTAAAAACCGTTAATCTTTTGCAGGTAACCGACATTCATACTCGATGACAAATAGAAAAATAGAACATAATGAAATATTTTTGACAAAAGTAAAAGAGAAGTTCTTTAGTACCTGCTGGGCTCTCATCTTGTCAGCTCTCTGGTTCTGATGGTAGATCCGGCTGAAGTTAGATACAATGACGGGTACAGGAAGAGCGATAACCAGCACGCCACTGAGAGAGCAGATAGAGCCGAAGATCTTTCCGGCGATGGTGTTTGGAACCATGTCTCCATACCTGCAACAAACACCAACGTCAGTCAAGCACTTAACAGCTCTGTGTGTCTGTGTGTGAAAGAAAATGACAATTTGTCTGAATATGATTACGCTGATTTAATGACCAGCGATTGCTTAGTATCTATTTTGCAGTCACATTTAATGCAATTGTGTAAATTAGTTTGGAAAAGTGCATGTGTATTTCAATTCACAAGGCTCTAAAGCTCATCTCTGAGGCTCCCGGGGCTCTAAAAGACCACTAACACAACCCATTACCCATTTTTAATAGCAGAATACACCATCACAGAATTGCAGAATGCTATTAAGGCAATATGGTTCTCACAGACACACACACAACACAGTACTGCAGCAGCCATAATCACCACTGTCCTCCTACTCACTGGATGAGGGTTAACTAATTTACAGAGGTGGTCATGGTTAAGATATAACCCATAAATATCTGAGAGAGGAAACACTTTAGATATGTTTGGAATGGCATTGTATGATATTTCTCAAACTAATTTTTACAGTATGCATACTGTGCACAATATGCAGTTTCATGCAACAGTGACTTTGTATTTGACTTTGTATTTCCAGTGTGAATAATAAACCAGAAACAAGAGGATTTGAACCTTTCTTGGCTATTATTTGACCTGTTTGCTAAACGTTTTAACACATTTTTGCACAAAATTGGATTAAAAATTCAAATAAACTCTATTTTATCTTAGAAAAGATAACTTGACACTACATGCTGACTTAAACCGTGTTCTAACCAGACGTGATGCGATAAGACACCACACGCAACGAGACTATGAGACGCAATAATGTCAATCAAAAATTACAGCCAATCAGAAGAGCGCGTGGGCGGGCTCTCTCGGCAAGTTCCCGGCACTCGCAATGAAATGGATAAGTACATAATCAAATTCATGAATATTACACCATTTTAACATAATTAAAAATACATACTGATTTACTGAAACAATTTTTGTCATAGAATACACTTGTCTGTTCACAATTATTCGACAGTTTGAACGTTCTTGTTTCCTTTTATTTATTTCGAAGATCTGAGGTGAATTGTCCTTTGTTGCTTTCAGTGCAGCTATAAAAGACCCAAAATGACATTCAAACTCACATTAGATGCTTTTAACATTAAATAAAGCACATAAACAGTACCTGAGATTATCATTATCATACCTTTGTTGTTGTTTCAGCTGTGACATCGCAGAAAAATAGAAACCATTTCTAAAATATAATCGGCGCGTGTCGGCGTCGTGGCTAGTTAGGACAAAAAACATGGAAAAAAATATCTTTTATTACGTGTCGTGGCGTTGCGTGTAGTTAGGACACGGTGTTAAGCTACATGTAGTCAATACCAATGCAGCATACTACTGTTGCATACTGCACAGTCTACTGTTTCACATACTTTTTATTTAGTGAAAAATATAAATTGTGTACTGCATAGTATGCACTATACAGTAATATATGTGCAGAACATGCTGAATTCAGAACTACAAACTACTCATACTATTTCTGCCATATTAAGAGAAGTATGCACTTTTAAATTCAGCTAGTGATCAATAAATATGGCCATTCATGAGTTGAGTAGCAGAAGTATTTTTTGAAGTTTAGATTTAATAAATGCACATTTCAGACTGAAAAGGAACTTCTGAGTTCTGAAAGTTACATAGTGGGTAAATCAAACTCTTTTATATCTTATATTTTATATAAAAATTTGCAGCCCACTACAGCCCACTAAAAAGTGCAGCCCACTACACCAATAACATCCATACCTGCATATAATTTTTGAACAGTGAGGCAGTCAAAGCACAATTATTTGTGTGTTTACATGGAGACAGCAACAAATTAAAATGTAATTTTCCGATGTTTCAGAAAGGTTCCTGGTGCGATACACATTTCTCTGAGGTGCACTCAGCATTTTGGATCAGTCACTGACAACACAACAAAAGAGAAAAAGTCATAAGGCACATTCACATTCACATCATGTTCCATCCCTTCACAGGAGACCGATCTGCAGGTGGCGTGAATTAAACCAATATTTGTTTTTACAGCGGTGTTGATGTTCTGCACTTACATCCTGTACATGTCTACAGCATCACCAGACTGAAACTGTCAGAAAACTTTCCTTCTACACATGGACAATATGCAAATCAAAACCGTTTTTCAGAGTAGGGAAATAAACAAAGATGACAATTTTATCCAAAGCAACTGTTTGAGCTAAAGGAATGCTATATAAGCCACTCAAGGCTGTGCATTACAATGATTTAAGCACAGTTCTATCATGACAACTCTCGGGAGATTTTTACCATGGTAATGGATATGACAATGTTAATGTATTTGGTCTTGGTAGACTAGATGCTGCTAAATTGCTGCTGCTGTTGATTTATACAGGTGGAGCTGGGGAAGGTGTAGGGTTCAGAGGAACTCTGAAAGCACGCTGCAACTGCTATAGTGAACGATAACTAGCCATTTAAATGTTGTGAAAGGCAAGCTCATTTGCAGCAGATGCAACATGAACCAATCAGCTTGTGCTGAGTAGTTAATGCTGAGATATCATCAGTTTGATTAAAGGATCCATTAGCCTGCACCATCTAGAGTTTCATGACATAACTAGTCATTTAGCAGAATCAAGTAAAATTCTGAATTTAAGAACTGATTCTCTTCCGTTTAATGAGTGTCAATTTGAATTGGCGACGCCCACTGGACTTGAATGACAGGAAGAGGAGTCAAAGAAATTTAACATAGTCACACAACAAAGGGATTTCATTTCTCCAACACAAATTTTTCACTATAAAATAAATTATATATCATAAAAATATGAAGCCACTAAAGGGACAAGGGGATGGAAAAAAATATAAGATGGGAGAAAAAATTATATTTCAATACTCAAATGTTTTGCGTTCCCCTGAAAAACTTTGCATTCCCTAAGACATTTTGCCTTTCCATTGCACATACACTTGTTTCTTAGGGAAACGCAAAACATTTTCAAGAGAAAGTAAAGGCATTGAAATATATATTTTTCCAACAATCTCATATATTTTCCATCACCATGCCCCTTGTCTGAATAAATATACTAAATTATAAATAATTAATTAAAAATTTATTAAATTACATTTTAAATTAAACTAAATTCAACTTGACTAATGCTTATTTATTATTTAGAACAAATTAATCTTACTCACAAATCTAATTCAGGCTCATGTGAAATTCAAAAATAGCCAAACAACATTAATTCTCATGTGTCATGTCACCAAACAATGCACACATGGCTGAATTTTCTTCTTTTTTTTTTATCCCTTTAAGTGTTTTTACAGAAAAAAAACAGCATTATCATATACCATATACATGTAAACATATTTCAGTTGTACTTTATTTTACAGTATGTGCACTCACCTGTACTTACAGTGTACTTACATTCAAAGTACTGGGTAATATAAGGTAACTACATGGGTTAAAGGGATAGTTCACCCAAAAATGAAAATTATCCAGTGATTTACTTGCCCTCAAGCTACCCTAAGCATACATGACTATCTTCTTTCAGATATATTTAAAAGTATCCTGGCTCTTCCAAGATTTATAATGGTAGTGAATGGGGAGTCCAATTTTGAAGCCCCCAAAAATGCGTCCATCCATTATAAAAAAAATCCAGGAGGATAATAATGGCCTTCTGAAGTGAACCAATGGGTTTTTGTACGAAAAATATCCATATTTAAAACTTTATTAACTATAATAACTAGCTTCCGGCAGACGGCTGTACGCATCGATTTAAGTATCCTTGGAATATGTCTTGGAAGAGCCAGGATATTTTTAAATATATCTCCAATTATTTTCTTCTGAAAGACGATTTTCATATACACCTAGGCTGGCTTAAGGGTGAGAAAATCATGGGATAACTTTCATTTTTGGCTGAACTATCCCTTTAAGGTTAGGTTTAGGGGTAGGTTCAGGATTACTATAACAAGTACATAGTATGTGCATGGGTAACAGGACTGTAAAATAAAGTGCTACCAATATTTCTTACTGTCTCTCCAGAGATCAAGAACAAGAAATCATCTCTCCTCAGAAAGACTCCAGTAAAAGCCGTCACATAAATCAGACCAGGGCTCTCTATTATGTTTTATTGACACACCAGGCTAATATGGGATTTCTCATAAGAGCCTGATCAGATGAGAAACTCACACACACACACACTCTTCCCATAAACCCTTTCCAGCATCCCTCATTTGTCATCTCCTCAGAGCTTGTGCGCTCCCGAGATTAATCCACATCGGTCCGGGGGCCTAATTTTGTTTCCGACTGGTAAACGTCCACATTTTGGCATCGCCAGATGGCCCCGGGTGCACAAGGAGGGCAGGAAGCAGATATAGATTTGTACAATGACAATGCCTATTATCCCTCCAATGGTTCTTTGTTTTCTTGATCTTTGAATGTTCATTTTGCTGATTAGTATTGTTATTCAGATATAAGGCAGAGATCAGTAGTTAGTGAGGAAGTTTACTAAGTACAAGTTTACTAAGTACAAGAGCAAAAGCCTCATTTTCTACATGAGGATGATATGGGCGATAACTTTAGTCTGAAACATGAAACTGTAAAACTGCTACATAAACAGGAAAAGTTGCTTGAAAAGGACAGGTAATGTAAGGCATTCAAGCATTATTCAGGAGAGCTCTCTATCCCTTTAATTTTCCCATAATAGAAAGTCTTAGACAGACGTCCCCTGGGCAAGAACGAGGCTGCCTGGCCTAGATGCCGGTCTGGAAAGGGGTCAAGGAGGTTTGCCAGAAGTTCACGGAGAACATTGAGCAGAAACAGGATGGAAGATTAAACAGCAACAGCGAGGTAGACATGCATGGAAAAGATCAGAGGAAAAACAGCAAACGGTTGTTTTTGCGTCTGCTGATGCTTCAGTTTTTGCTCTCCTCCTGGGGCTCCAGCACCGGGACGTCACCACTTACACCCTCTCTCTCGGAAATCTTGCTGGAGATAAAAAGGACGATTAGGTACAGGAGGACAGAATTTAGAGAGCCCAAAATACACCTTCCTCAAACATGTCTATTTTTTCCCCTGCAAATGTGTTACAATCCTGTTTCCCCGGCCTTTAAACATAACATCACTTTAAATTCAGCAAAACTCAGCTATGAATAGCAGCGGTTGTACAATCGCAATTAAGAGCACGTCATCCTAAAGTCCTTCACAGCACCATCACATAACACACAAGGGCAGTGTGCAGAAAGGACTGCTAATGTACTGTTTACTGCATACAGCATAGTATATGACGTATACTGCATGCATACTATTTAAAAAACAGTATATGTGAAATCTCTTCATGTTAAAGGTGCACTAAGTAATTCGTTCCTTAGAAGGTTTAATAAAAATGAATTAATAGTACCTACATATTTGCAATACGTAAAACGTTGCTTTATTCTACATCTTCATGAAGCAGATAAATTTATGCTATTGGAAAAAAATTAATCATGACTGCAAATAGCATATTGTGCTACAATGAAAATCTTTTGAATGGTGCTATGTTCACCACTAGGTGTCAGTATCCACGACAACTACCAGTACAGCATAATGCAAGCAAAAAATTACTTGCATCTGTAATCCAACAAGGGAATTTTTAATCTACGGAGCCCCTAAAGGGACATGGGGATGGAAAAAATATGAGATGGAAGGAAAAAATATATTGCCATGCTTTTTGCATTCTCTCACAAATGTTTTGCGTTCCCCCGAAAACCTTTGCTTTCGCTTTAAAAATGTTTTGCGTTCCCCCGAGAAACTTTGCGTTCGCTCGCAAAACCACTGCATTCACTCGCAACGAAATCAAAAGGTTTGAGAGTAAACGCAAAGTTTCTCAGGGCAACACAAAATATTTTGAAAGCAAAAGCAAAGTTCGAAAGCACTTCTGGTTCCATTGTTCTGAAGTCAGTGGGTTTCTTGAATGGGTTTTTGGTTAAATGCCTGAAATAAGGTCTGTAGTTAACACAAGCTCAAGATATTACAGCAGTAATACCCCTTGTGATTTTTTTTTTAAAGCTTTTACTTGTTTTGTTAAAGGCAGTTGCTAGCAAGTGGCTAAATTGGACTACCGAGGTCGTCGGGGACGTTAATCGTCATCAGCCGAACAGGTAAACTCAACTACTCACTACTCAACTACTCACTACTTCACTTTCACAGCCTCATTGTGTTTATTGTGTTCATTGTCGGAGGCGTAATGGTAGTGACGTTGAAGTGATGTGACCGTTCATTTATAGCCTTATATTAGCCTATGTTTAGCTTTTTACTTCTGCCGATTGTGTCTAGGCTTCAAAATTCATAAAAGTTATTTTGAAAAACAAAATGTGTAAGAATCATAGACTCTTGTTTGTCACAGAGTTTATTTTCTGCAATAATCAAAAATGGTGAGTTTTCGTCGAGGGAACTAGGGTGATACGAACTTCCAGGCTGGCCTACAAAAATATGTCATCACTGCAGCACTCTATTAGTCCCGATTCATTTGTCACATTGGAAATGAAAGGTCAAGTAAAGCACATTGCATTCATAGTGGGATACTCTGTACAGTGTGCTCTGCTGTATACTGCACACTTACCTAATGTAGCATGTATTTCATGCATACAAAACATTTGCATTCTATGCACAGTATACATACTGCAGAAATAGTAAAATGGCAGCATGCTATTCTGAACACAGCCACAGAAATACACAAAAATACACCTGGCCAACAGTGGGAGGTCAAGGGTTAACCGGTGAATGGGTGGTTTTCATCTGCTAGTGGAAATCAAGGAGGCTTGTGCACAGATTACAAGTGGAAACACCGCTTCATGGATTTCAGCGCTGCCATTTCATTATTATTATTTTTTTTTACATTTCACAACCCTCCTCTAGCCCTCTTCACGTCCCTTCTGTAGCTAGTGTGTGTTCATGTCCGTACACAAGTTTCAATACAAATACACCCCTCTGATTGAATTTCCAGCTGTTCTGCTGATGGAATCAATGTTCTAACAGCAGTCTATGCAAATTCTGAAGCTAAAACTTGAAGGAGGGCTAACAGTAGATGTGTCACTGTTGTGTTTGCTACTTAATTCTGAATTCACCCCTACATAGCAAAAAGTATAATTTTGAATACATTAAAGTGGTCAGAGCTCATACGACGCCAACCAAGGAGGTCTATAATACCTGGAGAGAATTATCCACATTCTCATTTATATTAACAGCTTGCACTTGCAGTCCTAGAAGTATCTGATTTGAATTTTGCTGTCATTGCACAAGAGCGTTCCACATACAGGTAACAGGGAAAATATACGTATGTGAATTTCAATCTTTTAAGACTCTACAAAACGCTACTATGACATACTATATTTGCAAGGAAATATAAATATTGAAAAATATAAACTGTTTTGCAATTAAAATGTTTTCTAAACATTTAAATAGCAAAACGTGTAGTAATAACCAGAATGCACAGCTATATTTGAATGGCTGCCAATAAAGAAACACGCTGAATTCTGAACCGCATACTACTCTTGCTAATTTTACAATCTTTCTATATAAGAAATAGTAAGAGTAGTATGCATACTCAAATTCAGCAATGCTTTTTGCCTCCAAAAACATCTATCAGTAGGGGCTAAATTAACAATGCTAACCAGCTAAACCCTAGTCTTAGCCTCAGACATCACGCCCATGGACCGTTGGCTGAACATCTGGTGCATAAAGCACACAAAATGGGAAATGGGAAGTTGGTTGAATTCTACGGGATTTCCGGGAGATGTGTGTGTCACATTCTTTATCTATCTGTCTGGAATAAAGCCAAACCCCCTTATGGAAAAAGAAAGCCATCTTGTTTACAACAACTGTCTGACCGCTTATCAGGTTCAACTAATTGCTGGATTTTCAAAAGTATGTGATGTTTGTGGCGCCATTGTTGCAGTAAACTTGCACAATGTACTTGAATGAATAATTTATTAGATGCCTGTTATTGTAGGGACATCGACTTTACATTTTCAAACCATTAACATGACATGGAACAAATCGAACTGTGATTGGTTGTTTTAGATGTCAGTCAGACGGCCTCTTGGGTGGTCCTTGGCCAATGAAAACTGTGATTTAGTCCAAACCTTCTGCCGTCAGTCTGAAGGTCTGGCTATACGAAACAAGCCAAACCCTCACCCTGGGTCATTTTACAGAGATTGCACTCACAAAGATCAATTTCTAGCCATCAAAATTTTTTACAGCTAATTGTGCCAAAAAATGAAGTCATTAGTAGACTGTCTACTTAATATCTGCTAACACTATATTTTGGTCCCCAACAGACATTTTACGGGCTATAAATAACTGAAAGTACATGTCAACTTATTCTAACCCCTTATTTTACTAACACTAAACCTAACACCTAACTCTAACCTAACAGTATACAGCAGGGCTATTCAAGTAGTTTCATCGAGGGCCGGATTATCAAATCAAAAAGTTGAGGTGGGCCGGGGGTGGGGGGGGTGGGGTGTCTTATTGGTAAGAATTATTTTATTTATAATGGAAAATGTTTCTCAGGTCAGTCAGAGGAGCGTGCATGGTACGAACAGTGCAGCTGCAGGCACCACTGCGGCCACGTATCTAACCAAATTTAGCCGCACCGCCAGAAAAAGAGGAGGAAGGAAGTTGGGGTGCCCTCGGGCCGGATGAAGATGATTGGCGGGCTGGATTTGACCCACGGGCCGTCAGTTGAATAGCCCTCATCTACAGTCTACTAATACTCTAATGAGAGTTAGTTGGCATATAGTTGCAAAGTTACTTATAGTTAGTAGAATGTCTAAGTGGACCTTCGAAATAAAGTGTAACCAAAAAACAACTTTAAACTGTAACCCTGGAACCCTGTCTTAAAGATTTCATTTGAGTCTTACAAGTACGACAAGCCGACTTTCACACATCTTTGATGTTTTGATTCCCTAGGCAATACATAAACATCACGTAATGAATATGATGGCAACCGCACAAGTTTTGCTCAGCAAGATAACGGCCATGTTGACAAAGCACAGACCATGTTAGCTTGACAGACATTTTAAATGTACATAAAATATTCATGAGGAGGCTGCCTACAATTACAAACTCAGCATTTGCCTGGATGTGCGTGTACCGTAAACTCTGAAAGACTTTCTGATTAAACATAACACTTAATTTAGTTCACTTCACGACTGAATACATCAGCTGTCGGGCATGACAGCTAAACAGAGCAAAACAGAAATGGATATGTTTTGACTCGGCCAACGATTATGCCTGACAGTCCCGATTATCGAGCATCAGTCTTCCACAGCTGACAAATTCTCGTTAAGCGACTGACATGCCCAAAATTGCCACTTGACATGCCAAACGTTTCCGTTCAAACACCGATCTCTCAAATCCTACCCTCTCAGATTTAATCACATTTAAGTAATTACTGATTCAATTATGAATGGGCAACTGTCAGCGTGTGCTGAAAATTAAATGAGGTGTTGAAGTTTCCACACAGTGAGCTAATATCATTAATCATCTCTGCTTAGCAACACCTGGTCACCGTGAGCATGCTAAACACTCATAGACCCCGTGTATCATTCACCGCTGGGACAGATCGCCATTACCTTTGGATAAACCTGAGATGATCACGTTTTCTGCGCTAGATCATGTGCCTATTGTTTGTATGATTAATTAAGCCATGGTATTTTGGAAACCCAGTCTAGAACCAGTGGAGAATATTGAATGGATTATTGCATCATGAATAATGAATTCTGTGTATACACATAGTGCCAATTAAAAAATTTGGTCTACCTTAATTAAGATGCTTTTTAAACAAAATTTCAAACTTTATTTAAGAAATCCACATACATATGTAAGTCCATTTCCACCTCATAATTGCTGCACAATTGCAACTTTCTCACAAATAAGACTTATTTTATCATTTAAATCTAACAATTACAACACTGTAAACCTGAATAAGTTGGGCTACTTCAAAAAATTTGAGGTAATCAGTTATATCAATTTTTTTAAGGTTATGATGTTCCCAATTTTAAATAAGCAGAACTATCAAGTTTGTACTACTTATGCATGTTAACTGCTCCTAACTTGAAGTACTGAGTTAGCTAACTCATACACTTTTATAACAATTAACATAAAAGTTTTAGTTAATTAACTTTTTTATTTTGAATTCTTGCAAATCAAATGAGTTATTTACTTCCATGTAAACCCTAATAAGTTGTCAGAACTCAAAAAAGTTGAATGAGAATTTTTTTAAGAAACTCAAAGTTTAAGTAAGATTTTTATTTTGTACTCATACATTTTTATTGTTCTTAACTAAAAATATTTGAGTACACTAATTTATACATTTAACTTAAAATTATCAGGTTATCTCAATGTAAATATTTTGCAAGCTATAACAAACTAATTCAGAAAATGCCAACTAGTTAACATGTTAACAATAGCATAGTATAGCACTTACTGAATAAGTACAACAGCTTAAAACATGTAACTTACCTGCTCTCAAACCAAGCCGCATGCACCACTTGTCACCATGATGGTAACTCTCCAAAAACCCACATGAACAGAAACTCTTCTAAATTAACATAACAAAACATTAATCACTACTAAATCTCCCTTACCATTAATCTTGCACAAAAAAAAAAAATTATTTAACACTTAATAGCATTTACTGTCCCTTTCAAGTGCCACTGGCAAAGCATACAGGGAAATAGAAATCCCAGCCCAGTTTCAGTTAAACTTAAGTTAATTCAACTCAAAACAATGAAACAGTTGAGTTTACTTGAAATATGTCAGTGCAGTGAACTCAAAAGAAAAAGAAAGTTCTAAATACTCATAACAGTTAATTTACTTTAGATCTCATAATTAAGATGTATCTAATCTAAATCTCACAATTGCAACTTTATTTCTCATAATTGTGACTATATCTCACATTCACAACTTTATCTTAAGTAATGTGACTTTAAAACTCATGTGACTATATCTCACAATTTCAACTTTATTCTTACAACTGAAACGTATCTTATTATCTAAATATAACTGCAATTTTATTTCTCATAATTGTGATTATATGTGAAACATACGACTTAAATCTCACAAAAAGTGACAATATGACTTTATATCTCACAATTAGCTTTATTGCTCTTAATTGGTACTTAATTTCTCATAATTAAGACATATCTACTCTAAATCTAACTTCTCACAATTGCAACTTTATTTCTCATAATTGTGACTTTATATCTCACAATCACAACTTTAACTCAAATAATGTGACTTTATAACTCACATTGTGACTTTATACTGTATCTCACAATTGAAACTTAATTTCATATTTTAAGACTCAGTCTCACAATTACCCATTTTATTTATTATTGAGGTTGAAACAGCTTCCATACCTGTATGCTGGCAACTTGTTGGCTGTTTTTACTTATCCAGTCCAAATGATCCATTTGGGGTCCAAAACCCCTTTTTAATTAAAATGAGGCTAGTGTGCAGCTAATGAGTTGTTGTGCTCACAGGGACCATTTTCCTTTCCAAGGCAAAAAGCAATTTGAAACAGGTTCATTTTGTACAGAAATTCATACATATGATAGTTTTGTGGACAAATATCACTTGTTCAGATCATGAGAAAATTCAGTTTAGTCGAGTATGTCCCAAATTTTGTCAGGTTAAGAAGTGCAATACAGCTTGTCTATATAACCTCAAAATTGTCATGTCCTAGAGGCGACACTGTACATCTTTGTGGTAATGATAGGATGGGTGTTCTGGGTCTCTGATAGTGGCTTGATGATCGTTCTGGAACTGTTTCTGGCTGAGTGCATTCGGCTGTGCCAAGCTTGATTTATGTCTTCCCACAGAATACAGAGGAATCCAAGCGATTACGTCCACGTATCTCACATTCGGCTCCAGATTTACGAGTTTGTGCCCGGCGTCACGCTGATGCAGGCTGAATGTGAACATTAAACCAGAATAATGGCGAACATCCACCTGCTTCAAAGTTCACATGTGTCTATGCCGTTAGTGCTTGTATCCGAACGCAGTCGTAAACAGATCAAAATAGAGTAAGGGCCGAAAATCAGGAGTTTGTTGGATCAATTGGCTGGACAGAGAGGGTGTGAAAGACAGCTCCACTGTAAAATGTTTTGTCAGGTAGCCAACAAAATGTTATTTTTATATAGACCAGCGGTCTTGCACCCTTTAACAATAACTGATCGGAAAAGCAGCCAATTACAATTCCTTTGTTGTACCTACCGAAGTTAATGAAAAGAAAGGTTTAGAATAATAATATATATTTCAAGTTGTACCGGCCAAAGTGCGTGTTCAGTGCTGTTCGCGAGCGTCACGACAGCAATCCTAGAGCTCCTGCACTCAGATTCAAGCAGCTACATAGCTTTTTTGTGGTAATGGTGAAAACAATTTTTTAGAATGGCAGCAAAAATATAAAAGTCGGCCAGGGGTGTCCAAACATCATCCTGCAAAGTTTAGCTCCAACTTGCCTCAACTTTTCCAGTATGCCTAGCAAGACCTTGATTAGCTGGTTCCGGTGTGTTTAATTGGGGTTAGAGCTAAACTTTGCAGGACAGTGGCCTTCCAGTACCGGGTACTTTCGCTTTTGCAGAAGAGACCTTTTATGTCCTATAAATGTGTTGTATTTGACAATACACGCAGTGGACAATACTGTTTTAAGTTCTCAATAACATGCTTGATATTAACTCTTGCCCCGCCAGCGTTTTTTTTTTTTTTTTTTTTTTTTTTTTTAAAAGCTGCTAGTCACCACCAGCATTTTTGATAATTTTTACAAAAATTTCATGGCCGTAATCGCTTGGATTCCTCTGTATTGTATGAATATCTGAACATGCAATATATCAACAGACCCTCTGCCTTTAAATGAAACAAAACTTAAAAAAAAAAAAAATTACTCTAGCTTCCTGCATTTTTTTTTTTTTTATCAACACTTGAATATGGGTAAGTTCAATAAAAAAAAGCAACATTCTAAGCAAAAAGCTGAGAAAATCACGTTTTTTCAAAGCTTGTCTTATAGCTCGGCCTGGGTCGACATTTCATTCAGTAACGTTAGGCAGTTTTGATTTACATGCTGTTTAATGTTGATGATTGCGTTATTTTACATATGCATATGATTACATATGATATCGCTTGTTTCTTTCTGCAGCTTCTTCGCCTGTGTTTTGATCTTTTTTTTCCATGGAAGAGTAATATGTAATCTGCTAAAAGCAAATTTTGTCAACATTTAGGGGTACACTAGCATATAGCCTAAGGAAAGCCACAAAACTTCAATCTTATGGGGTCTTTAAGACTTTCAACTGCACATTTTCACTTTTTTTACAATGTACCTGGTAGACTGACCCCAACAAAAAACCACATAATTTAGTGCTTACAGTCATTCTACAACTTTTAAAGCAACCATATCTCTTCTGAGAGACAACTAACCTTTCCAAATACACCAGCTCAACAGCAGCAGTGCCCAGGCAAATATCTCAGCTAATCTCTACAGTAATAGGTTGTGTTTTGCTCTGTGCATGGAGAAGACTTTTGCATTTGTGTCTGAATGAGAATTCAAGTCACTCTCCAAAGCGAGATCCCTGGATAATAATACTATAATACCAAGTTCAAAAGCAGTCAATAGGGAAACACTCTTTCCTTGTCCAATTGGGGGCATGACTCGATTATCTAAAACAAATCAGCTCTTGTCTACCTTTTTTCATGAAAAATAACAGAGTCCCAATCTCCAGAGGACACAGACAGTCGATAGCAATTCATTAATGAGAGATCTGAATCACTTCCATTTCTATAGCAATTGCTTCTTAATGCTAGTAAAAAGGTCAAAAGAGTGAAGAAAAAAAACTGGCCCAAGACAAAAGAGAAAACCACCAAGACTGATTTTCTAGATTTGGCTCAGGTTTGTCAATATAAGTTCTCTGGGATTTTTTTTTTTTTTTTGCCCATTTTATGGTTCACCAGACAGACATCATAAATCTGACCTCTTAAAAATCTGGCTTGTGCAAAATGCAGAACTGAATTGAGAATGCCTTATTTCTAATTTGAGGTAGCAAACAGGAAGCAGAATTTGAATGTAAGGAAATCAAATTAAAATGAAAGAAAATCATTTAACTGTATTTTTTAACTAGAAAAGAATAGTTCTGTCATGATAAACATTGAATGCTGTCTTGACAAAGACTTTGTTGACAAAGTTTTGAAAAAAATATTTGGATGGATGGATGGAGAGAGAGGGATAGATAGATAGATAGATAGATAGATAGATAAATAAAATACATATAAAATATATATATAAATTACGACATATGCTGTCAATGACAAATGCAGAAAAGTTAGTTCATGCGTTCATGACCTCAAGGCTAGATTAATGCTCTACTGGGTGGTTGCCCCACACGCTTAATAAACAAACTCCAGCTGGTCCGAAATAGAGCTAGAGTTCTTACTAGAAGCATGAAGTATGACCATATTAGCCTGGTTCTGTCAACACTGCATTGGCTCCCTATTAAACATTACATACATTTTAAAAACTTGCTAATTACTTACAAAGCACTAAATGGTTTAGCCCCTCAATACTTGAGCAAACTCTTAACGCATTATAGTCCTTCACGTCTCTTGCGATCTTAAAATTCTGGCCTTTTCCTGTTTAGCACCCAAACTCTGGATTAGTCTTCCTAGCCTTGTTCGGGAAGCAGACATACTGTGTCACATCTCTGTTACATCATATAATAAGAAGAATGGCATCTACGCTAGTATTAGTCTGTCGGTCTCATCCTTATCACGAGGTTACCGTAGTCAGCTGGATCCGGTCCATATCCAGATTAGATGGTGGACCTGCACCTAGACACGACCAAAGAGCAGCCCTGAATGTCAGCAGAGACTGTGTCTACTAGACAATCCCCTGTAAAGACCTCGTCGACGCGACAGCCATGGGCACAGATCCTCAGCAAAGACCACAAGAACCAGACAGGTCCTCTGCACAGACCCTATGGCCAGCTTTGGCTCCATACCGGCATAATGAATCCTAAATCATAATGACACCGTGTTTGTTTGTTGGCCAGAGGAGAACTGGCCCCCCGACTGAGTCTCGTTTCTCCCAAGGTATTTTTCTCCATTCTGTCACCTTATGGAGTTTGGGTTCCTTGCAACTGTCGCCTTTGGCTTGCTTAGTTAGAGACACATAATATTCCACATTATTATTGATCTGACTGTACTGACACTGTTGTAAGAGAACTGAACTGAGATGGACGATGACATCATTTTTTGCAAAGCTGCTTTATAGATGAAATGAACTACTTTAATAATTAATGATCTTTACAACGGAACTGAATCAACACTGAACTGACTTCAGCTGAACAACAGCTGAAATGCATCATTTTTCTGTTATCACAGTAAAGTTGCTTTGAAACAATCTGTATTGTATAAAGCGCTGTATAATAAAGGTGACTTGACTTGGACAGACAGACATGATAGATAGATAGACAGACAGATTTAGGATTTTGTTAAAATCTCTAATGCAGAGTATGAGTAATAGTGATGCTTATATTAGCATTTTCTGTCCTACATTTTTTGATTGAACACCAAAGTACAATGTGCAGCACCAGATTAAATCCATCTGGTAAAAACACCCACGATTACTTTAACACCAAAAGTGTGAATGTACAATATGTGCTGAATACAAGAACAAAATATGCTGCAGATATTTAGAGGCAGCATCACCGGTAAAAAGACCCGCTTAAGCGCGTGATTATTTTGCACTTTCAATTGCAATTTTGGCTCTGGAAGAAAGGAAATCAAACACTGGATTACACCAGTCAAGTGTGACGAGAAAAAGCACCCTAGAGGAGATTACATTAAACCAATCTGTTTTTCTCTGCATGCTTCAGGTTTAGTTCTCTTGCTTTGCTGGTGTGAAAAGCCACTGTTAACATTCAATTAGCCAGCTACACAGCGCTGTATGGCAAGGCTGAGCATGATGAGCCAAGAGTTTGGGGTCAGATGTCATCCCTATTGGACTGAGAGCTATATTTATCATCCACCCTCCTAGACCACGCAGCCTTGGCAACTAAGCCTCATGTTTCTTGTCTTCAGCACAAATCATGAATTAACCATTTAAGAACATCTTCAATACTGTATGATATAAATGCACACAATACTGTATATCTAGCTTTGATGAATAAATGGTATTTGCAACTTCATATTCTTTTAAATATTCACTCGGTTCAGTCAGATGATCCCCGAAAAATTAAAATATAATATTCTGGTAGCAGTCTAGACCAGACTTTACATTTCATACTGTTTAAATTTTGTCTTTGTTTATACTTCTATAGACTTCTAATGTAAAGTGCAATATTTCTATAATCACAAATTACATGCATTCCCAACCGCTGATATCTTTACAGAAGGGAATCAATACAGCGTTTTGCGATTTGATGAGTAAGTTCTGCTAGTGTGAATGTTACCTGTAGGACTGCTGGTATCTGGGAGGAACTCTCTCTCTGCTTAGAGATACCGGCAGGCGGAGGAATATGAAGCTCCCTTATCTAATAAAACGAAAGTGATATGCTTTAGAGATACGTATTATTGCCGGAACTGTGCTAGGTGTAACAATCCGCCCGTGAGCCAAATGATAAGCAGGAGAAGGAAGTTCTCCCTGGTTTTACATATTATGAGATTGAAGAGGATTGTTGAAATCCCACTTTAATAGAGTGCAAAGAAGGTGAGAAAGAATTGGTGAGGTTTTGCATGAGCAGAGCTAAAGAAACTTAGAATGAGCGAGTCTGAAGAACAGACAACACTTGAAGACTTTCATTGTGTGCTGTAGTGATTCATAGACATCTATTTACAGCATATGTTGGCGGTTGGGCCTGGAAAAAAACAACTATTGGAGGTCATATGTTCAGATTTCCAATGAGTGCATGGAAACAGCTAATTGGTGTGCATGGAAACAGCTAATTGGTGTTCAGTGACAGAGTTAAAAAATCGACAGCTTACTTTACATTACACAGAGTTTACAAAAACAAATTCTGTTACTCTAGACAGTTGCAATTCCAATTGATTATGTTTGTTTGTGGTGCAGAAACATTTATATTGTCTCACCTGTTCATCCTTTTATTGTGTGTTTGCTTCAAAACGTGATAGCTACCTGCTAATCTGCTAATGCACGGCAAAAAAGTTAATTAATCAATCATATGAATATGTGAAAAAAGTGGAATACAAGTGGATTTTGTCTCACAGCACTGGCAGATTTTTTTCACTTATTTTTAACTTGTTTATAATAAAAAAGTGAAACATCTGTCAGTGCAGTAAGAAAAAATACACTCATATTAAAAATATAATCTCTGAAAACAAGTTTTAATATCTTATAGTGTTGTTTCAAGTACATATATCTTGTTTTAAGGATTTTTAGATATTTTAACTGTAAAAAAAAACAAACAGAAAAATAGTCTTTTTTTTGTGGTGTACATTGGTCTTAGGCCTTATACTGAAACATATTGGGTAATAAAATAAAATAAAATAAAATAAAATAAATAAAATAAAATAAAATAAAATAAAATAAAATAAAATAAAATAAAATAAAATAAAAAAAATAATAAAATAAAATAAAATAAAATAAAATAATCAAAAGAGCCCATATCTAAGTTTCTGTGATATTCAATGGATGTCTTCAAAAACAAAGCTGCATTAAACTACACACAAGATCAGTTTAGGGTATATAAACCTGAAAAATGTCTTGGGATAAACTCATTACATAGACATGTACATATGGCAACCAGAACAACTGACTCCGTATTATTGAATTATTGAAAATGAATGCACACCACAGCTGTAACGCCCACTCCATTTTGCATCATGGCCACATTACCATCTCGAGTGCACATTACTTTTCAATAATTCAATGGATATAATCAACTACCCCTTAAATATTTGTCAAAAGTGTTATTTTTAGGCACACATTTGTCTAAACAGTCTCAAAATGCATTCTACATTTTACTAATAATTAACTGAAAAAAACAAAAAGTGAACTGATGACTATCCTCAAAGAAAAAGGAATCAGCCGTAAACAGGCAGCAGCGCTCAGTAAATCTAGCCTGGCTTGTCTTGGAGCAGAAAGTCGTGTAGATGACAAGGCATAATGGAGTCTCTACCTGTGCTTTACCAGTAATCACTCCACTTCCACAAAAATTGCTTCCACCTCATAACAGCTCGGATGAATTTTCTCTGTGCACCACTAATCATGAATAATGGATGACACAATGCAGAATGCTGAACCATATTTGTGTGGCTTTTAGCCTTGCCCTTCACCGTACCCCTGTTTCAGGAGGGGCAAATGCAACCCAAGACGATGCTGACTGCTTGGCGAACGGCCCAGAGCCGATGGCTGGAGTAACTGCAGAACCGCTGTCGGACCACTCCGACAAGCTATTTGGGGCAAAGGTCAATTTACATAAGTTACGAAGAACAACACGTCAAGCTCAACATGATGCTTAAGGTTGATTAAATGTTTCATTTATGCGTCACATTAGACATTTAGCCACCTGACGGGAGCAAGGGGGGGTTCTTCATCCACCTGGATGAGGAGAAGTGCTTTAATTTCATTTTAGTTACATTTTTTTACTTCTGAGTGACAGGCGTAAGGGGGTGATCACAAAGAATGTTAGCTCTCAAAACACGAGACGCATAATAGTTACTATAGCACGCAATAGTACATGCAGAGCCACAGCACTGATGAATGGAAAAGAAGGCATGGTCTCGAGCGCAAGACGCGGCGCAATGGTCAGATGTTCGTCTAGCGCATGTTTACGTAGAAAAACAATTAAAAGCAGCAGAACTTACCGTAAACGTTACGATTGGCCCAAAGCAAACTTCTTACGTCAGCGCGTTCTGATCTCGTACGTGCTCATATCGGTAATATGAATATTCTGTCATCATTTACTCACCCTTATGTCTTTCCAAACCTGGATGACTTTCTTTCTTCTGCAGAACACAAAAGAAGACATTTTCAAAGTCACCATGAAATCAAAATTGACAATTGACATTGTTTTCATTTTGTTTTGTTTTTTAATTCATTTGCCCTCATAATCTTTCATCAAAATAACTTCCTCTCCTTCTTGCAGCGACATCTCTTCTTTTCTCTGATGACATGTTTACTGGAGTGAGAGCGGGGCAACCTGTCACTCACATGAGATCCACCAATAGCAAACCACAACCATCCAATCAATTCCAATAGACAAAATCAAGTCCCACCCTACATTTCTTCTTGTTCAAGAAGCCGTTTCACTCAGATGTACGTCACAATAGGGAAGAAAGACTATCGCAAAAGACTATCAACTTCCATTTCATGCCGACTTTAAGAATGTTGGGAATCAAAAACATTGTTAAAAAAGAAAAAAAAAGATATTTGTCAAAATATATTATTTTATAGTTTCACAGAAGTCGTCATGCAGGTTTGGAAAGACATTACTTTAACTCGTTTTTCATAACTTTGTATTTAGCAGTACTTGTGTGATTTATTGTGATGTTTGCATTTACAAGCAATTTATGTTCAATAAAACTCCTCAGTTACCTGCTTGGAAAGGTTTTTGGATTAAAAAGTACACCAAATGCTGTAATATTTGATTTCCTTGTACTAACAACACAAAACTAACTTGCCTCCTGAGGTGTACAATGTTATGCCAGAACAGGAAATGAATAACGTTTGTGATGATCACACTTTTTTTTTGTGTGTGTGTATAAAGCCTCATAATTGATCCAAACAGTTTTTATTTCAAACCCAGAAATGTTTTCTACAAAATTTAGCCATGCAAATGAGCATCTTTATTATTTTTAGCACTATAAGCCAGTATTTTATGTGTGTCATTGAGGTGGGAATGCTATAAAATTACCTTCAGGGTGTAAAGAGTTCAGACGGGACAAAACAATACATCAATGTCATAAAAGCACTAGTGCTCGTAATGCACAACAATCAGCCATCAGGACAAACCTTGAAATCCATCACTAAGAGCAAAACAGAACTAAAATTCTTGTTTCTATTCACATACTCACAGCACTGGGATTCTATGTTTGGGAAGCTTTCCTACAACATACGTTTGCTTATGGTTTTTATCAACACTTGAATGTGGGTAAGTTTCATAAAAAAACAACAACATTCTGAACAAAAAAAGAAACAGTGAAAACACAGAAAGCCGGGAAAGCGTTGTCTCATAAATGACAGAAAATTCCGCCAATGGTGTGGAAAGAGTTAAGTCAAACAGCACATTAACTCTATAAATCCTATTTTATTTTTTATTTTTTTGCAAGTAAAAGGCCGTTTAGCGTAACAGTGAAAAATGTCCCCCTTTAGTTAGTGGTTCATCTGTCTTTTTGCTGTGAAATCTTTATGATTTTTATAAAGTAAAACTAAGAATACATTACATATTGTTAGTAATATTTCAAGATGAAAACGTACTGGACTGAAGCAACTTTAGGACTGAAGCAACTAATTTTGCCCCCCACAATAAAAACTGCAGAACTTTGATCATAAAACTAAACATTTAAAAATCATATTACCAAGACATATTATTGGAAGATATAGAATGACAACTTATATTTATATGCATTTTATAAGTAAGTAGTCTGCTATACTGTTATAAAGATCTCACTGATTTACATTACAAGCTATCAGAATGTCATCTTACTCTTTGTCCATATAAATATCAGCAACTGCACCAAATTGCATATTTTTGCTTAGTTTGGGCCTCTGAATGAAATTAAAGAGTGTTTCCTCCTCAAGTATGAGCTCCATATTCTCACTGTATCATATTATGTGAGCCATAAAAGCCTCAAGTATCAAATATAATATTCAACAAAAAACACATATGAAAACATTGCTTTTTAGATTTTGACTAAGGTTCAATAAATGTTTCCAAAAAAAAAAAGATTTTTCTGATATTTTTCATATGTCAGGCTTTATAGGGTTTTAAAAAGTTTCTTGAGTCTATATGTCATCCCTTTGGATATCTGAGCAAATCCAGTTCATCCCTGAGACAGTAATTATTCAGCAGTGAGGGGTGTTTGCCCTGAACATTACTGTTCACTTTCTCTCTCTCTCTCTCCTGGTCTTGGAAGTCTCCCCTGGCTGTGACTGACCTCTGTCTGTCAATAAAAGAAAGCTAAACGGCAGAATGTGGAGACGAGAGCTCAAGTCATTATTTGAGCTCAATCTGTCCTGGAAGCCTTCGCATCTACCGCAGAGGACAGCAGAGAAAGAGCGTCGGAGAGCGGGAAAGACAGAGAGAAATGATCGGAAAGTGTTGTGAGAAACAAAGGCAGTGCAAAAAAGGGCAAGGAAATAAATCTTGAAGAGAAATGGCAGGTGATTACAAACAGTAGCTGAGACTGGATTGTCTGTGTTAAAGTGTAAGTGGTGCCTGCCCATCACTGAAAAAAAAACTTTTTCAATCAATATTGAAAATATATATTCAAGTGTGTTGTTTTACAATAAAAATATCTCTCCATATTTAAGAACAAAGGAAAAAAACAACATTATTTATATATATATATATATATATATATATATATATACATATATATATATATACACAGTATATATGTGTGTATATATATATATATATATATATATATATATATATATATATATATATTGTGTACAATTTTACAACACTTTACAATAAGGTCTTATTTGTTAACATTAGTTAATGTGTTAGCAAACATGAAAAATGTTAGTTTACAGAATTGAGATAATATAGTTTTCACTAATATTTTGGCTTAGTTTTTATTTTTATATTTCCATATTTAATTTTAGTTCAAGGTTTAGTAATTGTGTTTATTTAAACATTTATATATACAATCAAACCAAAATTTATTCAGACACCTTGAACATTTCATTCATTAATACAGTTTATTCACGATAGTTAAAAAAAAAAAATGGTAATAAAATATGACAAGATCTCAGAGTTAAACTCTGTCCGAAAAAATTAATCTTAATTATGTCAGATAACACTTAAAGGGTTAGTTCACCCAAAAATGAATAATAATGTCATTTATTACATGTCGTTCCACACCCGTAAGACCTTCGTTCATCTTCAGAACACAAATTAAGATATTTTTGTTGAAATCCGATGGCTCAGTGAGGCCTGCATAGCCAGCAATGACATTTGCTCTCTCAAAATCTATAAATGTACTAAAAACATATTTAAATCAGTTCATGTGAGTACAGTGGCTCAATATTAATATTATAAAGCGACAAGAATATTTTTGGTGCGCCAAAAAAACAAAATAATGACTTATATAGTGATGGCCGATTTCAAAACGCTGCTTCATTAAGCTTCGGAGCGTTATGAATCTTTTGTGTCGAATCATGATTCGGATCGTGTGTCAAACCGCCAAACTGCTGAAATCACGTGACTCTGGAGCTCCGAACCGCTGATTCGACACACTGATTCATAACGCTCCGAAGCTTCATGAAGCAGTGTTTTGAAATCGGCCATCACTATTTAAGTCGTTATTTTGTTTTTTTATTTAGTTTTTTTCGTCGCTTTACAATATTAATATTGAACCACTGTACTCACATGAACTGATTTAAATATGTTTTTAGTACATTTATGGATCTTGAGAGAGCAAATGTCATTGCTGGCTATGCAGGCCTCACTGAGCCATCGGATTTCAACAAAAATATCTTAATTTGTGTTCCGAAGATGAACGAAGGTCTTACGGGTGTGGAACGGCATGTGGGTGAGTAATAAATGACATTATTTTCATTTTTGGGTGAACTAACCCTTTAAGCAAAACATGGTCAGGTCAAAGTGTCTGAATAATTTTTGGTTCCAAATTTTTATCAGTTTTACTGGTAGTCCACTGTATGAAGAATTTTTGGGTATAAAATGTCACAGTTTACTTTATTTTACTATCCTCACTTACATAAATTAACTATAGTATTACCACTAGTAAAAATAGATCAAAAATGTCTGAATAATTTTTGGTTTGACTGTATAACCTTATACATAAATATAAAATAAGTAAAATATATATATATATATTATAATATTAATTAGATATTATAGTTATATTAGTATTATAGTTATATATATATATATATATATATAAAACTAATATAATAATTATAATAATAACTACATTAGTTGAATAACAATCCTGGTTCACAGTACATAATAATAATGTTAAACCTGTGTTAGCAATTTACTTTCCCCAGTGGCTAACTGTTTTTAATTGTTCATTAATGTATTTATGCAAAACAAGTCTTACCTAATTCTGCACCCACTAGTAAAAATAGATCAAAAATATAAAAAATGTCTGAATAATTTTTGGTTTGACTGTATAACCTTATACATAAATATAAAATAAGTAAAATATATATATTATAATATTAATTAGATATTATAGTTATATTAGTATTATAGTTATATATATATATATATATATATATATATATATATAACTAATATAATAATTACTACATTATTACTGTATGTAATAATGTAGTAATTATTATGATTATTACTGTATGTTATTATTTCTGTAAATTGATGTTAGATTGACACGTCCAATGATTGGTGATTTTCTTCTGCGTAACTGCGGATGACTTGTGACTAACGTTAGTGCAAAGGCAGCGGGACTCAGGTAGTAGCGGGAAGTTCAGATCATTTTACTGACTCGGATCTTTGAATCTCGTTCAGCAAAATGAACAAATCTTTTTTTCAAGTCATTTCGTTCATTTCAGCAGAATATAATTTAAATACATACTACTTCCACAAATCATTCAAAAAAATGATTGATTAATTAATTGAGGGTTTGAGGCTATGCAGTCTGTTAGTTCACCTCACCTCCAGATCAGAGTCGATCTTTCTTATGTCACCTCACATTTATCACGTCTGTTCCCCAGAAAGATTAGATACCTCTCGTGTCTAGAACTCCAAACTTTCTGGTCTCGGTCTCGACTTGGACTCAACCCTCTCTGGTCTCGGTCTTGACTCGGACTCAACATACACTGAACTCGGTCTTGACTCGGATTCGAATGAGCTGGTCTCGACTACAACACTGGCACTAACGTTTAATACTTTAGTTTGAGAACATTTGAGAAAGAATAATATTTACCACTTACTCAATCACTTACTAGCATTAAGCAAAAAAAAAAGAAAATCTTCTTGAAGCTTTCCCATATTAATGGGAATGAATGATCAGATGAGGGAGATTCTGGAGAAGAGGACGGAAGAGTAGAAAATAAGCTGATGTTCAAAAGTGCTCCAGTAATCGTGCTAAGAGGAATAGGCCAGTAGAGAGAGTCAGACGTGCCAGGACACAGCTGCCCATCTGATCTATCTCCACCCATCTGCATGAGTCCTCAGGGTGACGCACACCCGATCGGAGCGAAGCAGCCACACGCTTCACCACTTCAGGAGAAAGTGTTGTACTACACCTGCATTAAAGTGCCAAAGCCCTGCATTGGATTTACTGGAGATGATACAATGGTAATACCTGGGGTTTTGCACACCATGAAGTTATTCTTTGAAGTAACCTGGGTGATACTATGGTATATGAATATGATAATCATACAGTTCAATGGTGACTAGAGAAACACACTGCAAAAAAAAAAGGTTTGGTTGAGCTTCTGTTTATGTTTATACGATTGAGTCTCTTCACAAAATGTGGACTAAACCGCTTGATTCATATGGATTAGTTTATATCTCTTTATGAACTTTTTGAAGCATCAAAGTGGTAGTTGCGTAGCTGTCAATGGAGGGACAGAAATAGCTCAGATTTTCAGTTTTTTAGATTAAAAAGATCTTCATTTGTGTTTTGAAGATTAACAAAAGTCAACTTTACAGGTTTGGAACGACTAACGTAAATGATGACAAAATTTCCATTTTCGGGTGAACTACCCCTTTAAGTTTATTTTTCTTACCCTACTGACAGATATGTTTTCTTGGTTTAAGCAGAAACTTGCTTCAATTTAGTACATTTTTCAGACAATGAGAATTAACATCTTAAGTCATTTTTCTTCTCCAGTAAATGTATCTTAATTAAAGAATGTTTAGATTTTTTTTTTTACTGGAAAACAAGACAAAAATACTGCATATGAAAATCATTTCAAACTGTGCATTCAGATCAATTTTATTTTTGGACCTAGTTATGTTGCTTTAAAAGCTGCTTCTCGATACTTACAAAAACAAAGAAGGTCAATCTCATGAAGCTCATTTGTTCTGAAGACACTAAGATAGAAAGTCAATAAAACAATGACAGCAAGGTTTCGACAGGACAACTTACTCACAGACAACTAATCTGGAAAAACGTATAGTTTGGCTTCAAAATAAACTCCAGATATTAGATACCATTTCAACAAATTATAGCTACACCGTTTCACCAGAGAGCTTCAGACGGGAGGGAGAGATGCACGGGGTGTGGATATGGTTATATGGAGATGTCAGAATTTGAAAAACAGATTTTTGACTGGTTTTTATGCATCATGTGATCAGGCAGATTCGACTCCAGCTAAGACGAATGCAGCAGACAGAGGCGTGGACGTCAAATGAGCTTGAGAAAGTGAGAAACAATAATTCTGCTCTGAAACCTAATCTCTTCACAGGGAGAACAACAGAAATTAGAGCTATTTATAGACACTGGGTTTATTTAGCGCATTCTGTGGGCACAACATCAATACATCTTCAGGGAATAAGTCAGCTCAGCAGAAAACAACTGGAGGATCACCCATGGGGTCATTATTTTTGGATCCTGTGTGCATTAAATAGTAACTTACTATAAAAGCTTTAGGGCCAGATTCAGTCTCCCAGATTCAGTTTCTGATCTCTGCTCTTGTTCCACCTATTGGGACATTTGACAGGACACAAATTAGGATCTGACTGCTGTTTCACATTCTTTCCTTTTTTTTTAATCAAAGCTTTGAAGCTAAACAAACAGAACTAATGATAGGCTTGACTTCCAGCAGACCTCCATAAATGGAAAGCTGACGGCGATGCTGAAAGACCTCTTCAACAAGATATATATCTATGTGGCATCCACAGGTTAAACGGACCACCCGCTCGCAAATATCATTAGTGTAGAAAACTAAAGAGAGGACAAAGCTGTGTTTATTCCTGTAAGGAAAAAAGACTTCAGGAGCAAGAGAGAAAATGCTCCTCAACAGCCGGATTTTATGAGATCTGCAAACATCAAGTGTGTGATTTAAAACTTTAAAAAATAAGTTTAACTTTAAAAAAAAAAAAAAAAAAAGACTATTATTAGCACAGGGGTTTTCAAACTGGGGTCCGGGGCCACAAGGAAGTGCTAAGGGGTACATGGAAATGTTTAGAGAAAAATGTAAAAATAAATAAAAAAAATATGATTAAAATAAATACATAATTTAAATATTATTATATAATAATAAATACATATTAAAATAAATAAATATTAGATTAAAATAAAAATATTAATAAATGAATAAAATAAATAAAAAAATAAATAATACACAGTACAGTACTAGAAAAAATGAGTAGAAAAACTAATAAATTAAATATTTTCCATATAATATTTTACACATATTTATCATTTATTTTTCACAATATAATTTGGGTCTTTATGAGTACACCCCCTCTGAACAAATACAAAAGATGTATTTTTTTATTTTTAACATATACATAAAATAAACTGAGAAATATATGTCATTAATAGCCATAAAATAAGTAAATTAGCCAATTTTGTTTAAAATAAGGATTGCAGAAATGAGTACACCCTAGATTTAATTCAACAAATGTATAATATTCTAGCACTTGCCCTCCATAATTTTGAATATACTGCTCTGACCCTTCTTGGCACGGAGTGTACAAGTTCATGACAAATTGTCACATCTGTCCTATTTAACTCCTGGATGAGCAGCTCCTTAAATGCCCTGATCTTTATTGGGGAGTGTTGCTCAACTCGTCTCTACAGAATCCCCCACAGGTGCTCAAGAGTGTTAAGATTGAGTGCAATACATGTCCACAGAAGGTTTTTCACCTTGGGAGAATGCATATCCTCACTGTACTCCTCCTCTAGCAACACCATAACATTTTGGATGCTGTTAGATCCAAAATGACTGATTTGGTCTCATGAGACCAGAGTACTGATTCCCAGAATCTATATTTTGTAAATATGAGCTTTGGAAATGGCTAACTGACTTTACTGTGCTTTGGCTACAGTAGGTACTTCCAGTGAGAACAACAACCATGCTTGGCATTTTCTGTAGGCTGCATCTTACTCTGTGAGATAAAGACTCTTTTCATAGCTTTTGCTGGCTCTGAGACACTCACTTGGTATTTCTCCTGCTCTTTGTCTAACAAAAAAATCCCTCATCACTAAACGAAAGCTTAAAATGAAGGCCTGATTATTTCAGGGGCCTTGTCACAAGTCCATTGTTTTTGAATTTCTGTTACTTTTGCTATATTTTCACACTTAAAACAATGATTTGGCAATCCTCTTGTACCACTGTCCTCTTTTGTGCTAAGAAATAAGTCTCCTGACAGTTCTCTCCCAAGTGGTTCCATTGTTGTCAGCATTAAGTCTGAGAATGATTCAGTGGGCTTTGTAACACTTTTAATTGTCAAGAAATTACTTCTCTTTAAATGTTTTGGTTCAACATACTTACCTGTTGATCAAACATTGCCTTAAACTTACACCAGAAAAATTGTATTTAATTTTATTTAGTAACTTTTAGGATGGTGTACTCATTTTTTCTACACAACATTTTATCACCTTGATAAAAAAATCTTATTTTTCTGAATAATTTTGACATGCTTCTTTGGTAAATGATTAAGCAGACTTGCTGGAACATTATATCTCTAAACAACCCTAACATGTCTTCTAAGTAATTGAGTAATTGCTGACTTTCAGAAGTTTCAGAGGGGGTGTACTCATTTATGCTGTGCACTTTACATAAAAATGTATAGCTGCCTTTTAAATTTTAGGATTGGGGTCCCTCGCATGAGAATGACCATATATAATGGTCCATGGCATCTAAGAAGATTGAAAGATTGAAAAAGATTGAAACCGCTGTATTAGCACACAATAGAGTAGTGCAGGGATGACGTCAAAACCCTGAAGACTGATTCGCCAGTGGTTCCCTTGAGATTTCCAATTGGTTTTTATAATGAGGTTTTTCAATTTGAGTAAAATAAGGTCTGTGGTAAACATAACTCAACAATACTTGAACTTCTTGCTCTTACAATGTAAATTACATACACGAAAACGTACATTTTGAAGCCGTAAATGACTTTAGATAAACATCACATTTGCGTCTCATTTTTTTGTTTCTATTGCTAAAGTAAGAGTGTTGAACTTTCTTCTCCTGTGTCCTATTCATTTGCAAGCCAGAATGGTTTATTTGAGCTGCGCACTCTACTGTACAGGTGTGAATTTGCATTTCCTTCAGCCTGAGGCTTATTTATTTAACTTTTGGTGTAAAGGGCCTTTACATTTGCCAAAAATAAAACCTTTTTTTTTTGTTATTAAAAAACAAACAAATAAGCCCAGCCCAGCTGGGAAAAGTAACATAAAAGTATTGTAATGCATTTCTTTCATAAAAAAGTAACTAAGTAATGCAATTAGATACTTTTTTAGGGAGTAACACAATATTGTAAGGCATTACTTTTAAAAGTAACATTCCCCAACACTCATTACCACAGACCTTATTTTACTCATAAATTGAAAACCCCCATTATAAAACCCCACAGGAAAACGAGAACGTAGGGTGTCCCATTTGTCGATTTTAGGTTCAGAAGGGTGCTCACGAGCGCCCCTTTGTGGTCGATATGCGCCCTCAATGCACACTTTTGCTGAGCCGCACATCATCCCAAAAGTCAAAGCAGCTTTACGTCTCAAAAGTGCGGACTCGTAGGAAGACAACGAGTGTTTAGGGTGCCATTTAGGACAGGGCCATAGTGTACTGCCTACTATCAGGCATCATGGGAGTGTTCCCAACACAAACGACATTGCAAAAGTTAATTACCCTGCCTCCTCTGACACTTCGTTTTAGCTCAGTTCTAAGGCAGCATGGCATGTAATCCCAAAATGCATTGTAACAGCTTAGTGAAAAAAAAATCTAAGTTGGTGGAGAAAGTGGGAAATGCTGATAATAAATAAACTTGTATTTCATTCAATAGTGAAAAGCCTTGATAAAAATTAGTTTAATGCAATAAAAATGATTATGATGATTATTTAATTCACTATGTGTGTGCCTTTAGCAACATCCTAACTATATTGAGATTTCTTTGGAATAACATGCACAAATGAATAATACAGAAAAATGTATTGAGAGAGTTGATTTTGTGTTGACCAAAGACAGATGATGTATTGAACAATTTTCCAAAATTTAACAAACCCAGCCAAGCTGAAAAGAATTCATATACTGCAGTTTCAGTTTAATAGATGAAAATTAATTCCCTATTCTGTCATCAGACCACCAGTCCTCCATCCATCTACAATATGAGAATGGACATAAATTTAATTGAGTGAAAAAGTGTCCTTTGATTGAAGATTTGGCCAAAGAAAGGCTGAACTAAAGGAAGGCGTTTGAACCCTTAGAAAGACAAAAACTAATGCAACTAAGCATTTGGAGAACATTTGTGTAGTCGATTTTTAAGAAATGTAAATTGTTGAGAAAAAATATATATACTGTAAAAATGTATACATAATTATACATACAAAATGTATATTTCTCAAAAAAATGTATTTATATTTTTCATTTAACTACAGGTATTTCCACAAATAACTCCAACTCCACAACATGGTTTTACATATAGCCTAGTTACTATGAATGACAAACACATGTGCTCAAACACTCACCCATCTGCCATTGGTCATACAAACAGATCACATCCCACTACTAGTATTGTCTACAGAAATATTTATTCATGAATAATAAGACAGGCTTTTCAATGATTTTGCCCACAGGTCCACAGCAAATATTAAACTGCCTCTTGGCTTTTAGCATTACCTTATCAAGGACGTGTAATATTTTGACTTATTAATGGGGAGTGCATAAAAATTGCAGGAGAATGGATTGGGAATTCATGTTCCTTCTTCAGCCCCTGATAGCTAATTGTTTACAACACCTGCCCCGTTAAAAAGCTGTACAAAACCCAAGACCAGTTACGGCATCTGTATGTTCCATATGCTGCACTTGAATCTAATCTCAGTGCTTTAGTTTATGAGCCGAGAGCACAAACATGAGAACAGTATCCAAAGTTTTATTTCTGAAAGTCTGTTGCCAGTTCTGACCATCTGGCATGTGAAAAGAAGGTCAAAAGTACAGGTCAAAAGGAACATGTTTATGATTGAATTTATAAGCCCAGAACAGAACAGACCATGATGTGATTACAGAGTTTAAACTAATTCTTATGAGACATTTACTTTTAAATTTGCATATCTGCCTTATGTATGAAAGTCATAAATATATATGTTCAACAAAAGGCTACAATGACTGTCGATGTTGTACACTACACAAGGCTCTTAATCCACTTTCATTTATGGAAACTATGCTGAAAAAACTTCAGCACATTCTGAGAGATCGTCAATGCCTATTTAGCATTCAGCAACTTGACCCTTAAACATCCCATGCAAAGGTCATAACAGAGTCATATACACGTAGAAGTCTTAAAGGTACAGTAGCACAAAAAAGCCTTTAATAACGCCTGAGTGCAGAGTGCAACAGTTGTGTTCCAGAAGTAAAAACTCATTAGTTTTCTCCATTAGGAAATTGTTTTTTTTTTAATGCTAACTTATAAACCTTTAAAGATAGACCTACTGTGAGCTACGAGGTTGTTAATGGTATTGCATCTGTTGTGTTGTGTTTAAAGGGTTAGTTCAACCAAAAATGAAAATTCTGTCATTAATTACTCACCATCATGTCGTTTCAAACTCGTAAGACCTTTGCTCATCTTCAGAACACAAATTAAGATATTTTTGATGAAATCCACTGAGAGAAACGCAATGTAGACATTCAAGGTCCACAACGGTAAAGACATCATTAAAGTAATCCATGTGACTCCAGTAGTTTAACCTCAATTTTATGAAGCGATACGAGTGCTTTGTGCAAAAAAACATAATTTACCTCTATCCTTACAAAATAATTTTATCCAAAGCGAGTTCACGGAACAACTTCTGGTCTTGAGTCAACACAACACACATGCGTCATGGTGCTCCCCCTAATGGATTGCAGGTCAATATTTTCGTAAATAAAGTGGTAAATAATGTTTTTTTGTGCAAACAAAGCACTCACATCACTTCATAAAATTGACGTTAAACCACTGGAGTCACATGGATTTAATGATGTCTTTACTACCTTTCTGGACCTTGGATGTGTAAATTGCTCCCAATGGAGAAACAGAAAGCTCTCGGATTTCACTAAAAATAAAGATGAACGAAGTTTCATATATCTATGAATATATATTTCATATATTGTTTTCATATATATATATATATATATATATATATATATATATATATATATAATAAACATTTTTAAATGAGTAGTTTTTAATTTGATTATGCTGTTCGCAATGCTTCATGGGATTGTAGTTCTTTCCCTTACTAAAGCGTTAAGTACAGTCTTGTCCGATTTTCAAACACTTTTTTTGCTTCAAATCAAAGCTTGTAATGTTACGATTCACCTTGTAGCTGGTCGGCTTGATTCATGGCTTACAAGGCTTTAACAAAGACTTTTTTAAAATCCCTGACTGATTTCTGACTCAAATTTCATTCAACTTCTCAACTCTGGTGCCTAAAGGTCAGAGGCAGAAAATAAAGATAAACTGAAATCTTAACATTAAAAGGTGACTTAAAATGCTACAAAACATCTACAATATGGCTGTTTTAAGATTTAGCACCCACTTATGTTTAGCACCCACTGCAAACTAGGACCTAAAAAGCAGCATAGCTAAATGAAAAAGGCTATTGTGTCGGTGCATGTAGCTGTCAGGTCTCTCCCAGCTCATATTGGCTATGTGCAGACAGTCAAGCATCAACGGTTTAATTTAAACCCGCAATGGCTGGCCAGGAACACAGGAACATAGTCCTGTCCAGTCGGACAAGCACTCAAAATAAAAAAGGTTCCACGGCTGCCATTCGTCATGATTACTGCCAGATAAAGCTAGGGCTGCAAACCAAAGTCTTTTCCAATCATGCAGAAAGGTGATAATGGTCTCTGGGATGAGGGGAAATGGCAGGGACTTAATTTGACTCCACATTCTAAGCTGTGGAAACGTCTAATTAAAGATCTGTGGACTGCACACATGCGACAAGAGCTCAGTGTGTATGTTAGATTCCATTCTGAAACATCATTAGCATGTTAGACCTCTGAAAATTAACAGCTTGAACTCAGATAATCCGAGTTCCTTTGCAAACATTGAAAATGTCATGATGTCTGCTCTTTCTGGAACACAACGTGAGCTCATGGGAAAAAATGATAAAGTGCACCCCATTTTTTAAAGCTGATGAACATGTAGAAGCACTTTTTCTCTTTTCTAATACCCTGTAGCTCATGAGACCTAAATATAGCAAATATATAAATGTCTCAAGGTATATTTAATTCATAACACATTGTTGCATAATCAGGCCAACACTAATAACTTTGTCCCCAAAATTGTGGCTGTTGGTGTGTTATGATATAGAGGAGACCGGGTTTAGGTGCCACACTTTTTACTCTAGTGAATATTTCTCAGGATGGTGAAATATTAGATGTCATGGATGTCATTTTCGTATATGCACATACCTGCATATACAAATTTTAAGAGTTTTGTTTCTGTTTACAGTCCCATGTTTCAGTTTAGTTTACAGTTTATTTAATACACAGCTGTGACCCTGGACCACAAAACCAGTCATAAGTCGCACAGGTATATTTGTAGCAATAGCCAACAATACATAGTATGAGTCAAAGCTATTGATTTTTCTTTTATGCCAAAAATCATTAGGATATTAGGTAAAGATCATGTTCCATGAAGACATTTTGTAAATGTCCTACTGTAAATATATCAAAAAATTATTTTTGTGAGTGGATATGCGTTGCTAAGGACTTCATTTGGACAACTTTAAAGGCGATTTTCTCAATATTTTGATTTTTTTTTGCACCCTCAGATTCCAGATTTTCAAATAGTTGTATCTCAGCCAAATATTGTCCTATCCTAACAGACCATACATCAATTGAAAGATTATTTATTCAGCTTTCAGATGATGTATAAATCTCAATTTCAAAAAATTGACCCTTATGACTGGTTTTGTGGTCCAGGGTCACAATTTTCTTCTTCACTCAATGACCTAAGTTGTCACAACAGGAACCTGCCATTAAACAGCCTGTTATAAAGTCTTCAGCAAAATTAAACATGTAAAATGATAAAAAGAAAATAAAACGAAAGATATCAAATTGTTTTGGTAAGCAGAAATTGTAATTAATTGACTGTTTTAAAATTACAACATTTAAAACACATTGTGACATCTTACCCCGACTTTTAACTTACGAAAACTTCTGGAAAATTTTGAATTAAAACCTTACTAAGATATAGCCAATGCGACAACTAGCCCCAGTCTCCCCTGTATAATATACCCAAAAAAGAGAGAATTGAGACAAATTACAATTTACCATTACATGTTATTAAAATGCCGTAATTTACATTATAAACCATAATTAAGTCAATTTAAAGGTGCCTCTTTTATAGGTGACATTGAGCTCAGAGTTTTCCCTCCAGAACTAGACATGTTTAGAGGACTATAAATCAAAATCAAAATGAACAGTTATCTAGATGATTTCAGTGATTAACTATCAGAGAGAAAATGATTGACTGTGTATACAAACGCTAACTACTTAATAATGAGGGAAAAAGTAGGAAAAGAAAAGGCAGATGAACATTGGGCTTTCAAACAGACCTGACCCGAATAGAATAGAATAGAATAGAATAGTTTTGTTGCCACACAAGCAGGGTTGCCGGAATATCTTCCAAGCTGTAATTCTTTTTAGTCTTAAAAAAATGGCCCACATAAAGTGTTAATTTTTTTTTTTTCAATCCAGCTCTTGACCTAAAATGAATTTCTGTGTGTCCCCATAAAAAAAAGGACAATCCCCCTGGAGTAACCTGGGGTTAAGTGTCTTCTTCAAGGGTACAATGGTGATAATTCATGGGTTGCCTCTTGCTCTCAGGGACTGAACAACTTTAAACATGAAATGCATAGCATTTTCAGAAAAGAGAGGAATATTTAAAGGGATGGTTTACCCAGAAATGAAAATTCTGTCATCATTTACTAACCTTATGCCATTCCAAACCTGTATAACTTTCTTACTTCTGTGGAACACAAAGTAAAAGAATTTTCATTTTTGGGTGAACTGTTCCTTTAAAAGTTTAAGATCTATAGGTTGCATTAAATTCCGTTTCTGAGTCGCATTTAGAATAGAGTGATTCACTCATGTCGAGGAATCTGCATCTTAGTATGATTATCCATCATATATTCCGTCAAATGCTCTCAGTAGAGCCTCATGGTTGGGAAACTGTCACGCCACATTTTCAAACCTGAGCACACAGAGTCAAAGTGATACACACCTTCACACAACGCAGATGCAGCCCTCAGCGTGTAAATTAATTTGTACTTTCAGGGTCCCACAGGTTTCCGTGCAGCACAGTTCCCTTCCAGCACATTGGAGCTCAAGAGCTTTCCTTCATGCAAATGCGCTTTACGTTTCCCCAAAAAATTATATATTAAAATAAACATAAACTTCTACACTCTAATTAGTCTCTCATATGAACTACATGGCTCCATATCTTGTAACCACTGCAGAATATAAGCATACTCTCAGTAACATTTCCTGACTGTATTTTAAAGGGGTCATATCATACCTTTTTTTAATGGATTTTTATAATAATAATAATAACAAAATAAAACTATTACTATTTAATAAATAAAAATATTAATAGTGTATTAAATAAAAAAAATAAAAAATAAAATAAATAACTTGTTCTTTGTAATTGTATTATTATATAAATTATATAAATTTTATATAATAATATTTTATATAAATTATAAAGTTATTATATTAAAATGTATAATAATAATAATAATTATTATTATTATTATTAGTTTTATTTTTAATTAAAACTGAATAAAAGTTAAATCAAAATGAGTGATTTTTGGGTTTCAATAAATGCTCTATGGACTGGAGAGGAAGTTTTGATTTCTGAATGCTATTTCTGAAAGTTACTGCTGAAAGCTTATAAGCTACCATACAATATTTCATTAAAAAAAAAAAATACAATTTAAAATTAATAATTATTTAAACTAATAACCAAACTATATTTAATAAATAATAATATTTTTTTACTAATTGTATTTATTATTTTTATTATTTTATCATTATTATAGTTATTATTTTTATATTTTTTTTATTTATTTATTTACCTTCTCCCTTCACAATTTATAAATACTGTATTATATTTGTTTTAAGCTTGCCTGGGCTAGTCTTTGTTCTACTCTGTTCTGTTGTAATTGTTTTGTTTAAAATTTCAATAATAAAAAACAAAAAACAAAAAATACCTGGGAAAAATGAAAATAATAATAATAATTTGTTATGAAAAAAATATTTTTTAAATAATAATTTATTTTAGTTATTCTGTGTCATCTTCTTATTGTAATAAAATATTCTTAATCCATAATAATTAATAATAATAATAATACTTTGTTATTATTATTATTATTATTATTAGTAATAGTTTTAATTATAAATTTAATTAAGCCTAAATTAAAATGAGTTTGGCTTAGTTTCAATAAAATGTCCTTTCAGAAAAAAGCTATTTCTACTTTTCCAAAAAGCTATTTCTACTGTACCATATTTCATAATACATCAAACTCTTATCTCAAAAGAAAATGGTAAATTTGATTCTTTATTATATGACCCCTTTAATTGAAAGTCATTATTAAATACATATCTTCCAGCACAATGACATATAAAGACCTGCTAGGAAGGTAAGTATGTTAAGAACCAAACATGACAGCAGACACTATGATGAACATGCAAACTGCACTAGCTGCTTTCACGGTGCCTGCACTTCAGTCTAGTAGTGCCGCAGTCTTCCCTTTCCCTCAAGCTCCTGTGGGAAAGGTGCGGACCTCGACAAGAGGCATGAGCAAGAGAGGAAATGATGTCAGCTTTGTCATTTTTCTCCACAAAGGCGGTAAATGGGTCAGGCTCATGCACACAGAAGGACCACAGCCAGGGGCCACCTGACTGAGCAGCTACAATTATTTTTGGATAGGAGGAAGGTGTAAGTTGGCCAAATCATGTCAGGAGAGCTGGATAATGAGAGGGAATGTTTTAGCAACGACAGCGCGGAGATGACTTGTGCACAGAGCTATCCTTACGTATGAACACTTCGGTTAAGCAATGCCTCTTAGTATGAGAGTTTGAATGGTTTATGATTATTCTGGGTCACTGTAAGCATAACCAACCTACAGATGTGCCTGATGAGAATTACATGCATGGGAAAAAAGATAATCAACTTGCACCTTCAAAGAGCTAGATTTCCCGGCCCTGAGTTGACCTTCTGAATTATATGCAAGCTATAAATCTATGATTTAGAAAGATCTCCATCATCCTTTGTCCTTCATAAAACATGAACAGCAAAGAGAACCTCCCTTTGAACTTTCATTCAATCACAGTATTGTGACACAAAGCTAGTTCTGATGGGAGTGCCTCATGGGTCTGTCCTGGGCCCGCTATTATGATCGCTGTCAAATGGATTTAAACTATCTCCCTCTTCCTGACCACTGACCCTTGTTCTTTGATTTATGTACAAGAAGGTTAATACGTGCTCAGCACTTCACCACCGAAGATATTTGTAATCGTGTCATCACCTCTGCTGTCTCTGCACAATAAATGCGATATTTACACGTGACCTTTTGACATTTAATTTTCTGTTCTCATGGATGCGATAAACTGCAACCTCATAGTCAAAGTGAAATCTGACCCCTGACTTTTCATTTCATCATTATTTCTTATGTTATAAAGTTGTTTACTATTTTAAACATCTGAATGAAAAGACAAATAATCATCATGGGATACAGCTGAGAGGAATTTTCACTCTAATCCATCATACAGCACATATGACTCTTTAGACCTCAACAAATCCCTTTATCTGCAGCCAATCCAGGTGTGATCTCTTTTCCCTGTAAGATTATGAATTGCCTGTTATTGTCTGGACCCTGAGAGCTGTCAGGAAACCAGTGTGAGTGTGAACTACAGCATTCAAAAAGTCCTTTAAAGGGTTAGTTCACCCCAAAATGAAAATTCTGTCATTAATTACTCACCGTCATGTCGTTCCAAACCCGTAAGACCTTCGTTCGGAACACAAATTAAGATATTTTTGATGAAATCCGAGAGCTCTCTGACTCCTCCTCAATAGATAGATTATATTTCTTAAATTATATTTTTGTTTTGTTTTTGTGTACAGAAAGTATTCTCGTCGCTTTATAAAACCACTGCAGTCACGTCGACTGTTTTAACGATGTTTTTAGTACCTTTCTGGACCTTGAAAGTGGTGATTAAATTGCTGTCTGAGGAGGCAAGGAGCTCTAGGATTTCATCAAAAATATATTAATTTGTGTTCCAAAGATGAATGAAGGTCTTACGGGTGTAGAACAACATGAGGGTAATTAATGACAGAATTTTCATTTTTGGGTGAACTAACCCTTTAAGCTTTGTTCAGACAGGCAGAAAAAAGAGTCTAAAGAGTAAAAAAAAAAAAAAAAAAAATAAGATTATGAAAAATACACATTTAAATAATAAAAAAATAATTTGAAAAAATCTGACTTTTTTAAGTTTCTGTATCAAATCTGATATCCATCATCTATCAAGTCTAAAGAGCAATAAATAAATAAATTTCAATGCAAAACATAAACAAACATAATAATAAAATGTTTTTTTTTAAATCCAGTCTTTTGAGTATTTGACTCCAAATTAGTCTGAAGAACTAAAAAAATAATAATAATAAAAATGTCAAAAAATATATTAACTACACTGATTTCATAATGGCCAGTGTGTTCCTAAAAATTGAAGAAAAAAAAATTATATATATATATATATGGAAAAAAAGACAAACAGCATAAAATGACAACAAATCTCAAAAAGATGTTAAGAAGACAGTTGGCTAGAAAATAAGTGGACTTGGTGACACAAATGTGCACTTGTTAGTTTTGTAAATATACAAATTTTAAATATACACACATTTTCGAGAACTCCAGCATTCACGTCGTTTATCCAGAAAGCACGCACATTATGTCACACAAAGACTGTGCCATTAAAAGCTGACAGTATCTAACCTTGATCACTTCTTTAACAGTACCTGGAAGTGTGGTAGAATTGGCAGAATGTTTGAGACACTACTTGAGCTTTTAAGAGCGATCTCTCCGAGTCAGACAACCCGAGACACCTGACAGGCACACCATAATTACAGATGGGAAGATCACAGACAGCTGATGATATTGGTTTTACTCCAGATCAGATGAGTTCAAATTCATTTGCAGGGAGGAAGTTGGTTTGGTTTGATTAAGTGGTAGATTAAATTTACTTAAACATCCATCAATATGTGACATCGCACTAAATTATAAAACACAATGTGCCAGCTGTCAAAGAAAAGGTCAACAGACTTATCTCTGGGGGAATTAGGTTTAAAGTATAGTTCAGACAAAAATGAAAATTCTGTCATCATTTACTCATCCTCACATCATTTCCAAACCTGTATGAACTTCTTTCTTCTGCAAAACACTAAAGGAAATGTTAAATAGAATATTGAGGCTGCCATTTTCCACAAAAATTAAAGTGGAAAAACACTGTCATGATCCAAAATAGACAAAAAAAGATGGCCACATAAAATTATTTTAAATGTTATCCATACAAGTCTTGCATTACATTACAAGCCTTCTAAAGCCATATTTGTGTGAGGAACAGACCCAAAAGTCAATATTCGCTTAAAACTTTCCATTTTGCTGTAGCTATCAAATCTTATTTGCATTTCCGCATATACAAACTTGCATATTTGTGAAGACATATGAAGACGTTTCACAAAACATGTGAAATCCAATGGAGTTTGGCATCATTGACATCAATTTTTATCTTGAATATTTATTAAATATTCAAATCTTCAAATACACAAAAAGCAAATGAGATTAGAGGAAAAAAGTCATACAGGTCTAGAACAGCATGAGAGTGAAAACCACTGAAAATGAATGAGGGTGAAAACTAATGAGGATTTTTGTTTTCTGTCAAAAAAACAAACAAACAAAAAAACACGTGGTCATTTCTCAAGCAAAACTGCAATGCTAGGAGAGTGTGGGTGGTTGCCAAGGTGTTGCTATGCAGTTGCTAAGGTGTTCTGAATGTTTTAGTGTGTTATGTAATTGACCCTTCGCCGGGAGTTTGATTGACAAGTGATCTAACCAATCATAACGCCGAATCCGCTATTTTGTCCGACAAAGCAGTCAGGCGTTAGAAGATTAACCTTGGTGGACTTGAACTTGAAAAATGGTGTGTACTGATGTCTTTCCGCGTTTGAAACAACATTTTTTCGCATGTTCATTCATGTTTATTTGATGCTATAAACTAACTAGTAGGAAGAGATGATTGGTTCACAAGCTGCTTGAGCTGAGGCACTACAGCAATCTGTCAGGACACATTAAAGAGACACAAAACGTTTTTTATTGTTCGAATTTCTTAAAAATTACACAATTTGAAAGCTGGGACTTTGTTTAATATCATAAGTAACCTGCCGTGATGTATTTTTCACTCTGTGTGGCGTGACAGCGCCATGGCTTGTCAGACAAAGCAACCGTAACTAAGGGGGGCGGGTCTTTGCGAAGGGTCAACTGCTAAGGTGTTCTGAATGGTTGCTAGGGTACGATTTGTTCTAAGACCATGACATCGGTTCCCTAGCTTGTGAATCAGTATATTGTGTACATGAATTCGGGCACTGGTAAGGACAGTTAGGACCCTGGCTTACTACACATTGGGACACTGATGACAACGTCCTCACTGTACAGCATCACTACTGGTATTTATGAACAACAGCAGAACTGATATCTTTCTGACATCACTATTTAATGTTATTTAACATACATTATGATAAATACTTTGCTTGTTACATGTAAATATACATTCTGTCTATCGATGTATGTTTATGATAAAAATATAATTAAATAATGGTTTGTATTAAAGAAAAAAAACGTGTGAATTGGCTCTCGTGATTTATGTTTCGCACTTCAGAACTTCCGTTAAGGGAACATAGTGAGCATCAAAGCTCCCTGGTTTTCACGGTGCATTGTGGGACTTTTTAAGGAGCGAACGTTTCAGTGCACTAGAAGGATTTTGCGATTGAGACAGCCCTTAAAATGGCTGACTCCCTGATCAGTGCCTTGACTACTAAACTAGGGAGCTGACTGAGACACCTGCCCCATCAATTGAGAATGAGAAGAAATCATAAACCCTTTCCTTGAACTGCAACATATCCACACCTGAATTAAATCTCTGTTCTCAGCCAGCATTATCTCTTATGCCACAGTCAAATCCCCCAGCCAATCACGACAGACCGTCACACACCAAAAAAAAAAAAGCATGTGGTGCCCGCTGCCTCTAGCACGAGATGAATTATGTGAACTGAACCAAGACCAGAACCACATTACATCACTAATACATAATTCTGACAGCTCATCAGTCTGAGGAGAAAAAAATAAATAATAAAATAAGAGCCACAATCCCATCACGCAGCCTGGCAGCTTCAATGAAGTGATAAGTTGAGTGGTTTGGTCACAGACATTAGCGCTTAACGCGGCTGCTGTGAGGTCTTTTGGGTCTTGCATTGTTCAAGGACGACGCTTTTCCCACAAGACACTTATATAAGCCGACAGCAGATGGTGAGAGTGGACTCTAGAGAGGGACGGTGACGCTCTGGGACAACAAGTTTTGTTCTTTTGTAAAGGGAGAGATTAACGTTACTCCCCAACTGGAAAGATTTTGAACAGTCCATCACATCTGGTTTTGATAAATGAAGCATTTATTTATTTATTCATTATGATTGAAAAACCATATAGTTCCATATCTTGCCTAATGTGCACTTTGAAAGCTGAAAACAAATGTAAATATTTGAATGTACACTATTCTGCACAAAAAAAGAAAGAAAAAAGTTACTGTCAGAGCTGTAGTGCACTGTGCACGTTAGGACATTTAAGAGCTGTTCACTCAAGGGAACCCAGGTTTAAGTTTGACCTGGGTCATGTCCCAATCCCATTCCCCTTCACTCACCCTATTTTCCTATTTTGTCTACACTCCACTTTCCTTAAAATAAAAGGCAAATAGGCCAGAATGAATGAATGAATGAATGAATGAATGAATTGGGTCATTCTGTGTCAAATCAATCAAATTTCAGAAACTTCCCCGGGTCAAATTTTTTGATTTTGTTGATTTTTTTTTTTTTTTAAGATAGACAAACATAAATGACGAAAGCCAAAATATAAAATATCACGGATGTACATTTACAGAGTAATCCACCCATTTTTGTAGACGGGGGTCAAAATGACTGTTTTCACCTGAGATTTGGAGTCAGATTACGGGGGGTAAAATGACTTCATCATTATTTTATTTTTATACAGAGATTGATAGGTCTGTTAATAAAATCTGTTCAAAATCAAATGTGGGTCACTTTGCACACAGCTGACAAATTTTTCTTTTAAAGAGGAACGTCTGAAGAACAAATAATGTTAAAAATAAATCTAGAAATGTATCTCGTTTTTTCTAACACAATTACATAGAACATACCTGAGTGCAATAAATATTAGAGGGAAACAAGATACATTTCTAGCTTCAACAATATTTATTATTCAGACATTCTTCTTTAAACACAATAAGAATCAGCTGTTTGAAAAGTTACCCACATTTGGTTTTCGACCATTGAAAATGGGTAAAATTCAACAATTTGAACACTGAGCTCCCCATATCTATGGGACTGAACCATATAGGGCCTTAAAAATGAAGATTACAAAAGAAAAATTTATTAAAAATGAGGATCTAAAAGGATATTGAGATATCTTTAATACTTTTAAAATTACAGGCATGCAAACGTTGGAAAAAGAATATTTATTGCACTCAGATGGGTATGATCTAAAAAAAGTGAGATACATTTCTAGTTTTAAAATTATTTGTTCTTCAGACGTTCCTGTTTAAAAAGAAAAAAGTATCAGCTGTAAGTGACCCACATTTGGTTTTGAAACATTGAAAATGTGTTCGATTTCCCAATTTACTCATGGAGCCACATTGAGAACCCCATATCTCTGGATAGGAACCATATTGGGCCTTAAAAATAAAGATACTAAAAGCAAAGTTTGTTAAGAACCAGAATCTAAAAGGATATTAAGATACCTTCAATACTTCTTGAGTTACAGACATGCAAACTTCGGGCAAAAAAAGCACAACAAGTGCTTTTTCCCATTTTTGAACCATTGGCATATAATGCAACAGATTTTACTAATAGACCTACCAATCTCTGTGTAAATGTAAACTAATAATGCTGCCATGTTTCATGTTAAGTCATTTTTAACCCGCTATAATCTGACTCTCAATTTGTCATTTTGACCCCCCTCTACAAATATGGGTGGATTACTCAGTAAATATACATCTTTCTTCTTCATTCATGTATTTCTTTCACTAGAAAAAAAAAATCTAAATCAAAAATGTTTTTATTTATGTGAGTTGACAAGGAATGACCCATTTGCAATTCATGAAATTCAACACAGGTAATACACATCTATCTAATCATTTAATTAGGGTTATTATAGTTATTTTTATATACTAAAACCATTAAAAATGTGTTAACTGAAAAAAAAAAAAAACATTAACTGAAATAAAAAACAATAACAAATATATATATATAAATATTTATATAAATATTTTATTCCAGCTAGCTGCCAAGGCAACATTTCTCATTTTCATTTAACTTAATGTACTAAAATAACTAACTGAAAACAAAAGCTATATCTATCTATCTATTACTCCATCCATCATTTATTTAGATCACATAGTTTAAGAGCAGCTTCTGTAATTTCCTACACCGGGCTATTGTATCCTGCTTTTACTCAGATTGTATTAAATAATAACTTAGAGGGTACATTAAACATTTAACACAGTATCCAAATGGAATGAAGCAGACATCTTAATTCAGTAGCTCCTGCTCCAAACGCTGCCCTGTCAAGGTCAAAGGAGAGGAAGCGTAAAGTTGGATATTAAGTCCTGGCAATGCGCATTCCACTCAGCTGCCGCCACAGACTGACCAATCGAATCTTGCACTCACTGCCAGTCTCTAAAGAGTCTTTGCTCATTCCTTTGATCTGCGCCCATGCATTTCTTTCTGCACAGTAAGGCTAAAGCAGAGCGTTTATCCGGCTATCACCAGAGGGACCACGGCCAATCAACCCAACCCGGGATAAAACATTAATGCATCAGGTGATTTCTCTACAGTAACTTCAGGAACACCCTCAAAAATATTCATTTATTCAATTCAGACATTCAGTAACATGCATGCTGAAGCATGCAACCTGATGGTTGCCCAGGATTTCCAAACCACAGAAGTGCATAATTATATTTGGAAAATATGATTATGGGTTTAAAATGCCATACTTCTTGTAGCTCTGTGCATATTAACATATAAATGCAAACAGAAAGCACTGAATTTGAAAAATGAATATTACTTTTGTTGTTCCAACATGACTGCTTGCAGATTTGATTTACAAGACTATACAACGGTCACATAGCCAGGTCTATGTAAAAGTAATTAGTTTGAGGGTTAAATGTCACTGATTAGGTTTTAAAGTTGCTGGATGGCATCACAGATAGTCACATCACAACTTTTTGTTTTTGCCCACATAAAATACACAATAAATATCAATGTCACCAATCAGTTTAAAAGCACCAATGATCATGACTTTAAATCTAACCTACACTGTAAAAAAGAATTGTTGGTTTAACTTAAAGTAAGTTATCTGGTTGCCTTAAAATTTTGAGTTTATTGAAACTAAAAATTTGAGTTAATGCAATGAAGGCGATTGATTTAATCAGCAGAAACTCAAAATATGTTATCTGAACTACATTAAGTTAATTTGACAAAAGAAAAAATGTTATAATAACAAATCATGAAAATTATTTTGTACAGTGTAGGTAAATTTTTAGAGACAAAGCGAGTGGCACTTGCCCACTCAAAACTATTATACTGTCTACAGGACATTTTTACCTATATTATCATTCGCCATTAGAAAAATCGCAAATTCGAATAATTTATAAACAAAATACCACACAATTCCTCAACAAACCACACAATTTAAACCATCACACATGAAAAAACGTGTGACAAAGTTTAATACTTTGTTCAAATCAGCCTTAACTATGAGCAACTGTAACACATTACAAATGGTTTGCATTATTGTACATATACAGGTATATTTGAAACCATAACACTGTCAAAACATCTGAACATCTAACATTAATGAGAACCATTTGTTTGGGAATTGCTCTTCATGAGGTGGGCAAATCTAATATAATACAGATTATATATTTGGCTTTCTATAGCAGGTGGAAGAGATCATGTCATTTTACAAAAAATACGTAGACTTCTAGATAGTAATAACTCTGCACAGATACGGTTATCATCCTCTTCCAATGATCAACATCCCTACAGAAACCACTGAAGATTAATGTATAAAGTGTACGTGACATTTATTGAAAAACTGCTGAAAACCTGATAGCAGGTAATATATATATATGTGCAATGATCATGTAAGCAGGATGATGTATTGCTTCAGAGTGTTAATATGCAGCTCCTGACATTTGCACGATTAGCTCTAATATTATGACTAATATGGTGCTATTTCCTATAATGCATGGGAAGACCAAGATTTAGGTTGTCATTAACAATAATGTGAATCTGATCCACTATTACCTGTCCACTATTGTCTCCAGACGATCATTATTCGCCCACTGTCCAAGAGCAACATATATGTAATAGCACCGAATTCAAATGCCACATAGTGTTGTGTACCAACATATCTAATGTATAGAGCCTGCAACTACGAATAGTATGTGAAACAGTATGCAGTATGCAACAATACACATGACAAGTATGAGTTTGGGGCGTAACCCCCATGTCACTATGTACAGAGTGCAATGACCACCAACTTTTATTTAGCAGCCTTGGTTTCCAGTAGGAATTTTACCATTCACTTTCTTCATATGGGGATTTCAAATGATTCTTTAATAAAGAATAAAAATTCATGAGCCAAACCTAAGACATGACGTCTAATATTACAAACATTACAAACTTTGATTTGAAGTCAAAAAGTATTTGAAATTCAGAAAATAAAGATTTTGCAAAGAACAGCAAATGACAATCAAATCATTTGTATTGATCTTGATCATTTGAATACTGACTTACAGTCATTGTTATAACTGTAAAACAATACATTTTGGGTTTATTGCAATATATGTATATTTTATATGGGTTAAAACACAATACTGGTCTAATACTGGTCTACCGAGACAAGTATTGTGTTTTGACCCATATATAGAGCAATATATACAGAGAGAGAGAGAGAGAGAGAGAGAGAGAGAGAGAGAGACAGACAAACAGAGACAGAGAGTTTTATTTTATTATTTATAGGTACCATAGTTCTTCATCAATTAAAAAAACTGACTAATGGGATACGATAGAAGCATATTACATCAATATATAACTGCAGAACTCATGGTAGGTTTGTTTCGAAAGGTTTATTTGTATAAGTATATAATCATCAAAAAACTATTTCTATATGGTGAAAATGAATGGGAATTTCACTTCCAGAACCTGAAAGACCATTGTACTCTATCCTAGTGGCTCAGTGGCTCAACCAATGGCATTAGTGTTCAGGTAAACCTGTTTGAAAACCAATAAAATAAGTAGATTTTGCTGCCACTGCCAGTTCATTCTTAACACTGGAAATGGAAGGTCAACAAATGCACATTGCATTGTGGGATATAGTATCTCAGAAACTGTGCTATGGTTATATACTGGGTTTTTGCCAAATGCAGTAGCTCATTCAGGTGTTTCATGCAGAAAACTGTGCAGTAAACTTAGTACATACTGAAAAAATAGTAGTATGATATTCCGAACACAGCCTACACATGCTATAGTGCTGAATGATTCTCAAAGAAATCTGTGTGGGTGTTTTTTTACCCAACAACAACATGGAAAAAAAAAAACATATTGAGAAATTTTGCAAAACAGCCAAATGTTCCAGGAAAAAGTTGAAGAAATACACACACATACACACAAAATTACTACACTTCATCTATCCTTCTCATACTCTCCTCTCAAATGCAGTGACACAGCGTTTCACTCTTCATCTATCACTCTGAGAGATTAAACTGCATCAATGAACAAGAGAAAACTGGACTCCCTAGAAAACTGGACTTCCCTAAAGCCTGACAGCAAACCAATGGCCAGAGACGTGGCTAAAGACTATAGTCCAGAAACAGTACATAACTCATTCACAGCTCAGTATATGAGTAAATGACTCACTACAGAGAAGGTTTCAAGGCATAACTGAGGAAAATCAAAGGTACATATTCTGTTTTTGTAGCAGGGGGTGATTCACTAACCTTACAAATGTGCTTTTTTTAACATATAGGCAAGTTTCTTACCTAAAAAGCTGCTAAAATACCAAACCTGTATGCTGGTGAAATGAAAATCACTCTTTCATTTAAACTGAAATGTCTAGCTATACAAACTTTGTTCATGCAAACTTAGGGTGGCCCTACATGTGAAGACCAAATCAATGTTAAATCATCAACTTAACTTAAATTCAAAAGAACTGTTTACACAATAGCTATAACTTAAGAAAAAACCCAGTAACACTTTAGTATGGTGGACACATATTCACTATTATGAACTATGACTTTTGCCCCAATAAACTCTTAAATTACTGCTTATTAATAGTTAGTAAGGTAGTCGTTGTAGCTATGGGGTAGGATTTAGGGATGTAGAGTACTGTCATGCAGAATAAGGCATTACAAGTCCTAATATGCAAGCTAATAAGCAACTAGTTAAAAGTGAGAATTGTTCCCCATACTAAAGTTACCAAAAACCCTTTGTCCATATTCAAACTCATTCTTCACTGCAAAAGACTTGGTGGAACTTCTATTTAAGAACACTGTCAGCATCATAAATGAGCAATGAAGCAGTAAGTGGCTTGGACCACATGGGACCTTTCCAGAAAGTTCTTAATGGATCTCATCTACTCTTTCCTTAGCTTTTTAAATACTACCATTGGAACCCGTTTCACTGCAGCCAAAGCAAACACTCGACAGTCGTAGAAAAGCTCTGCGCGTATAGAAGATCAATCTGTCGCATATTCAAAACATCTGCAGGTAAAACGGGAATGAACTTACCCAAGTGTTGTCATGGTGACTATGGTGTACCAGAAGGAGGCTGGGATGCTGGTGAAGTTGGTTCCCTTGGTGCCTTTCTCGGCGTAGAACATGACGGTTGCAAATATGATGATGGCCATGGTAAGGGAAAACAGGAGGAAGCCCAGCTCAGAAGCACAGCTCTTCAGAGTATAACCCAGGATCCGCAGGCCCTGAGAGTGACGTGAGAACTTGAAGATCCGGAAGACGCGGAACACCCTCAATGTGACAAACGCGCCACTCACGTCCTCGTTCTCAGGCATGACCAGGCCGATGTAGTAGGGCATGATGGCGACGACGTCGATTACGCTCATGACCGAGCGCATGAACTTGCAGCGGCTGGGTGCGGCGAAAAGCCTCATGAGGTACTCGAACGTGAAGATGAGCACGCAGGCCGTGTCCATGCAGAAAAACGCCAGCGAGTACTTCTCACCACACGGCAAGTCTTTCTTGCTGCCTTTGAGGGGTCGGCAGGGGACAGTTTCCACTACGTTCGCTATGACTGAGACGGCGATGAAGAAACCTGTGACGTAGTAGAAAACGAGCGCCATGGTGCTTGTGTGGGGGTTCTCGAAGGCGCGCCACAAGCGCTCCCGAGATGTGCTGTGAGGCGGCAGAGGGGTGTCTGTTGCCATCTCGGCCTCCGTGTCCTCAGCCAGACGCTCCTGGTTCTCCTTCTTGCGGTCCCTGTACTCTTCCATGCAGCAATCTCCGATAATGTCCGGCACGATGCCGTAAAACGCCAGCTCCTCATCGAAGGCCTGAATGCACTCCTGCCGGGGGTAATGAAGCTTACCCGTACGGTAGAAGTTCAAAATATGGCGAAACATCTCGGGGTCCCTGTCGAAGAAATACTCCTGAGTGTCCTCGTTGAAGAAAAACTCCTTTTCTGAGCTGCCCAGCAAAGTGTCGGGATAACGGTCCAGCGTGTTTTTCCATGTCTGGAAACGGAGTCCGCTCACGTTTACAAAGAGGATCTCGTCGTTGCGGCTCTTTTTGTCCACGGGCGGTTTGGGCATGGTCTTCTTGGCCAGAGGAAGCCAGCCAACAGCCGCTGCCCTGGCAAACGGTAGCCATGTTGCCACTCCGGCAGCCATCTTTAATTTGGTGGCTAAACGTTGTTACTGAAACAAATAGGCAAAATCAGCCCTGAGAAGATTTTCTGAACCTTTCTGGACCAGAAAAAGTCTTTCCAAACTAATCATCCGAGCTGAGGATCTCAGACTAGTCACGTCTCTCGGTTGGTCTGTACATCTAAGATACTAGGAAGGAATCATCTGAGGTAAATGGAAGTAGGCGAAGGTTTTCATTATCTGCTAAAAAAATTTTGAGCTGTCAAAGTGTCAAAGCCATTTGAATCTCAGGATCTCCATATATCAAAAATGATCCTGTAATGACCCATTAAAATTCATCAATTCAAGTCTTTTGTTTTCAGATTGTGGCTGTTCAAAGAATCAGTTCAGCCATCTAAAGGGTTAACCCTCTTGGCCATATCTTGCAGGCTCTGCCGGAGAATACTGATTTGTTGCTGCGCTGAGCCGTTTCAAATTTTTATTAGTCAGTGATGAGGCTTTCTGAAGTTAGCAAGAGACTATTTCCCCTCAACTGCATCCATTCTTTCATTTGTAGGCGTTCTTCTTCCTTTTTATGCAATTTCAAGACTCTTGTCTCTATTTTTCTTTCCGTTCCTCGAGTTTCAAGTGGCTACTCAAACTCACAAGAGGCTGAGAAGGTTTTCAGAGGGAGATTTCAGAACTACAGACACCTGGACTCCATGTATGGCCGTTCCTTCATGCACCTGTCATGAAACAACATAACAAAACCTTAGGTGACGTCTGAAAGCAACATGGGACACAGTAGCTACTTTCGTTAGCTTGTTTTACGTCAGAGACTGTTTAAATAAACAAGCTTCACAGTCTGTTTACGAAATCTCTCTCACGCTACATTCATTCACCCTTTACACGGAAAAAGGTGTGGCATTACAGTTACATAGTTATATTTATAACTATATATTATGTATATAAATTATATATGTAATTATATGTACATAAATGTATGTATATTCATTTTTTTTACATGCATTTGATTTGCTCTTATATATACATTAAATAAAAACTATTTATACTACCCTACAAATAATTTTAAAAAAATGCTTTGTTTGCATAGAGAACTGTTGTTAATAAATGATATGAGAAAAAGGCTAACAAAACTATTTGATAATACAAGTTCATTTTTTTGCATTCAGATTCACAACAATCAATAAGTAATCAATAATGTGTTTCCCCACTTCTAAGCTAATGCAACTTCCTGTTGCATCTAAATGTCTTTGTATGAATGAATAACCTCCCTAAAGCAGAATCAGATGTAAAACCTACTAAAACTTTTTAGGGTAGCATCACATAACCACACGGCTGCTCTTATGGGTCCTGGCGGAGGACAGGTGACCCAGCCCAGTCCCAACATAATGCATACAACATGCTCCCACAATCAAAAATCAATAACACATTATTCTACACCTCCTGCACCGTACACAAGAACATGCACATAGAAGATGAACAGTAAATTCAGGGATTTCCTTTAGCACTAATGCAGCTCCACAGCAAAACACATCATGTAACTTATTCTTTTATTTTTTGACTCAAACGCAAATGTAGGTGCTCCTAAATTTCCTACAATGCAAACGCTAAAGTGAGCGACGAGAGCTGTAAATAACATGACACAAAAAAAGTCGAGCAAGTTGCCAGCAGTAACGATAAGTAACGATCTATCTTTATAGACTTGTTACCTCTGAGACAGACGAGAGGAAGAAGCGTTCAATGTGACAGAAAGCTGATGAAAGAAAGAAAAAAGAAAAGAAACGGCAATCTCTCTGCAGCAGTCCTGGCATCTCGCATGCAGCTTGTGAAGGAGCGACCGTAACGCCTAGTCCTCCTTGCCTCTCTCTCCTCTCCTCCGCTGCTCTGTTGCATTCGTGCGCTGCCTCTCTCTCTCTTTCACTCTCTCTCTCATTTGCTTGCTCAACCTCCCCACCCTCTTTCTCTCTCTCTCTTTCTCTCTACACTTATACACATCCATTTAAAGCTTAATATCTCTTGCAAATGCATCCTGCCCTACAACGGGTCATAGAGAACGAGGCAAAAGCTCAGGTTTCACACAACCTGACAATACTAGATCACACAGTCTACTTGTGCCTTTTGTTGCAGCTTACTGCATTCAGACACATTGCATCCTCTCCTCTTTCAACAGATCGTTTCATGTTGCTCCACCTCTCTCGGCAGTGGGAGTAGCATGAGAATTTCATTCTTATTTCAATTTCCTCAACTGTTTCCGAGCACAATGGGGTGCCATCACACTTCTGAAAGCAGTCTGTAAGGAATTTGATGGGGAACTCCTCAAAATCATTGAAAAAGATGAGAAAGCTCTGGGAGATGCTATGTGAGGTTTACATTACTGATATATACTGTACAACAATATTTCATTTCAGCAATTTTTTGTCTCATTTGCCATTACAAAATTGTATTATATACATTATCAGTTAAATGTTTGGACACTCTAGACTGAATTTATGTTTCTATTTATGAGCTTCCAAATCTTTTTATTTAAAACAGTGGTTTTCAACCAGGGGGCCAGGGCTCACTAGGGGGCCTTCAAGTAAGAGCTTTGTAAGTTCTTTGCATTAATTATTACTGTAATGTTATGTAGGTAATTTAACGCCTCTCTCGTGATGCTTTGCAGACTCTGCTCTAGCTGTGCGCGTTTATGTGTGTTGGAGGAGGAGTGGCTTTGGAGACGCTCTGAAGAGAGGGTGGGATCTCAAGCTTTCAAAGCTAGCTTGCTATTGCTAGCCTCTCCGAAACTGCCTACCCAACCTTTAAAGGGTTAGTTCACCCAAAAATGAAAATAATGTAATTTATTACTTATCCTCAAGTCGTTCGACACCCGTAAGACCTTCAATCATCTTCGGAACACAAATTAAGATATTTTTGATGAAATCCGATGGCTCAGTGAGGCCTCCATTGCCAGCAAGTTAATTTACACTTTCAGTGCCCTGAAAGGTACTAAAGACATATTTAAAACAGTTCATGTGACTACAGTGGTTCAACCTTAATATTATAAAGCGACGAGAATACTTTTTGTGCTCCAAAAAAACAAAATAATGACTTTTCAACAACATCTAGTGATAGCCGATTTCAAAACACTGCTTCGAGGCCTCACTGAGCCATCGGATTTTATCAAAAATATCTTAGTTTTTGTTCTGAAGATGAACGAAGGTCTTATGGGTGTGGAACGACATGAGGGTGAGTAATTAATGACAGAATTTTCATTTTTGGGTGAACTAACCCTTTAAAATAAGCTAAAAACAACTAAAACAAAATCAAGATTTAAATCACCCCTCAACAAAGATTTTTTCCCACAGTCTTGGAAAACCTACATATTTGAATTTAGAAAGTGTTATTTCTAGACCTGGAAAAGTCAAGCAAATTAAAACAAACTTAAAATTCTTATAATGAATATACATTTTAGTATTTTTTTTTGGCCAAGACAGAAATTGTGAATAAAAATGTTTTTATAAAAATGTTTTATAAAATATATATATATATATATGCTGACAATGTGAGGGCCTTGTCAAAAGTCAAAAAGGTTGAGAACCATTGATCTAAAAACTTCTTAAATGCTTGAAATTTGTTTCTGTTAACATAAATCGTTCTTATGCATACATTTCTTTGCAAAACTAATATTATAATGGGCTTATAACGTCACATGAACAAACAGAAAAACAGGTCTCACTGCATCTGCAAAAAGTGTTAATGACAGTATGAATTGGCGGCGATATCTATGGACTTTTAAGACAATCAGCTAGTTCTTTTTATTGTTGCCATTTTATTCAATTTAAATATCTAAATGTTCGTGAGAAGAAGAAAAATAAAGAACTTTTAGATATCAATCTGCATATGTGATGGACATCGATTTCAACCTTTGTCCTCATGAATAATACAGTATGTAGACTAAAGAGTTTGTGAATGTAAACTAGTGGTTGACTGATATGGATTTTCAATGGATTATGCCATTATCACCTTTGCATGCTCATTTGAAGGCATCTTGAGTAAAATGGCTCTATATTTAACAAACCACATACAAAAGATCTGAACTAGTAGCGATGTGACCCGTTTGTGACCAGAACACGGAAGTTTGTTCTGCATAACCCTTATTGTTAAGGATAGCAGAGCAAAAGCAGTCAACAAGTGTGCAGCATACATACCATTTAAAAAGCATCCCAGCATGCACTATATGTAGCTGGTTGATGAATGTCCAGACTGTGTAGAGCTGGAATCTAGACAAAAAAAAAAAAAAAGGAAAGTATTTTCATTGGTTTAATATTCTTTGGTCAATTTTCATACTTCCATTTGTGTAATTTCATAGTTGTAATAACTTATTATTATAAAATATGGAAATATTAATAATAAAGAATGAGTAGGTGTGTCCAAACCTTTCATTGGCATATATAGCAATCAGCCATCTTGATCTCTAAATATCAGTAATGGCATAATCAATAGAAAACCCATATCAGTCAACCACTAGTTTACATTCACAAACTGTTCTTTAGTCTACATACTGTATTATTCATGAGGACAAAGGTTGAATTCAGCAGACTGACACTCATCCATTTAGCATTTATAACAACTGCGCTTTCCACTGCTGTCTTGCGGATGCAACAAGCATGCATGTGACTGGGGTCCTGAATGGCTCGTTGTGCTCCACCTAAAATAGCGGGATTTGCTTGCATTGGTATTTATATCTGTCTTGTTTACCCTGTGGAATTAACCATTTAATGTAATAGCATACTGTACACACATGCACGTAAACATTGTCTGGTTTCAATTATAGAGCAGGCATTAAATTTCTCACTGAAGTGTCACGTTAGGGACAGATTGACGGGATTTGCAATTCCATTTGGAGCCACTAGTGGCACAAAAACTACACACTTCAACTCCACAGCAAATTTATAGTCTCTTTTGGCACGTCAATCCTTTCGATCAAGCCTTACTTTAAAATGAAGCACTCTCTTGGCCTCCTCCAAAGCCTACTTAAAAGGAAGAAATAGTTGCTTCTGTAATTCCCAGTGATAGCATCTGTTATGAGGATTGAACTAAAGGTGTTTTCAGGGCGTAACGATTGATTCTGTGGAACTATTACAGTTTCAATAAACAGAATAGAAAAAGCATGTACTCTCACACAAGAGAAACTCACTGGAATAGAGTGAATTAAGCCAAAATGATGGCAAATCAATGGATGTGTTACAGCGGGAGTCTTCAAAGGAATCCTGGGAACAAAACAGGTCAACATTGAAAGAGGTTAGATTAAAAAAAAGGTAACAAATCTATGTAAGTGTTATTGTGCATGCAGTTTCATTCTTTTCAAGAGTAGCAAATAAGGCAACATTTTAAATTGGATATTTTCAGATGCTGAGTTACATATTTCGCCATAAGAATGAGATTAATACAGACTACAATGTGAAATTTTGATTCATGTAGGGACACATGAAGAACAGAAGAGTGGTAGTGCATGGAGTACAAGAGCAGATCTGTACAAAAACATTAATAATTCACTGATTTCACAAAGATCCAGAAGAAAGGTGAAAAAAGGCTACAGTCCATGAACGAGACCTCAGGGTTGTCTTTGAATTTTCTGAGTGAATGTCAATTCCACTTCCTGAGACTCCCATGGGACATCTCAGACATGGTCGAAAGTTCACATTAACTAAAGCAAATGAACTGACAATGCGTTAACTGCACTGTATTACTGTGTTCAACATATTAATAAATGACGTTACATTAATTGGCCTTGTTTTGTATATTTTTCTAATTCTAATGAACCAATTTTTTCTGCTTCTACAGTGACAGTGTGACAGATTCTCAAAGTTTGTTAAAGAAATAGTTCACCCAAAAATGAAATTCTGTCAACTCACACTTACCATCATGTCATCCCAAAACCGGTATGACTTTCTGTCGTACATGATAAATAGGTAGAAATGGTTATCCAGGGATGTTAAGCTTGAAAAAGGACACCATAAGCACACCAAAAAGAACTCATTAGATTGCTTTGTGGGAAGTAAAGAACCAAATTTAACTATTTATTCACTGAAAATATATCTCAAATCTTTCATACTTCAAACTACAAGCAAGAATACGAATTTTAGTCCTTTTTTGGAGTTTGACAGCTTGGGCTTATTGTAATATTCTTTAACATTTCAGTAACACTTTATTTTACAGTGCCGTAGTTACACGATACTTCATGTACTTACTATTGTAATAAAACAGTAGATTATGCATAATTACAAGTAACTAACCCTAAACCAAACCAATAGGGTATTTCCTTCATAACAGAAACAACAATAAAAAAAACACTTTAGTTACTTCAATATGTAGAAATGAATTATTGTTGGAAAGGCTGAAATTACAGTGAGAGCCGTTGCGTCATACTTTTGGAGTCTTTCTATGAATGATTGAAGAAGATGGGGAAAAGCTTTCCTGCATGTCTCTGCACTTTACTGGAATACTTCACTCAACAACAGAGGCCAAAATACTGTAACATGCTAGAAATGTATGCTAAATGTACCTGAATGTGACTGAAATCAAACCTATCAATATGACTGAGTAAATTATAGTTATATCCCTCTGATACACACTGCATAGCAAAACACTTGCTTAAAGTATATAAATACTAGTACTATTTTTCACTAAATATGGCTTAATAACTACATTTAACAGCAGCTCACATTTAGAAATGTACCATTGTGAAGCAATAAGAGCATCTAAGCTTTTACTGCAAAAGCTATTGTGTTGTAAATATCTATTTTCATATCTTACAGGAGGTCAATGAGGTGTGGGAATAGTCCAGGACCATCAAAATTTGGAGAGTAGAAGTTGAATACACTGAATACATCCATGTCAGCCTCCTACTGTAGCATACTGGGAAGGTTCCTCAAGAGTCAAAAACCTAGAAAGTCAAAGCATATGTAATTTTATACCTAATTATAACAGTGATGACATTTTGCAACCTTCTAAAATTCACCTTCAAAGCAACATGCATAAACATCGTGATTTTTGTAACCAGTGATGTCCTAAAATGTTTCTGCACATTATCACGGTAAGAAATTGTTGCAAAATGCTAAACCATAATACAGTTATAAAAAATTTAGGCCTATTAAAAAATATATTATTTTATATTTTAGCTATATAAATTATATATATAAACAGTATATATATTGTATACTAATGTAAATGTTTGTCATACAGACCCATTAAAAATATCTGAAATATATTTATAGCCTATAAATATATGAACTACATTTGTGATGGGTCTGTATGACAAACATTTATATTATTTTAGTGTGTTTTTTTTATAGTGATACAATGTTTTATACTGTCTTATTATTACACTTATTTCTATAAAATACTTGAGGGACACTGAAGCAGTGTATTTTATATGGTTGCAAAATCTTTTTAATTCATATTCAGATTTTATATAATTATTATTATCTGTTTTGTAAATGTAACTATATTTAAAATGGCCTTTTGCACCACACTATCTACTACACCATCATCCATATCACTAATGGATGTGCACCAGTACGACATACTAGATGGGTAAGGTTATAAGGTTGAGCAAAATTGCTCTTTAGGAAGCAAGTACTCATTCTCAAATCCAGTTTACTGTCCATAATATATTTGTGTGGCAGTCAGAGCATCAGTGCAGACACTATTGAGAAATGAAATGTGAAAGCAGTGGACTCAAAAAGGGGTACAAATTCTGCCAAACTTACAAGTTAAAAGCCTCGAATATGAGATCGGGAATGTAGTCGAGATAGCATTTGACAGCATGCTTAAAATTCAGAGCACAGCCTTCTAAATCTACTAGTCCTCTGGGAAGACAACCAGCACAACACACTGGATCCATTTATGCGACAACTGCAGAACTCTACCACTAAAACACATTCAACCCTCACCCTATAAAAGTCAGACTGTCTTCACCGTCGCCAAGATAAACAGACGGGAAGAGGCACCGGTAGAAAACACCGCTTAAATAAAATAAATGCCAGTGAAGTATGTTGGTCTTTACTGAAATGTCTTTAAAAACAAGGTACAGTTGTATTTGACTATTTTTCATTCTGAGCTGGTGCTGCATAGCAAGTAGATTACCTAGAAGCCCACAGCAGAAATCATTTTCCACAGCTAGTGAATCATTATTGAAAACACTGTGTCTACTTTGCTAAATAGTAAGTACTCTCACATTAACTAAATAGTCAGTATTCTCACATTAACTGATATTTTTATTCCTTCAGCACATAGAAAATTCAAACAAAAATGCTGTTGCTGCCTTTACATCTGAATCCAATGTTTGTGTCACATCCTGTCCACTAAGATGCCTGAAACTGGTCCAATTTGAATGGCATCAGATGCATTTGCATGGAAAATTAATAAAAGTGTGACACAATAAAATGGCATGGGACAAAGTAGCTAAAAGCAGTAAACGTATATATATATATATATATATATATGTCAATTAGTTTCAACTCGAGGAACGCTTGGTTATTGCTAAACTCACTTGATATTAGGAAGCTGTTGCATTATATTTCAAAGCAAATATAATGCACAGCTAGAAGTATCTTACTATATACGATACATAGAATTAGTAATGATGATCCATGCACTAAAACGGAGATACAAGTCTGAGTTTGACCGGCAGTATATATTTAGGCACAAAAACAAAAAATATGCATCTTTAATAAAAGTTTAATCTCCGCTGCAATGCTGCTGGAGTTTCTCTCTGCCCTCTAAAACAATCTAACTGATGGATGTGTGTAGTCCACACTTTTATGCAGATAAAAAGCGCCAGGCCTGCTGCTGATGTTATTACAGGGACTGTTATCGTGTGCTGTGAATGAGCGATGGGCGGCACTGAGGACTCTGGGAGCAGGGGAACACATAAACTTTCGCTTGCATGTCACATTTTTACCTCCCTGGAGGGACTCTTCATTTGAGGGTCAGCTCTCCACTGAAGCAGTGTTTGCTTGTCACAGGGAGCTTCGCTAAAGCACATACCATCATCACATATTAACCCCTATTTACCATACTAACCACCGTTTCCAGTATAAATTTGTATGTATATACAATATGTATTTGTATAATTCTATTTTAGAATTACTGTATATTATAATTGTTTAAAATTAAATTTTTAAGTACACACACACACACACACATATATATATAGTCAAAAATTATTCAGACATTTTTGATATTTTTAACATATTTTTACTAGTGGGTGCAGGACACTATAGTTCATTTATGTAAGTGAGGATAGCAAAATAAAGTAAACTGTGACATATACAGTATATATATATATATATATATATATATATATATATATTACACACATACATGATACATACACGCAATACCGTTCAAAGGTTTGGAGTCCGTTTTTTAATCTTTTAGAAATAAGTCTCTTATGATCACCAAGGCTGCATTTATTTGATCAAAAATACAGTAAAAAGAGCAATATTGTAAAATATTATTATAATATAAAAAAGCTGTGTTCTATTTGAATAAATTTAGAAATGTAATTTATTCCTGTGATGCAAAGCTGAATTTTCAGCATCATTACTCCAGTCTTCAGTGTCACATGATCCTTCAAAAATCATTCTAATATGATGATTTGCTGCCCACAAAATATTTATTATTATTATCAAAGTTGAAAACAGCTGCTTAACATTTGTGGAAATGGTGATACTTTTTCAGGATTCTCTGATGAATAGAAGGTTCAATGAACAGCATTTATTTGTTTTTATTATTAATTAAATTTTTTAAAGCATTTATTGAATATAAATCTTTTGTAACATTATAAATGTCTTCGCTGTCACTTTTGATCAATTTAATGCATCCTTGATAAACAAAAATATTAGTATTAATTAACACTAATAATTTGACATGTTTCTTGAGCAGCAAATCAACATATTAGAATGATTTCTGAAGGATCATGTGACACTGAAGACTAGAAAATTCAGCTTTGCATCACAAGAATAAATTACACTTTTAAATGTATTAAAATAAGAAAACTATTATTTTAAATTATAATAATATTTCAAAAATTGGTATTAAATAAATGTAGCCTTGGTGAGCATAAGAGACTTCTTTCTAAAACACACAAAAAAAATTGTAACGTTTCCAAACAATTTGTAAAATTATATTTTATAATTTTATGTATTTATAAAAATGTATATCATTTTGTATTTTATATCATTTCTAAATAATTATACAATATAATTATACAAATTTTAATTATTATAATGATACATTTTATTATTAAATTATGGTAATTATAATTTCAATCAAAATACCACACTTTCTAAAAATTATTGTTACTTCTTGACAGCATAATGAATAATAATGGACAGCTTTCAAACAGTGCTTTCACGATCTTTCTGTCATTTCAATTTCTTATTATGGTGAAATTAGCAGCAAATACTTAGTTACTACTAGATTTTAAGTGGAAAATATATGCCTGTGCAAAACTCTCCACCACAAAGTTAGAGTGTTCTGGGTGGTTGCCATGTGGTTGCTAAGGTGTTCTCAGTGGTTTTTAGCAGGCTGACATGTGGTTGCGAGAAGGATACTTACTGGTCCACGAGTCTCCATCCCCAAATCTTTGATATTCTGGTCTCCAGATATGGCTCAGGTCCCTCCCTCAAATGTAAATCTGTGGGCTTTATCATCTGCAATGCAAACATTATAATTAATATTACATAAAGTATATTTACAAGACATACAGTATAATTTGTTGTATCTTTCACGTACATAGCACAGTGCGGGATGTGATACATGCAAAATGTAATACTTATGGTTAGGGCTTCTGAACAAACTTCTGAAATAACTTGTATGTTGGCAAAAACAAGTAATTTGTGTAAGCTACCATGTTATATGAACAAAGCGTGATAATCTAGCATGGGATATGATGTACATTCTGGGATGTCGGGATATTTTACTGAATGTTGTGCAGATAAGCTCCCTGTCTAATAACATTTGACAGCATGTTTCCGTTGTTAATGGCAAAGCAATGGAAAGTGCTTTGAGTGCAACTCAACAAGATCATTTAGAGAGAGAAAAAAAAAAAAAAAAACTGGGGAGAATTAAAACAAAACTTAGGAAAGTAAACCTCCTTAAACTTTATCTCTATTTGCCTTAATGTGCACATTCTTTTCAGAGATAATGTAGAAAACATGACATTATTGTCCTTAACATTTATTCTTAGTACACAGACGAAGTTGCTAAAGATGTCGGTTTTAGTTGCCATGGTTCAGATCTTTCTAACAGAACAAGGGTTATTTCTTCTCCAGTGATTCAGATGTTTTTATTATGTACATTAGCAGGCTAAAAAAATCCACGCAGACACCATATTGACTCCAGTGAAAAATCACTTCGTTTTCCCATCAGCCCTTATCTTTTTCTCATTCGAAAGTGCTTTCCTCATGCAAGTTCTCCTCTCTTGACTCGCCAACTTGATTAGATTTCAATTACGCCACCCTCGTCCCCCCTTTCCAGGACAAACCGAAAGCTAGCGTGAGGAAACCCTGCTGAGTCGAATATTGACATAGAGATAGAGAGGGGGAGAGAGCTGAATATAAAGGAAAGAAACATTATTTATTCATGATGACTCTATAATGATTCCTATTACCCCATAGATTGCCTTCTTTTAATGGCCACTTTCGTTTGCCCCCTCTATATTTCTCCTTCATCGTTTCTATTCACTACAGCAAAACGTCAATGCGGAGACAGCGGACACTGGTAGAGTCTGTGAGTGAAGTGCCGTTTGAAGGCAGGCTTCATATCAGCATGAGATTCTGATATGAAACGGCCACTTTGACAGAAAGTGGAATGTAAAGTGACACTTATTGTTTCATAACATTTTGGGTCAGGTAAATCTAACATTGGATGTGGCTCTGATAGCAAAACTGAACATTTACAGAAGGTGGTCAAATATATCCTACCTTGCTCCAAACGCCACCCTCAGCCCTCACCATCCTCGTGAAGTCTATGCATGGACCGCTGGGTAATAGTCCACTGTGAAGTCCTGCTATTTTTCCTGTTCCTTCTTTTTTCAGTTTGGTGAGGAATATTCTACATCTGATTGTAGAGGGGGAAAAACAATTTAGACATCCTACTTCTGAAGGTCTACACTGAGGTCAGGGTTGTTACAAGACTTACAAATCGTGACACATTTTCTTTAGATGTACTTTACGTCTTTGATTTTATATAGGTATTGCTCAGCATTGCTGGAAAGTTATACTGGCCAATCAGAGGCCAGGATCGAAATGATCCATTTTATAAACATTTATTTTAGAGCTGCATTCAAAGTAAAACCATAAAACCCAATTAATTTCAATTAATCAATCAATCCATCCATCTATTCCTCCATCAATTTATCAATTCCTTCATCAATCCATCTATAAATTCCTTTATCAATCCATCTATCCATCCATCCAACTGTTTTATCGACTGATATTTAAAACTCCTTTGGAATTATTATCAGTTATCTTTCATTAATGTTCTTAAAAGCCTGACTCATCCATATTATTAGAATCAGTAGTGCACTCTTCTTCTGGCCTTTTCTGAAGACATGAAACATAAATCAGAATTGTGACATTAATGCATAAGTACAATAACATTACTATAAACATTTCCAAATAAACAACTGCAGTAATATAATCAATGCCACTATCTATTAAAATTACAAACAAGAAATGCATCACTGCGGTTTCAAAACTGCCATATGGCAACATTTATATTTTTCATTATTATTTAAAACTTTCATCTACCTACTAACCTACATATCTATTTATCTACCTACCTACCTATCTATCTCTATAACATATATCTATATCTATAACATTATATATATATATATATATATATATATATATATATATATATATATATATATATATATATACACACATCACAGTTTGTTGCATATGGGACCAGTCAGGGTGCCCATGCTGACCCCTGTCCACCGCGGAAAGTGCCAACAGTGGGCACGTGAGCATCAGAACTGGACCACGGAACAATGGAAGAAGGTGGCCTGGTCTGATGAATCACGTTTTCTTCTCAATCCAATCGAGCATCTGTGGGATGTGCTGAACAAACAAGTCCGATCCATGGAGGCCCCACCTGTAAAAAGCACACTATTACACAACAGTGAGTGAGAATGAGAACACACACATATGGCAACATCAAACCATAAAGAGTTACACAAGACCTTGCCAATCCAAGCAAAGCTTCTCCTTCCATTATGAACTCCTTAACTGAAAAATAATCATTTTGAAATCTACAGAAAAACTTAGTTTGAGAAAGCCAGCTCTTCAGGCCGTTAGTGGATAATTGATAAAAACAACCACTTATATCTGTGAGATGAACCACTCTAAGGGCCTGCACAGATGATAAAGCTAATTTAACTCCATGACATCAGCCAGTAAGTAAGTTTCAGGGCCAATTACTTGATTGTTTCTGACAACTGTTTACCAAAACGCTCCAGTTAATTATGGAGCGCTCTTCATTAAACACGGCCAAAAAATGGCTTAAACAGGTCACAGACCTTTTGGATTGTCCACAACCTTCAACTGACGCAATTAGACATGACAATGCAGGAAGGAAAATCTGTGCACATTTTCATACCGCCATTGGAAACTGGGTCAAGTATTGTAGTGGTTCACATATCAGCTACTTTGATTGTATAAACGGCTTAGTAATCTGAGAGCGGTTTCTGGTCAAGCCATGATTTGTTTTGGAATAATGTCTTGGACGTGCCTATTATATGAATGTCAGTGGGGATGAAGCATCCAATTGCGCATCAGTAGCATGACCTGAACCATCCATCTTACCTTCTGCCTGTAATAGGAATCATGAGCTTTATTTTGTTTGCAGTGGACATTTCGTCTAAGTGCAACATCAACTTTTTCAGGACAGCACGATGTAGCAGATCATGTAATCAATATGAACCCATTCAGGGCCGTTCACTGACCCCTCGTCAGCACCGATCCCGTATCTCTTTCATTATCATGTCTGGCTGTGGCATGTCAACCTTTCTTAAGCCTCAAGTAGACGATTGATAATGGATGAAGCCACGAACTGACTGTGCCGCCACTTCCACAACGCAATTTAATCTTCCACTGCTGCTGCCTGACGCATAAAAGGATGTTTGTCGAATCTTGTCACAGAAGTCTTCACTGTACCATTGCAATGGGACATGCAGTGTGAGCCTAAAAAAAAAAAAATACATTTTGAAGCAAAGGCAGTGAAAGTCATATTAATGTGCATAATTTCTTAGCATCACTCAATTGAATGGCAAAAATAATGACTGTTTTCAAAAGATCAACACTCTCCTCTGCTTTTGGTTGCATAAAGAGATTCCTTTCCCAAACCCATCACTTTTAAAAGAAAAAGCATGTTACATGAATGCATTACTCCTAATAAAAGCCATTGTTTGACTATAGAAGACTGCATGGCAAGAGCAATGCATACATATATGACATACCAATTTAGAACAATACAAGGTAAATAACAGAATTTGCATTTTGGCGCGAACTATCTCTCCAAATTAAAAAAGGGTAATTGACGAATAAGGTTTTTAAAAGTGTAAAAAAAACATAATGGAGATATAATTAGTATAATTAAGTTTAATAAGTGTTAACAATGATATTATGTGGTTTTTATAATCGATCAATTAACACTGCTTTTGTCATTTTTTACAAGATGGACAAAATTTGTCACCAAAAAAAGTCATTTGGTTTAACCACAATTTCGGTTTTACCGAATGACACTTTTGGTTATGTAATGATGATATTTTTAAACAATGCTAACAGGTTGATATCTAGCTAGCTAGCAAAAGGACAATCAAACATTTTATATTTAGTACAAGTTTTTAAAATATTACAAAATTTTCCATGTATTATAGTGGTTGTACTGAATGACCTGATGTTTCGGGACATGTGTATGAGCAAGAGAAAACATGAATTTCACTACTGATTTTTTTTTTTACTTTGCTTCACAACCATGTGGTCCTTTGCAGGTGTCTGAATGATGTCACATCCTGTCACATGATATTGACCGCATGACTTGATCCAAAATGGTCGCTTTATATTGGTTACTCCGAATGACATCAATGAAATTCATTTTTCTGGACATTCTTTCTCATAACAAAGCAACGACTTCTACACATAATTTTAATACCATTTTGCACTATGTTGATATATGATGTTATACAATCATGCCAGAATAAAAAATATGTACATTAATTACATTTCAAGATATTTTAATCATGAATTAAATGGCTGTATTGGCCTTTGGACGGTTAAACCGAATGAACTTTTGACACTTCAAAATCTTTAAAATACCTTTATATGTAGCAAAATATAATTAAAACCTTTTGGACTCAATAAAACAGATCTAGTTGTACTACCTTGCATACATTGGATGCCATATCTTTGTTTTTTTTTTTTATTATTATTAAGGCCTTTGGACAAAAAAATGACCCGTCACGTCACTGACCCATAAATAGAATAGTAACATGCTACTTATTTGAAAATGTAACTCGGGTATGGATGAAACTAATAAACTGGAACACTGGAAAAATACTATTCTTAATGAGCATGTTTATCTTGTTTGTCCATTTAAAAAATGTCTAAAAATTATTTTATATAGAAAGAGTGTTTGCATTGTTCACTAAAACTACAACTAAAGCTATTAAAAAATCATTTTTGTTAATTAAAATAAAGATAAAATATAAATATTACATGAAAAACTTAAGCTTAAAAAAACGTAAAAATTAGGGAAAGATATTAAAGTGTTACCTTGGAAATTAACTGAAATAAAATAAGTTGAAGTACTAAAACAACTAACTAAAATTGAATTAAAAAATAAATTAAAACTAAATATGAAAATTAAAAAACTGAGTATAGAATAATAAAAATGAGTTACAAAATTACTAAAACTAAAAATACAATCAAAACTGAAAATATAAAAATAAAGTATATATATATAAAGTATTCAAAATATTAATAAATGCCATAAAAGTAATACTAAAATATCATTGTTGAGAAGCAACTTTGCTTAATACATTAAGCGTTTTCATAGACTGCATCTTGAATATAAGAATATTGTCTTATTGCTCTAGCAAGTTCTTATTGCAGATTTTTTCCACTTGTTTTGCATATAAACAAGTTAAAAACAAGTGGAAAAAATCTGCAAGTGCAGTATTAAAGATACATTCTTTGAAAACAAGCCTTAACATCTTATGCATCTTGCTACACTGATTTTTTGTTTTTGTTTTTTAAACTGGAAAACAAGTCAAAAATAAAACCTAATCAGAAACTTATTAAAAAGCTATGTTTGCAGTGTAAGTGGTATTTTTAAAATAGTCATAGTCACCACGCAGTATTGCTCTGCACCCTGAACAATAAGAAAATGCTGTTGGTTTAGAGATAAACAGAGGCTGGTTGCTCTGGCCAGGCAGTACTATGTTTAAACGAGGAGTTCTGGGCATCGAACCGCCTCTTGATGAAGAATTTAATGGACTGTCACCATCAATAGAAGCTCTGCACCAGTGCATCACGAGACACGGTTTTACAAGAGCCCACAGTGCCTAATGAATTGGACAGGGTGAACAGCCCATATGGAGAGGAGAATTGAAGAGGGCACTTCTGTGTGGTAAAATTGACCATCGAGTTGAATTAGTCATCCCGTGCGGACTCCAAAACAGTTGTCATTAAGTTATAAATGTTGTCGTTCACGGTTAAGCCGCGGGGCCTCTGAGGTCTGAATTTAACCCCAGTGAAAGTCCCATCTGAACGTGTATTCATTTCCAAAGAACAGGCTCAAGTGTCAGATCGATACCCCAAACAAACAGATAATCTCTGGCCACTTCAGAGATGACGAGCCAAGAGCTGAAATTCCATCCAGCGATGAGGCCCTCCTTCCTTCAGAGAGAAAGAAATACACTCAACAACATCCTTACAGTCAACAGTCAACAAGCAAGCTAACCGCTGGCGCACAACACAGAGGATTAGGAGATGCTGCAAAGACTGACACCTCCAGAGCTGCTGACGGAGAGTGTGGGTTTGGGCTTCGGAGATTAAGCCGAATCAGATTGTCGGTATTCATTTTGGACGGTGAGTGTGCGGGCAGCCTTTTGTTTCAGCAGCCCGTTTCAAACCAGGCTGCAGTTTTAAAATCCACACACAAAACGCCATCTGGATCATGGAGGAATCTGAAAAACTTGTTTTTACCAACAAACATATTCACAAATGTGGTCTGCTGAATTTGAACTGTGCGAGATATCTTTTATTACGTTTTATAAACATTGTTTTAAAGCTGTATTCAAAGCAGTGTTTTCCTACCACTTTGATCTGTCCAATTTGTTATATATGAGAATAATTGGTAACACTATACAATAAGGTCCCATTAGTTAACGTGAGTTTCAACACACTATTAAAGCAATATAGTGAGGCCTCATCCCTATTTTTTTGCATATGCCTTGGGTGGGAATTATTTAAATGAGGAATATTGTAACGTGTATGTTTCCAGTAGAAAACTCAAGACTACAACTGAGGCGTTTCAGGGAGTTCAGAAACAATGCTTAATGATATAGAGAATAACTCCCTTTGGAGTGACTTTGTGCTTTCTAACTTTGCAGACTTTTTTTTTTAATGCTCAAACAACAACATTACACACTAAAGAAAGTTGAAAATGTAAAAATGAATAATAGGTCCTCTTTAACCTTTGTTAAAGGATTAGTTCACCCAAAAATGAAAATTCTGTCATTAATTACTCACCCTCATGTCGTTCCACACCCGTAAGACCTTCTAGTGATGGGCGATGAGCTTTATGAATCTTTTGTTTTGAATCAGTGGTTCGGAGCGCATCAAACTGCCAAAGTCACGTGATTTCAGTAAACAAAGCTTCGGTACGTCATAAAGTGTTTGAAAATAAAATAAATTTCATTGGTTCACCATTAGGGGGCGTGACTTTGACAGTTTGATCTCTCTGTATCTCCCAGCGCTGTGTCAAGACATGCAAACACTAGTATATGAATGTTATAATGCAGCTAGAGTGGCAATCAAGGCTTCATCAGGACAGCATTCTTGCATGGAGAAGTGCGATTACACAACATTTTGTGTTTTTAAATGCAGTAGCCTAACTAATGTGCTCATTCACAGAATCAAACACTGCTGCATTTTATATAACACATTTCCTGTTATGAAATATGATATCGTTTGGTTCGTTGGGTCGGATTGCTTTCACATCACAAGCGAACCGCTCCAGAGTTCGTTTGCAATCGGGCCAAGACCACCTTGTTCAGGCAATCTCGGAGCGATTCTTTTGGTGCGGATCCGAGCGCGATTGCCGTGTTCACATATGCCTAAACGAACCGAGCCAAGGGAGAAAATGCACCAGGTTCCGAAACAAACGCAATTAAGGTGTGAAAACACCCTTAATTTTCTTGCTGGCAATGCAGGCCTCACTGAGCCATCGGATTTGATCAAAAATATCTTAATGTGTGTTCTGAAGATGAATGAAGGTCTTACGGGTGTGGAGCGACATTGGAGTAATTAATGACAGAATTTTCATTTTTGGTTGAACTAACCCTTTAAAGTTAGTTTAAAAACTATTCATGGTTCATGTTAGCTCATTAAAGAATATTAAAGATGCAAGTTTGAATTTTAATAATATCTCAGTAAATGTTGAAATTCATGTTGAAAAACATTCATGTCATCATTGAATCCATTAAATAGGCCTATCCAAACAAGGATATGAATCCAGAATCAACGTGAATCCATCCTACTAGAAAAATCCAACAGAATTTGAACAAATGTGTGCAGACCCTTCTCTTTCAGTAATTCATTAAAATAAAGCAATAAGCCCCAAGAAGCCGTGGTTTACAGTGAATTTAGGGTGGTTTTCCCTTTGCATTCTGGGGGAGGGGGGATGTCCCCTAGAATCGTCACCATCTTTCGCCACGTTAGCGACAGCCCTGATAACAAATGTATTCTTCTGTTGAACAATGTAGTTCTTCAGAAACAACGAAGAAACAACAAAGTGCACAGACGTACACAACAAAGACATACAGGAAAACATGCATCCACCAAATTGGGATTTTATCAATCAATATCAAGCCATCTTCTCAATTAATATTTACAGAATGGAAGGGAGGATCAATTGTCATGAAAAAATAAAAAATAATAATGATTTGCCATGAAATATGACCCAGACAGAGATTTACCCCTACGGTTGAAATTCAAGTAGGAAAATCCTACTTCAAATGACTGAATGGAAAGTAGCATAAGATAACATGCCGGTGATTTACATAAAATGAACTTTTACCTTAGTTGTTTTTATGCACAATAAAAGGTTTCAGTCATTATCACTATCTGTGACTATAAAGAGTGTCTTCATATCAAAACTCAAAGACAAGGCTCCTCACTATCTCTCCTGGACTGACGTATAGGATCAGTTGGCACAAAAATGGAGCCGTTTCAAGATAGATTTCTTGTCCTTTCTCGATTTACTCAGATAAACGGTTCTCCAGGAACGGATTTTGACCTACAGTACCTCAATTCATCCAGCCTCAATTAGGAGGATTTTCCTTTTCCTGTGTCCTATCACACTGCTGCAATGACACGGTATGATTCCCATCCGGCAGATTTTCTTACACACTGACGTTCAGATGAGAAGAGTCAATGCATCCTTTTCCAGTGTTTTACACCACAACTGCTAGAGGGCACAAAGACAAAGAGACAAAATAGTGGATGACAACCATAGGCTAACTGATGGAGGTTTGCATTCAAATGTAAGAATAGTTCACTCAGAAATTATTTATTTATTGTCATCCCTTACTTACCATTGTGTTGTTCCAAACGACTTGCTTTCTTCTGTGAAACACAAAATGAGGAATTTTAAAAACTTTTGCATGCAGTGAATTGGGACTGAGTATGTTGAGAGAGAAAAAAGATGGTTACACTTTATTTTAAGGTGTCATTGTTACAGTGTAATTATATATTTAAGTTATAAGTAATATTAATTAACAACATGTACTTACTATAGGGTTAGGGTAGGATTAGGGTTTGGTTAAGGGTTAGTTGCATGTAATTATGCATAATTACTATGGTAAGTACATGTAACAAGGACACTGTAAAATAAAGTGTTACCCTTTATTTTAAGGTGTCTTTGTTACACTGTAATTATACATTTAAGTACTGAGTAATATTAAGTAACTACAAGTACTTACTATAGGTTTAGGATTAGGGTTTGGTTTGGTTTAGGGTTAATTATGTAATTATGCATAATTTATAGTTATTATGTAACATATGTAACATTGACACTGTAAAATAAAGTGTTACCAAAAAGACACCATGAATAAAGCCTGTAGGACTCAGGCACTATATTTTAAGGTTTCTAAAATCATACAGAACAAAAGACTGAAATTCAAAACATAATTTAATTAAATTAAAAAGCCTGAAATTCAAATAATAAAACTTAAATTAAATTACCTTTAATTGCGTATTCATTTTTGCTGTGTTGAGAATTTTTAAACCATATACCTGAATTTTTGGTATTGTGACAAACTTAAAGGTGCAGTAAGCAATTTCTGAGAAACACTGTTGACATTTGAGATCAACCCAAACAAACACACCCCTCCCTTCATTGCTCCGCCCCCAAAATGCACAAACACACAATGCAAGAGTGGATGTTTCTTTATGAAAGCTGAAGTGAAGCAAAATAATGTTTCACAAAAAAATAAAGTGAAGATAACGAATGATTGACAAGGAAGAACAAAAAAATACATACAGTACATAAGAGTATATACAAGCAAGAGTTGGTTGTTAGTCGCTAGAATCAAAACTGTCCCATTACTTTAGCTAACATAACAACAACAGCATTTCTTGGTCCTGTGAAACATAGCAAAACCAATGTTACTGACGTATGGATCAGTAACAACGCGACCTCAGCGTCCATTTTAAGGACTTCCCACTAGAACTGCAGGAAAGCTTTTCTAATATTAACACAGGTCCAAAAGCTCTTGCCTGATCATAACCCTTCTATTCCCTTGTAATGTCACTCAGCCATCTCTCTTTCTACAGTCTTTCTTCAAATCTTCCTCTTGCTCAATCTCTCCTCCCCCATCATGAGTGAACACGCCCCCTACTGCTGATTGGCTACAAGTGTGTTGTGGCACTCGGTCCGGTCTACTTTCAACAGCGTTTCTCAGAAAATCGCAAGACATGTGAGAACCAATGGCATTAGGCTTTATATAATTTTTTTTTTTTTTTTACTCTAGCATCATCTGTCCATGTGGTTTACTCAGTTTTAGTACTGTAGTAATTTTTTTTTTTTTTTTTTGTCATTCTGTTCAGTCCTTTTTATTTGCTTTGCATATAGTAGGTTAAATAACTAAATTAAAAATCTATTCAAAGTGATATTAGTAGTAGTAGTAATATTCAAAAGTTTTCATCTCTCCATTTTATTTAATTTAATTTTGTTTTACTTTATTTTATTTATTTATTTAAATTATTTAATTATTAAGCTATACCTTTTGTTACTCTGGGAGCTTGACGGACTCATTCACTTTTAATATATGGAAAAGAATACCATAATATCCTGTCTAACATCTCCTTTTGTGTTGCAGAGGAAAAAGAAAGTTAGATTTAGAAAAACATGAGAGTGAGTAAATCTTCCTTTTTTGGATGAACTATTCCTTCAACTTCCCGTTCTCCAAGACATCACAGGAGGATTATTTCAGCACTTACTGTCTCATTAAAAAATTATGCCGGCGTCATTACGAACCTCTGGCAAACATGTTTAGCACGACCCATAGAGGGAAATGAACTACAGCTGATAATGAACGTCTGGAAGGGAGCTTATCTCAGATCATCCGGGAAAAGAGTAGCATGCATTGTGCAGTTTAATACTTTAATAGGAGCGCAGAGATGAGATGCAGACATGGTCCTCCTGTACAGATGTCCCATGTTTCTTTGTAAAGCTGAGAGAAGCAGCTATTTATAGATGGCAGCAAAAAGGAATCAAGAAACTAGTACATTTTTAAAACTAGTGACTCAAGACTCCAATCTCTCAGGCCTCTCTCACCGTTTCCTTGCATCTGCTCTTCCTCTCTCATCTCTGTTATGTCTGTCCAAAGTCGAGACACTTTGAATCAGACATGTTTTAAAATAGCATTAAGGTTATGTCACGTCCACAATGGTGGAGATAGTTCAGGGAAGTGTACAAAACATGTAAACATGTATGACAAGTTCAAATGGTTAGTTGACTGTTCAGATCAGTCGTTATTTACTCACCTTCATGTCATGTATGCGGTTATTTTTTTCCCTGGAACATAAAAGAAGATTTGGGCTGCTGTATAGAAAAGATAACTATTACATCCACCTTATTCCTGACGAGCCTACTGCGTTTTGAATTATGGGTGGCACTTCCGGTTTGGGGAACTTCCATTCAAAAAGACTGAAACGAAAAATTTCAAAACATAAGTTTTCCATAAATAAAGCTTATCCGTCAGTTCGACTGAATGAGCTGTCAATTTTCCTTCACGTTTTATTTTCAGACATCATGAGAATAACGTAACGCTTGGTATTTTAATGTGACATGTTATAACAAGAATATCTATGGCAAGAGCACTTTTCATTCGCTGCATTCTTTTCCTCGTGATTATTTTCTTTTTTACCTTTACATTCCGCTTTTATAGTATGAAAAAGGACAACATATACTGCACATTTGTGGTCTGTTCTCGCTATTTAATTTACGATATATCCCATCTCTCGTTTTTCTCCTCAAATCCTCACGTCTTGTTCCAGGTTTGTTTTCACAGGTAAATACAATTTAATATCTGTCAAAATGGCGGAAATCACTTTGAAATAGTATCATGCTGAAGTTAATGAACATTTTTGATGTGTTTTTGGTATGTTACATAACACAGATATATATTACTTAAGTGATATCTTTGGGGATATTCATGGTCTGTTTTTGAAAGTACCTTTTACACTTTTAAATGTCCTTTTAATGTGCGATGGTTGAAGGGTGAGCAGAATATTGTCATCTCATTTTATCCAGTTTTTTTAAAAAACAAAAACGTATTACTGCGTTCATAGAGCAAGCCTTTCACAGATTGTTTACAGCTTAACAGAAGTTACACCCATATTTCGCGCAAAGCGTCATGGGGCGTAGGAATAAGGTGGATAATATTTTATGTATTAAGAAATAAAAAATTATAAAATATAACGACTAAAATAAACTAATAAATACATTATATGTAAAAAAATCTCACCGACCCCCAAACTTTTGAACAGTAGTGTATAAACATTCTCACAGAAAAAAAAATAACATGCTTGGAATGACATGAATATTCAATTAGACTGAACTGTCTCTTTAAGGAAATCAAGCCCTGTACACGCTCAGTATTAGGTGAAGGATATCATGTCACAACTTACATTACAGTCTTCATGTTACAGTTTATTTACATAAGCAGCTACTCAATATTTCTAATTAACTACAAGTGCTTAATGTGTAGGTAAGGCCGAAGCTAGACACACTGAATATTTCAGTCAGTTTCTACAACATTACCTTAAAGGGTTAGTTCACCCAAAAATGAAAATCTTCTTTTCTGTGTCACTCTCATACATTGTTTACGTCCAGCGCTTCCAGGTTCTACATCAGAACGCCGACTCATTATTGGCCGGCTCCTGTGTCAGCATCACACGCATGCGTCGTGCTGCTCACGTGTACAGCTTTGGCCAATACTGAGCCGCCGTTCAGACGTAAACACTGAAGCCTTCACTGTGCTTACTGCGTCACCTGCGTGAGGATAATGACAGGGAAGAGAAGAGATTGTTGAATAAAGTCGTTATTTTGGTTTTGTTTTGTGCACAAAAAATATTCTTGTCGCTTCATAAAATTAAGGTTGAACCACTGCAGTCACGTCGACTGTTTTAATGATGTCTTTAGTACCTTTCTGGACCTTGAAAGTGGTAGTTATATTGCTGTCTATGGACGGGTCATATACCTCTTGGATTTTCATCAAAAATATCCTAATTTGTGTTCTGAAGATGAATGAAGGTCTTACAGGTGTGGAACGACATGAGGGTGAGTAATTAATTACAGAAATTTCATTTTTGGGTTAACTAACCCTTTAAAGTCTTGGCTACACAAAAGCTAATTAATACTTCCACTGTCATTGTCCTGGAAAAAAGGTACAGTTTATTAAACACACATTGACATTTTGTGACAACAAGCCCCTATGGCATAAATAAATTAAAGTGATTCCAAATATATAGATTTATCCACATTAATGCAATGGCAATAAGCCAGAAATTAAAAGTCTAAAATCAAAACAAAAGGTATAACATTATATAATGAACAATGTATGGTGACGACCATGAGGAAGAGGTCATAAACACATTCAAATGTTCAATCAAGTGACATTTTCTCACATACGGATGTCCTGGTGTGACACATTCTCCACCAACAGCTTGTGACAGATCTGTCCACACATTTCAGCATAATGCACGCACCAGCACATCTTAGCTGGCACAACATGGATTCTTAAATTTACGCATTCAGTGTGAAAGTCGGGCTTTATTCCACTCTGATGTCACGTTTAACATTTCTCATCTGTTGACAAGAAATAATTGAGTTATATTTCGTTGTGACAGGCTGAGGACAAGCAAATGATTGCCTCCATTTTTCTTCATCAATCCAATGATACCGTCTGTTTGCGTTGTATTACACATCTGCTCACGGTCAATAAGTGCTGAAGACATCAGGCAAGACCTCTCAGACTGGTCAGTGCCTTAAAGGGATAGTTCACCTAAAAATGACAATTCTGTCATCATTTACTCGCCCTCAAGTTGCTCTAAAGCTGTATTAATTTCTTTCTTGTGCTGAACACAAAGGAAGATATTTTGAAGAATGTGAGTAGCCAAACTGGTCCCCATTGACTTCTATTGTATTTTTTTCTATACTATGGAAGTCAGTGGGGACCAGCATCCGTTTGGCTACCCACATTCTTCAAAATATCATATTTTGTGTTCAGCAAAAAGAAGGGTGAGTAAATAATGAAAGAACTAGTGCGTAAATGATGACCTTTAAAGCTGAAGTGTGTCATTTTTGAGCCACTATAGCATCATCAAACAATATTGCAAAAATAATGATCATTTTCAGTGTGGTTTCCTGGACACATTAAAATAAATATATAAAAAAAAAAAAAAAAAAAAAAAAAAATATATATATATATATATATATATTTTTTTTTTTTTTTCAATTAAATAAAAAAATTAAACTAAAAAATAATATAATATATTTTTAATATATATTTGAAAAATAATAAAACGAAATTAAATAAAAAAAAACTATAAAAATTTAAATTAAATAAAAAAAATAAAAAATTTAATTAATTAATAAAAAAATAAATTAAATATTTTAAATATATATTTTAAATAAAAAAATAATTTAAATGAAATTAAATAAAAAATTAAAATTTAAATAAAAATGTCTGTGTCATCCTGGATCTGTATTTCTAGTTACTGTAATACTATGACAATTATTAATGTAGTCCTAATGTAAATGGATTAAGTAAACTTTTTAACAAGTTTAAATTCATTACACACATATAAAGCATTGTCAAAATTGTGTTGCACTGTCCCATTGTAATGGATTCAATTAAAAGAAAAAATGCTGACTTTATTTACAATATACAGCACAGACAAAACACACACTTTTTTTTTGACCGATCAGCATCTCAGTTTTATATTACATAATATGTACCCGGTCAAAGCGGTAATCAATGTAGCTAATATGCAGAAATTTTCATCTGACAGCAGAAATCTAAAAATAATGTCTCGGTCATGAAATATTAACCCTAGAGTGGCCACATGGGCAGTGGAACAGCTCAGCATGTGTGAGGGCGAGACAGTCAGGGACATTTGAGCTTATGCAGCACAATCCATCCCCTCATGGAAAAGCACATCACTCCTGCACGACACGAGGGGAATCACATACGCCGCAGGCCATTTTATTCATTCTCTGAGTTTCCTTTATGGAAACTGTCTCCAAACGCCCGCCACTACAGTACAGTTCTCTGCTGCTGTTTATCATCAAATATGGATGAAAAGACTTTTGTGAAGCTTGTGTTGGTCAGACAGTAATTCCATATGTCAGTCTGCTCTTTCTTTTTAAGGCAAGTACACAATGCAGTGACAGGTCATTCTAAAGGGCAATTTCATGGAAAAAGGTTTTGTTTGTTTTTTTGCTCTTTTTTGTTTAATTTACAAAACAAAGCTCCCTTCAAGTCCATACACAACAAGATACAAATATATATATATATATATATATATATATATATATACACACACACACACACATTACCAGTCAAAAGTTTGGACACGGTAAGATTTTTAATGTTTTTAAAAGAAGTTTCATCTGCTCACCAAGGCTGCATTTATTTAATTAAAAATACAGTAAAAACAGTAATATTGTGAAATATTATTACAATTTAAAATCTGTTTTCTGTTTGAATATATTTTATAAAGTAATTTATTCCTGTGATCAAAGCTGAATTTTCAGCATCATTGCTCCAGTTTTCAGTGTCACATGATCCTTCAGAAATCATTCTAATATGCTGATCTGCTGCTCAAGAAACATTTATTGTGTACAATTGTACAAAATATTTGTGTACAATATTTTTTTTTTCAGGATTCTTTGATGAATAGAAAGTTCAAAAGAACAGCGTTTATCTGAAATACAAAGCTTTTTTAACATTATAAATGTCTTTACTGTCACTTTTGATTGATTTAATGCATCCTTGCTGAATAAAAGTATTCATTTCTTTAATTTCTTGTTTTAGGATACAAGTTGTAGCAAATAATGATAGAAAATGGCATACATGGAGATGCTCTGGAGTATGAACTTGGTCTTCAGCCTCCACATCCCATCATAAAGCTTCCTCACAATTGTGTGCTGGTATGAAATATCCACATTTGAACATCACATCAATTTCTGATGGATAAAATCAAGTCCCATCCTACAATTTTGTTCCATTGAATATACTGTTCAGAATAATGTCACATTATGGACGTCAAATGTGGTTGTGAATGCTATTACATGTAGACATTAAGGGTCAAAGGAAATGGAAAATAGACATGTAAAACACAATTACTGTTCTGTAACTGTTTTGGTGCAAAAAATTAAATGCTACAAATGTGTAAAAGATTCTTGGCATGAATATAAAGAGCATATCATAAGTAATATCAAGAATTACTCACAAGCTTTCAATGACTGAACCAGCAGAGAAGGACTGGGCTGCAATGAGAAATGAGATGCAGTTAGTTGGTCGTACATTGAAGGCCGTTATCTAAATCTTACACAGAGACTGTGTCTGCAGCAGTGTAATTATGAAAGTTTAACACAAGGCACCTCATCATGCCACCTTTAATTAAAAACAGATTTCAAAGGTTGTTGGAGTGTCAGTTCAATTAGCCTTAACATCTGAATTTGTCGATTTCTTTCACCAGCTGAACTGAAAGTTGAGTTCACCTTAAGACACTTTCATTCCCAGTGGTGGAAAAAGGAAAGAGAAAAAAAATTAATACACACAAAAAACGAACTTATCTTTATAAAAGTCAATTTTTCATTAACAGAACATACTCATTACGTTTACTTCATATTCACAACCTTACACTGGGGAAAACAGATGCGCCTTTAGTCCTATTACAGCGTTTAAAAAGAAAAAATGTCCCCAAACGATCATTTGCTGGAAGGACACTAATTTTTAAATGATGTTGTGTTTTATTTACAAAACAAAATGGACTTTGGAACTTTCCACTAATAGGGCACAAAATAGTAAAACGTTTTTTCAACAAATGGTTAATAAAAGGAGGTGCTTAACCTTCAGAAAATGTTGATCATCAACTTTGGGAGGTAAAACTAAATTTTGCATGAGTGCTTTTTTTCTATTCATATTACATATAACAAAAGTTGTCTAAATACAAATATAAACACAAACCATGATTTAATTGCATGCAATAAAAAAAATTGAAGAAAATGTACAAAATAAATACATAATGAAAAATAAAAAATTGGAAAAAAAACTTGTTACTATAATTAACTGAATATCAGTTCTCACATCAATTTCTGATTGATAAAATCAAGTCCCATTCTACAATTTTGTTTCATTTAATACACTGTTCAGAATAATGTCACATTATGGAAGTCAAATGTGGTTGTGAATGCTATTACATGTAGACATTAAGGGTCAAAGTGAATGGAAAATAGACATGTAAAACACAATTACTGTTATGTAACTGTTTTGGTGCAAAAAAAAAAAAAGTTCAACAGATATACAGTATGATTTTAATTACTGGAACAGTCAAACGTGAAGATCTCTGGGACGGGTTAAAATCTCCATTTTAAACGTGTATAGAGATATTTGATCTGTTTCAAACTAACTCATTTGCATGCTAGATTAATTTTATGTTAGTTTGCCAAACTAACAGTAACAACTGAAAAGGTTTTATGGAAAGTGTCCTGCACTTTCTGTTTTTTGGTGCAGAACAGGTGTTTTGATGAAAAATGCTACCTATCAGATTGTGCTACCAACACTATATTTGCATTATTTTTAGGATAGGGTTAGGGGTAGGTTTGGGTGTTAAAGGGTTAGTTCACCCAAAAATAAATTTTCTGTCATTTAGTACTCACCCTCATGTGGTTCCAAACCCTCAAGAACTTTGTTCATCTCCGGAACACAAATTAAGATATTTTTGATGAAATTCGAGGTTTCTGATATGAATGTAAATGCTGTTTATGTTGTATAGACAGTGCAGCGCTTGTCAGAATGTCGACTCAGTATTGGCCGACGCTGTTCACATGAGCAGCAAGACACATATGTGTGATGCTGACGGAGCCGGCCAATAATGAGTCGGAACCCGGAAGCGCTGCACTGTGTTTACTATGTCAACAATGTAGGAGACTGACAGGGAAGAGAAGAAATTGTTAAATAAAGTCATTATTTTTGTTTTGTTTTTGCGCACAAAAAGTATTCTTATTCTTTATAAAATTAAGGTTGAACCACTGTAGTCACGTTGACTATTTTAACGATGTCTTTACTACCGTTCTGGGCCTTGAATGTGGTAATTACTTTGTTATAAGTAACCTCTCGGATTTCATCAAAAATATCTTAACTTGTGTTCCGAAGATGAACAAAGGTCTTACGGGCGTGGATTGACATGAGCGTGAGCAATTAATGACAAATTTTATTCTTGGGTGAACTAACCCTTTAATAAAGCCTCAAACCCCATCACACCACATGAATGTTATGCTGGTAGCACAATCTGATAGATAGCATCTTTCCTTGTCTACTGGAGTCCACAGCGTTTCGCGATATTTACGTAACCCATTTAACTAGCCCCTTTGTGGTGCTCATATTCAACATTTCATACACCTCACCTTGTGTTAATCTTTAATAGTCTGTCCTACTTCAGTCTGAGCACATTTTTTCTGTGTGTATCTGTCAAGGATATCAACATGTCCCAGTGCAGGGTCACAATCCAGGGTCATATGATAAGGGTTTTAAATACATCAGAGCGATACGACACCTAGAACCTTTCTTAGAGGACGGAGGCAATGAGATCTGTTTGCTTTCTAACTAAGGAAATGTGCTGGCAAAATATTTTGGGAACGCTGAAGTACAGTACAAGTCTTTCTGCACCTATTGAATGCTCTGATCAATATCCTCAAATGCAAATACAGAAACAAAAACTTGCAAACGAAGCAAAATGATTTTTGACAGCTGCATTTCACATTTGTCCTTTTCAAAGTGCTTAACTCTGGGTTTACAACTTTATTAACTCTTAACCCAGGCTTAAAAACATCCATTTTTAAACCTGGGTTAAGCAACTCTTCACACTTAGCATGGCATACCCAGAGTAATGAAGCATGCTAAATGTATACCATGTGAATAACTAATTTTAAGGTAAAGTACGAACAGCATGAAACTAGATGCTAACCTAATTATGTGTGAATATTTCAAACTTAAATGAAATGTTTTAAAACCAAAAAAATACATATTTAAATGATTCTTAATTTTAACAGTGGCCTAGAATGCATAAGGTGATGCTACGCTGAAATTACATGACCAGCTATGTCTTTTTATTGAACACTTACCTCAAACTAACATTTTCCAGAGAACATCAACTGAAGTCAGCATGCAGTAACATCTCCTGACCACATGGGTGCTCCAGAGCTAATGGGGGCAGCAGAGAGGCTCATGTATCGGTTGTTTTAGGAAGACAAATAAGAACCAAGTAAACAAAATCATGTAGGAGTGAACAGGCCTGTCGTAATACTGACATTTGCGGTCTTTGATCGCAATCACTTGTCTACTTACATGATGCATTTCCGGTATTTGGCGGAAAGAATTCAGGTACACTAGTTCCTAAAAATGATGAATGATGGAATACATATGCTTAATGTCAAATACAACTCTGAAACAGTATTAGAGATTTTAGTGGAGTTAGGATTTAGTGTGCGTTAGGGTCGCTAAGCTTTGCTATTTTTCATGTGAAGTCTTGAGAACTTGTTTAAAAATATTGTTTTTGGTCATGATTCGAGGGTTTAGAAACAAAATTTATGAGACAGTTGTTGGATTTCACTGGCGATTTCAAATATGAAATTTAATTGAAATCTTGGCAAACCGCTTAGGAGAATTTGATGTTTCCCCATTCAAAGAGATAGGAGCTGCACTTGCAAGAGGCGTTTCAAAGATGGCCGCTGTGAAATGACTTGTCTTAAAGGGACTTTGGCTTAGATTGTTAAAATAGGGCCCTAAATGTCTATCCATGACAAGAAAAGTCCTTTCAAAAGTCATATTTTGATGACATTCTTTTGAATATTAGCTGGTAAAACCAGGAACACTTTTTAGGAAAGTAAACAAAGGCAATTGTGATTTAAAGTAACTATTGACTTAAAGTAGTGAGTGAGTGTTTTGGTGACTGTTGGAGAACCACTTACCAAAGGCATCATGGGAGTATCATGCATTTCAGAATGGATGTTTTCTCTAACACCCACAGGAGCAATTCTCCTACCCTTTCCATCAACCGCATACAATTTCTTCAAGTCCAATGTCAATACAAGGGTTCATGGCTAAATTACTGCAGCAAACGACACAAAAGAGTTACAACAGTGATTTCGATATTACTAAGGTTTTGAATTTATGGCCAGACTAGACTACATAGTCACAAACAATAACCAGAGGCAAAGACGGTTATGTGAAAGGAGCGCCAATCAATGCAGGATATCCCTAGTCACCTGTACAGTGATAAACCAGTCAAAATGTAGAAATACAAGAAGTTAGACCTCACAGGAGAGCTTTAAACATGACGTAGTGTTATGTCCACAGGTGTAGGTACGGTGACTACGAATCAATGCTTTAATCATTTAAGATGCTGAAGAGCCTCTCGGCTACATTAAATCAGCAACTAACGAGCGACCACGAAGCGCGTGCTGAAATGATTCAATCCTGCTGATTCTATCATACTATTTTTCTGTCCTGAGTAATTCCCTTCTTTATTAATTATTGATTTGATATCAGTCAGTCCACTAATGCCCAGTTTAGCAGTGTCAAACATAAGTGTGAGTTTCAGTGACCTCAAAGATAAAGCACTTCATAATTGAGTTCAAGATTACAGTTTTTGGCCGAGGGAGATGTGTACCGTATTTACATGGATTCGTAAGGAATAATCCAAGGCTAGGTGTGCACTGTAAACCCTAACGCTCAAAATACTTAATTGGTTTGAGTAGGGCAAACTCAAATTAAACAAATTAGTTTAAATTAACTTTTATGAGTATTTAGAACTTTCTTTTTCTTTTGAGTTCATGAAACTGACACATTTAAGTTATCTGAATTGTTCATTGTTTTGAGTTTTATGAACTTGTTTCTTTTAATTTAGACAAACTTAATTTTACCTGAAACTGGGCTGGGATTTTGTATTTCCCAGCATGCTTTGCCATGACAGTCAGAAGAGAGAATAAATGCTAAAATTAAGTGTTATATAATGTTTTTTTTGTGCAAGATTAATGTTAAGTGGGGGATTATTTAATGCTTTGCTATCCCAATTTAGAAGAGTTCCTGTTATGTGGGTTTTTTGTGAGGGGGACATAACTGATTACCTAAAATTTATTGAGTTATGCCAACTTATTTGGGTTTACAGTGTGCATTAAATGACTAAATGAACAACAGGGAAGCAAATAACCACCCAACGTGAAGCAAAATGCACCAGTTTCACAACAGATTCATTGAGACTCCTGGGCAAACTACTGTATAGCATCATTTTACATTTTTATTTTAACCCACATACAAAATGATACATTTTAAATCTGCTGCTCATTAATATGTTTTAGGCCAGTTATTAACATCATCTCTAGTTAATACTGTCACTGGGATTCTCATTGTTTTTTTGTTTTTTTAAATTTTTATTTAAATAAAAAACATTTAAAGATATTTAAAAAAAAGTTAATATTTTAAAAATGCGTATTATATACATACACACACGCACACACACACACATATATATATATATATATATATATATATATATATATATATATATATATATATATATATATATATATATATATATATACACACACACAGGAAAAACTTATGATTTTCATAGGAACAAACATGTTTTAATAAGAAATAGGCTTTATAAGAAATAATGCAAAATACAAATGGAAGCCTGTTTTTCAAACAAGGGTTATTTTGAGATTAAAGTCACATATTTTGTGAGATACAGTAAAGCCACTATTATGACAAACAAAGATGTAATTACAGTTTTTTAACTGATGCAGAAACAAGCTTTCATAAAATGGAATGACTGGTAATAAATATTTATGGCCAATAAATTTTCTCAATTCACTCACCATTGGTAGGTGTGGCAATGTAACCCTTTCATCTATAAATGTGAGAATATCATAAAGTGAAACTTGAATGTCTTCTCAAAAAGATCAAAATGGTCTATTTAATAGGGGATGTTGCTCATTATAAGGATGAAACCCAATACAGAGCAGTGGAGCCCTTCAGCATATAGTGTTGATTAGAGATCACACTCACTGAACAGTAACAAAAATGACAGCAGTATTTGAACGGCTCCAATTAAATGCTGCTCAATGATTCGTGTTATTTGTTTGCACGGTTCTTACAGGCATCACTGATAGTGCGGTAAACACCGCTTGTGCTCAGAGGAGAAATTAACGAGCGTATTAGACAAACACTCAGAGTAAAATGGGGGCGTGCTTGTGTGTTTAGTCCACTGACCTGGGAAGGAACCTGCATTTATCATTTTAAACTTGTATGACTTTCTAATGTGGAAAATAAAACAAGATTTTTATTTTTCTTATTTTCATTGTCCATACAAAGAAAAGTCAATGGGGTCCAATGTTGTTTTGGACCCTCTTGATGGTCAATGCATGAATTCTTCATTATATATTTTTTTTTTTGTGTCCCACAGAAGAAAGAAAAGTCATACAGGTATGGAACAACATTAGAGTGAGTAATTAATGACAGAATTTTCATTTTTCGGTGAACCATCCCTTTAACTTTCAACCAAATGTAATGCACTTTTCTTATAACCCCAATTCCGGAAAAGTTGAGACGTTTTTTAAATTTGAATAAAATGAAAACTAAAAGACTTTCAAATCACATGAGCCAGTATTTTATTCACAATAGAACATAGATAACATAACAAATGGAGAAATTTGACACTTTTATCCACTAAATGAGCTCATTTCAAATTTGATGCCTGCTACAGGTCTCAAAAAAGTTGGCATGGGGGCAACAAACGGCTGAAAAAGCAAGAAGTTTTGAAAATTTTCAGCTGGGAGAACATCTAACAACTAATTAAGTTAATTGATATCAGGTCTGTAACATGATTAGCTTTAAAAGGGATGTCTTAGAGAGGCAGAGTCTCTCAGAAGTAAAGATGGGCATAGACTCTCCAAACTGTGAAAGAGTGCGTAAAAAGATTGTGGAAAACAATTTTCCTCAACATCAAATTGCAAAGGCTTTGCAAATCTCATAATCTACAGTGCATAACATCATCAAAAGACTCTGGAGAAACTGGAGAAATCTCTGTGCATAAGGGACAAGGCCGAAGACCTTTATTGGATGCCCGTGGTTTTCGGGCCCTCAGATGACACTGCATCACTCATCGGCATGATTGTGTCAATGACATTACTAAATGGGCCCAGGAATACTTCCAGAAACCACTGTTGGTAAACACGATGTGCCGTGCCATCTGCAGATGCCAACTAAAGCTCTATCATGCAAAAAGAAAGCCATATGTGAACCAAATGTGGGCCAAGGCTCATTTAAAATGGACTGTTTCAAAGTGGAAGTGTTCTATGGTCAGACGAGTCCAAATTTGACATTCTTGTTGGAAATCACGGACACCGTGTCCTCCGGGCTAAAGAGGAGGGAGACCTTCCAACGTGTTATCAGCGTTCAGTTCAAAAGCCAGCATCTCTGATGATATGGAGGTGCATAAGTGCATACGGTATGGGCAGCTTGCATGTTTTGTAAGGCACTATGAATGCTGAAAGGTATATAAAGGTTATTTCAGCAGGACAATACAAAACCACATGCAGCTATTACAACAGCATGGCTTCATCGTAGAAGTCTGGGTGCTGAATTGGCCTGACTGCAGTCCAGATCTTTCACCTATAGAGAAAAATACGTCAAAGACGACCACAAACTCTTCAGCAGCTGGAAACCTATATCAGGCAAGAATGGGACCAAATTTCAACACCCAAACTCCAGAAACTCATAAACTTGATGCCCTTTGACGTCTTCACACTGGAATTCGGAATTCGGGTTTTAAATAAAACAATTTAACATCAAGGAAAAACCTGTGATGTATGATTTGTGGTTCCTCTAGCTCAACTGGTACAACATGACACTAACAACGCCAAGGTCATTGGTTGGATCCCCAGGAAACACCTGTGCTGATAAAGAATTACACTATTAAAAGCATCCGTCAAATAAGTAAAATGTACATTATGAAGCAAGCATATAAAGTTTGACACACAGACATAGTTTTGTCCAGCCATTCTTTATTATCACTGCAAGTTATGCAAGTCTGAACATGACAATGAAATGCACATAAATAAATATTAGTCGTACAGACGTAGTGGGAGATCGGACATTAATAATAGAATCTGCTTGCATGTAATTAGTGATGATTAACTGATGGTCCTAATTAAAGAAAAGCTTGTTTGGCAGATACTAGTTTAAAAAGGCAAAAACTGAAACAACTCTGAGCTTCATAGGCAAACATCCTTCATCTTTTTGAGCACAATGATCCAGGTGAATTTTGGTATGTCAGTTTCCTCAATGGCAGAAATGAAGAATATCATATATTTCCTACTTCTGCATGGTATAAATGGATGCAATATGGAAAAGCATTCCGTCAAGATCACCTTTAGAAGTCAGAGAGAGGGATTTAACAGGCATTTAACTCACCAATCACAAACGTCACGCTCATGTGCCAAGAACATGGAAACGAACCGTTGTCATAATAAAGCTTAAAGCAATGCAAAGGCTTGAAATAGAATGGTAATCATTCAACATCTCACACCTAATAAAACATAATTTTGCCAAGGTGAATATACACGTATATATCTCTAAATTAATACAGAACCGTTGATGAATAAGGTGGACGTGAGATCCATAATCTCATGTTACTAAATGTTCAATCTACTATGTTCTGTTGTGCAATCAGAACGAACTAAACAAATAATAATCTCATAGTTGTTTGGTCAATATTCAATGCCTCTAAAATGATCAAGACAGGGTAGATGCCATATTTAATTTGACATGAATGAAAATGAGGCTGATATTTCATCAACTCAATGATGACTCAACTCAAAGGGATAGTTCACCCAAAAGTGAAAATTATCCCATTATTTACTCACCCTCAAGCCATCCTATGTGTATATGACTATCTTCTTTCAGACGAACACAATCTGAGATATATTTAAAAATATCCAAGCTTTATAATGGTATAGTGAAGGAGGGGTCAGATTTTGAAGCCGCCCAAAAAAATACATCCATCCATCATAAAAATAATCCATATAGCTCCAGGGGGTTAATAAAGGCCTTCTGAAGCGAAGCAATGAGTTTGTGTAAGAAAAATATATTTAAAACTTTATAAATTCACATAACTAGCTTCCGGCAGATGACCGTACATATACTGCGCAAGTCGACTTGCGCCAAATGAGTAACCCCTGACGCAGGAAGTAGGAGTTGCGTAAGCTTAGACGCCTCTCACTGTTTAAACAAATAGGGCTGGGCAACAAACTCAAGCTCCTCTTCTCTTATATTGAAATCCACAGACATTTCTCTTAAAAAAATTCTAGTTTTAGACTTCTAAATTCAAGACCGGTGTTTTGTTTTGCTCTATCATCTGCGCTTCCGTGTTCATCATTGCGTCATGTCAGAGGTCACTCTTCTGACTCAAATCGATGCGTACGGCCGTCAGCTAGTTATTGTAGTTAATAAAGTTTCAAATATGGATATTTTTCTTACAAAAACCCATTGCTTCACTTCAGAAGGCCTTTATTAACCTCCTGGAGTTGTATGGATTATTTTTCTAGATTTTTTTTGGGCTTCAAAATCACACCCCCCGTTCACTACCATTATAAAGCTTGGAAGAGCCAGGATATTTTTTAAATATATCTCTGAATGTGTTCACCTGAAATAAATTACTCATATACACCTAGGATGGCTTGAGGGTGAGTAAATCATTAGATAATTTTCATTTTTTGGTAACTATCCCTTTAAATATGGCATATTCTTATAAGAGCTGCTGGTTACGTTTGAAAAAAAAATCAAGACACAAGAGTGCTTGACATCAGTACAAGCAGTAAAAATATGAAGTGAGCCTGAGGACTGACAGCAAAATATCAGTCAAATGACCACACGATTAAATTAACTTGACACTCTCCAAATAAAACAGTTCTGTGTGTGCACGTATCAATTTAAAACGTTCACGAAAAGCGGAATGCATAAAAGCAAAATCATGTCGCAACACACGGGCGTCGACACACACGGGCGAAACTGGCTAGCTTCTCATGGGAGTTGAGCAGGAGTCAAGTGCGCACTGTGAGAAATTGTTCTGTTCCCCAACAGTGCCGTCAGTTCTGAGACAGACAGAGAGGTGTCAAATTGAGTCGTTAAGCTGCAGAGAGATTGCTGCTTAACGAGGGGAGTCCAGGGAGCCGCTTTCCTTCACGGGAACATTTTAAGAGCCCTACAAAAATGCTCATATAATTATCGCAGCAATTAAATCCAATCTCATTCTCGCCGGAAAACTTTCCTAATTTTTTGATATAATGAACCTTTCAGACAAGAGCAGCATACCATAAGTAGACGTGATGATGTTTGGATTTTCTGGCACAAATAAATACAATTTAGATGAAAAGATCCGTTCTACGCCCCATATACACACATTCACGCACAAAATAAGTGTCTTTAGCGAATCAAATATACAAAACAGGCAATACAACAGTGATAACAGTTTGAGGACGCCAACATTGGACACGCACTTTCCTGAACAGGGCAATTAGTGGTAGGTAGAGCAGTCCTGCTTGGACCACCGAGGCCATGCCACTGTCCCGAGCAGACGGGACACGGATGTCAAGCAGCCAGGGTTTGCTTGAGCCCCTCTTATCCACCAGTTCTTTTCAGTCATAGACACACAACATATAAAGTGTTACGTTACATTCAGTAGTATGTGAATCACAGATGGACTTGATCTGTTTCAACCCTCTGTGCTCCTAGTACATCTGAGATTGTTGGAGGACTTTGTAAGAGATGGATGTAGTTTCCTCTTGGTAGCCGTGAAGAGATAAGAGAACGAGAAAGAGAAGGCTACTGAATCATCGGATGGATGATGTCCAGTTTTAGCCTGTGGCTTTGGAGTTTTCCGCAGGGGTACCGTCTCTACTCATGCGCACAATCTCCTGAGACAAAACTTCCAGATCCTGCAAGACAAAAAGAGAGTTTAAACATGATACTGATAAAGATCACAGTTATAGTATTAAAAATGTGCAGTAGTTGCATACTGTAAATGTTTATTTGCGGTGATGCCACCCTGCTAGGCTTTACACATTAGCTTGAACCCAACCCAGAATATGTGGGGGAAAAAAAGCAAAAAGCTATGAAGGACCCATTAGGCAGTCAGGCCTGAGTTCAACTGCAATCTCACATGGCATTATACTATCATTCTCTCACAACCACACACTCACACACAACAGCAGAGGCAGCACTCCATGCACCGTGTGCTCACTCTAAAGCCAAAAAGCCATCAAATATTAAGTGGGCTGTTTGTTTCAGGGCTGGTGGCCCCAACTACCAGTAAATATTCATGAGGTAGTTACTCGCCGGATTAGAGAGAGACGTCGAAAGTCAACAACCGTAGACTGCGGACATTTTGGTCTGTAGTTATGGCTTCTCCATTGATGGTTTGCTCTGCAAAAGTCAGCCAAAATTCACCCCAAAATGAACAGAAAGAATGTAATGCAAAAAAACCTGAAATTTTATAACTGAATATTTACATAAACATTACATAAAAAGAGAGACCAAATACAATTCTATTTTGTATTTTTACACTATGTAAAGTTCTATTCATAAAACCAAGTATGAATTTCATCAAGTTGGTGTTTTAATGCATTTTTACATTTATTCCAAAATAATAACTAAAGCCAATAGTAACAATTTAAACAATATACTGTATATTATTTGTGAACTAATGTTAAGCTTTTCTTTTTAATAGTCAACTTATTTTCAGCCGTCATCAAGCTTGTACGCACCGGTCAAAGACACAGACACAAAGATGTACCTTTAATTTCACCAAGCTGATAGCTCACTAAAACCCCCCACAGTCATGTTTTCAGGCAAGTTCAAGTTTGATTTTGGCGTGTCAAAGCAGTGATATCAAAGTGGCTGGGTTGTTTACTTACTTTTTAATTAGTCTTCCCATTAACACCATCATTGTCTTCATTCAGGCTGACACGAGAATGCGTACGAAAACAAGAGGCGGGATTTATCACACAAACCAATTCATAGTTTTCAGTCACGTGACTGTCGTGGAGCCTTGGCGGGCAAAACAGCTATGTAACTGCAGCACAAGCCTGTCAATTTTCCATCTTAAAAACAAAAATATGTGAGCAAGATGCAAGTTTTGGGCACTTGTAATCCATACACAGCACCTGCAGTGATTTCAATCACTAAAAACAGCGGGATGATTTTTTTAAAAGCTAACGTGAAAAACACTAGGGTGGGTTGCACCAATAAGGATTAAATTAAGCAAAGTTTAACACTAATCAAGGATTTGTTGATCTGGGTTTTATTTTAAATCGAGTTGTGTTGCACCACTTTATTTTAAACACAGATTAACTACGCAGAAAGACCGTTAGAATTAAAGGGCTGATCAAGCAGCATAGGCGGAGGGTGAACCGACACCAGGCAAAAGAATCCTTAGTGCAACCCTAACCCTAAGTGCCTTAATGTACTAAAACAGTGATATTAAAAGATCAAATCAGTTTAACCCTTTTTGATGATGCATACTATATACAGGCGAGCAGATGTGCCCAGAATATGAACGCAACACATTTTCTTTATAATGGTTTTCAATGGAAAAAACGCTTAACGAGAAATCTCGTGTTGCATTAATATTCTGTGTTCATTTGTTTGCCTGTACAAAGTATGCATAATCAATAAGGTATATACTGAATTTGGTCTTTTAACATCACTGTCTTACTACATTAGATCTTACTACAAACCTGGTAAAAATGACTGGCGGGCAATGGAGGAAAGCATTGTTTTGCCTGCCGGGGGGCGTTCCCCTCAGGGCGTGACGTCACGTGAAAACTATCAATTATATCCAATCATAACCGATCACATCCAATCATAGCGAGATGGAGGCATTGCCTCCTCTCACGTGACCTTCCCCCTGTTCATTCTCAATTACCCCCCACTAAACTTACCGCACGCTTTAGGGGGTCTGTTATAAGTCAATGGGATCAGGGGAGGCAAGCCTTCCGCTGTAACTTTACCTGCTGGTGTCGCTGTTGGACAGTGTTACTTTATAAAAACAAATGACTTTTATACTTTTTAATGTTACATTTTGTAATATGGTGGATTTGGGTAAATTGTCATGAAAATGTTACCCTACAAAATAAATTGAATGTTTAAAAAAAAAAAAAAAAAATCATTTTCTTTATTTAAATGTCCTTTTTATTTTGGGGTGAAATGTGACAGACAAAATGCGATTTAGACTTTTATAACTATCAGGGGACATATATTCGAGCTGTTCTAAAGTGGCATCAGTGTCATATAAACCTAAAATACACTTTGATGGCGTGATGAGCCCCATCACAGACAGATATACAGAGACAGAAAACCATGAAGTTTGTGGCCATGTCTTGAACTGCTGTAGATTGAGCTCATCAGCTTTTAAGCAGCTCCAGATTGTTCTCATCTCGTCTGCAGGAAAACTGAACACTTAATCGGTTGTTAACGAGCTTGACGCATCATCGGCACTCACTATTGCAGCAGGCTGCAGGATCGTTTTCCAGCGTGTTGCTGTATTGAACACCATCTACAACAACGAAACCTGCAAATACACATCTTATGCACATTTAAGTACATATACAGTAATCCAAAGCATGAAGATGACTAAAAATGATGACATTTTAAGTGCTACTACTATATAATTACTTTTAGTAATGATAATCAATAATGAAAATCAAAAATGATAAAACAATTCCACTTCCAAACTATAGTTGAGTCTAAGTGTTGACAGGCGTGTGCATGTTACAGCTTCAAAAGTGGCTCACCCATTTTAAAGTTGGATCTGTGTCACACTGCAAATACAACTAAACTTGACCAGACTTGAACCTTTATATGCTCCTCAAGATGTTTGCAAATCGATTTCGAAAGTTTCCTGTTTTAGTTATGTACAAGCTTTGCAGAGGGATCATCACTCCATCTTGGTCTTAGTTTGCATCGTTTGTCTCTGCCAAGGTTACGACAGGGTGTTTTTGTAACCTACAACTCCCCCTGTGCACCAACACACACACAAGATGCACTCCGCCAAGATCCAGACTGTCTCCAGGCCTCACATCGGCTCAAACACCCCTTTTAGTAAGGATTTTATTCGCATTCACAAAACAGAGTGCAAACAGCACATATTGGTGCATTAATAAAGAATGTAACGGATGTGAAGCAGCAGGTATGCATATATCGTCTCTGAACGTGGCTCATCCAATCAAATTTATAATATATTACTGTTGAGAGTCTTTTGTTTTTAACTCAAGCCACTGTTTTTTCACAGCTGCTAAAATTATTCATTTTACATGAATTGTCTTCTGGATTGCATCCGTCCAGTTCTATGCAGAGAAGATAATCAAATAAAATGAAGTACTTTCATTTGTGAAGTATTCAAATCAGTGGATTATACAAAATAGGCATTACTGAATGGTTATGTAATCTTTTAAGACAATTTTGGATTGAATTTGATTTGTTGAATTTACAGCTAAAAATAAGCATGTATGTATTTTAGCAGATGTTTTTATCCAAAGCAATATTGCATTAATGCATTCAAGGTACAGAAGGTACAGTTATTTTTTAGAAAAAGGAAAAAAAAGTTTCTTGATCAGCAAATCAGCATATTAGAATGATTTCTGAAGGATCATGAGATACTTAAGACTGGAGTTATGATGCTGAAAATTCAGCTTTGCATCACAGGAATAAATTAAAAGCTATAATACTATAGCTCATTTTTATGTATTTTTTATTTAATTTTTATCAAATTAAAAAACAACAACACATGGCTTCACTACAGGAACAAACCTCCCATTAACGATGTGCTCTGGAAATATCAAGAGAGGTGTGAGAGGTTAATTGTCATTAGTCAATCTGTGTGATGGTGTAATCCCATCAAACACATCACCCTGCAGGCTTCCTGACGTGCACTTTCTATTCCTGCTCCTAGAAACATTTTAGCATTAACAACACGCCCACCCTCTGGTTGCTGATGAATAAGACCTCTCAGTGGAGTCTCAGGGCCATGACAGCAAGCCACCTACACACACACACACCCCACAAATGCATGATCACACACACTGCCGATCACACTGTCAGAGGGACTGCAGCTACCTTCTTATCTACCAGGTGGAAAACTCATGGTCAGTTCACCTTGATTCAACTGAATGAGTCATTGCTCAACACGGATCAGCTCTTTACTCCCTATGAAGCATCAAATGTTTCACATTTTTTAATCAATGCTATGCCAAGAAGCTTGACTATTCCCAGTAAGACCCACTTGAAATCTGCACTATTTTTTGCAGATCCTGCAGTTATTTGTAGAATTAGTAGCATCCTGCAGAATTAATTTAAGCAAGATAAAATTACCAGAAGTATAAATACCAGGTAGGAACAAAAATACTGTATTATTAAACTTTAACCTTAAATTAAAAAAAAAAAAAAAATGAAATCCACAAATCAAAAATATAAAATAAAATAAGAAAATGTATAAAGTAAAAAAAATTGTATAAAATAAATGTATAAAACAAAATAAATGTATAATAAAATAAAATAATAAAGCAAAGTATAAAATAAAAAAAAATAATAAAACAAAACAAAAAAACAAAACAAAACAAAAAATAAATTAAAAAAAAATAATAAAATGCATGCTGTATATTAAGTTATTCAGGTTGACTTAATTGCAGAAAATAAAAAACAAAGAAATTACAATACAGTGCTGGCTTGGAAGCAAAAATGTCTTAAACAAAAATGTATAAAAAAATGTATAAAATATAAATAATACAATTAAAAATAATAAAATAAAATAATGTATAAAATAAAAAAATATATAAAATAAAATAAAAAAATGTATAAAATAAAATGAAATAATGAAATGAAATGAAATGAAATGAAATTAAATTAAATTAAATTAAATAAAACAAAACAAAAAGGACGCTGTATTTTAAGTTGTCAGGTTTGCAATTGCAGAGAATAAAAAAAGAGAGAAATTACAATACAGTGCTGGGTTGGAAGCACTGCAATCTTGAGGAAAATCAAAAGGAGCAGAATATTGTTGTGATGTTCATATTCTGCTGATATCTACTGAGCTTTCTTGAAGGTCTGCGCACACAGATTTCATGTGGGCCTAATAATATCCTTTCAAAAGAAGGTTTTATAGTCAACCTAAACTGACCTTGTTCATAAAAGTTTGTTTTTCCCATCCCAAATGGCTTGTCAACCTTCTATTTACCTTTTGTAGGTGCATGTTCTTTGTCAGTTGCTCTTCCAGCATGTTCTGCAGCTTTTTGTTCATCTCACGCAGATTCTCATCTCCAGGTTTCACTAAGTCCCTCAGCACAGAACTCAAACTTCCACGCTCACCCTGAGCACCGTGGACCACTCCAACTCCTCCTGATACATCTGAGAGAAAGAGAGAGAAAAAGGTGCAATTTTAAAGATGGCAAACATTCTATCATTCCAGCTTGTTCTTTTTAACCATGTTTTCCCAAGTAATGCCTCAACACCCATGAATAAAGATGATCTCTATCAGGGGGCCATTAGTGTCTGCTGAGTGAATACAGAGTGCTTGCGTTTAGAGGAAAACATTTCTAACGGCTCTCGCCTCACAAGCCACAACATTTACGAACACCTCGAGTGCAATTATCTGCAGGTTTGACGAAAAGCCATGTACGTCTTAACATTGGCAATTAAACACCGTTGCACATTCATGAGAGCCGCCGAGAACAAATTCTAGCATTTAAGAAATTCAAACCCCAGTTAAGGTAGAGAGACTGACAGTAAAGATGGAGTCAAATTAAAGGCAGCCTGACAAGGTCTGTCAACAGGGTTCATGACAGTAACACACAACCACGGAAATGACCGTAAGCAGGGGACATCGGTGTGGGGTTGTAACTGGACAAGGTGGTGTGTTAAAAAATGAAAGATGTTGCTTAATTGATGATTAAGGGAGGCGAGTGTGCAGAAAGGCTGAGATACTGCAGGCCTCTTATCTGCACATTGGAAAGCCTCCTTAAAGGCTGGCTACTAAGATGTTGTCAGGTTCCTGGTGAACTGTCAGATAGTTTAGTGGAGTTTTTTCCTCTGAGGGAGGACAGGGAATCGAGCTGGCCAGCCTCTGCGTGTCAAGGGCATAAGCAATAAGTTCGATCGAGCTGCTTCTTTCTCGGTTTTCACTTCATCTGGGTGAGTGGAGACATTCAAGGTCAGCTCAGCAGTGTGTCCCTAAACGGTGCTGTCAAATAACCTCTTACACCTGTGGTCTGATGATGGAGCACATGGGAAATGTGTCACTTCCTGTGGGTGTTTAAATGCAGTTTCCAATAAAATCGCTGAAAAGGCAAATACCCAAGTGAAAACCTCTGTTAACTGAAATATATATATTTTAGGATAGAATATATTGCAAAGAAACTTAATGCAGCTATTAAATTAAACCAGTTAACACTGCAAAAAACAAAAACTAAAAGTAAACCATAGAGTGAAAAAATAGCAAATCTAAACTAAAAATAAAATAGAAAAATACAAAATTCAAAATTACAATTTTACTGGCAACAGCTGCCCCTTAAAGGGATAGTTCACCAAAAAAATTGAAAATTATCCCATGATTTACTCACCCTCAAGCCATACTAGGTGTATATGACTATCTTCTTTCAGACGAACACAATCTGAGATATATTTAAAAATATCCTTGCTCCTCCAAGCTTTATAACGGTAGTGAACGGGGGGTGTGATTTTGAAGCCCCCCCCCCAAAAAAAAAAAAAAAATGTATCCAATCAATCAAAAAAATAATTCATACGGCTCCAGGGGGTTAAAAAGGCCTTCTGAAACGAAGCAATGGGAAAAAAATAATAATAATACATATTTAAAACTTTAAAACTTTTTTACTTTATAAAGTAAAATAACTAGGGTCAGTAAATCATGGGATAATTTTCATTTTTGGGTGAACTATCCCTTTAAGTAATATAAAAGAACAGATTTCAGTAACAATAGTATGCATATCGAGTGATGCATGTTAACCTGGATTTTTAAAGCATTAAGTTGCTCAAGTGACTGTGACCTGTTCTCATGTCATAGTTACAGTAGTTGAGGAGCTTAATGCATTGTTACATCACAGTATATCAAGCTAAGCACTAGCAATCTCACGCCTTTTTAACCTTATTAGATTGGCGCAAGAGAAGCATATATGTGTGGCTAACAGGAAGGCCTCACTCGTGCACATTAGTGCAGCACACAAGCATTGCTGGTCACGCCGAGCTAATGCTATAAGCCTGGAGCCACTAAAATGAAGTAGAACGTGATGCATTCTTGCTAATTGAGATGTTAACTTCACCCCCCAGAGGCCTGTTCAACCTTTGAATGCATGGCTTTAAGCGTTACAGGCCATGAATGACATTTGCCTCGCCCCTGAAGCCTGACAGTAAACACCACAAGGTGCAAAGCGCACTCTTTGCTCTTTATCTGGACTATAAGATAATTAACCTTGTCAGCTCACAACAGAAGCATGAAGTGAATACTATGCCTGGTGAACATTCGCAGCTTTGACACTTCAAATGGTTACAGTACTGCTGTGGCCCAGTGTTATGTTTACAGTATATAGTATACAGTGAATATCGTGCATCCCTACTACAAGTCTAACTGAAATAAAACAAAAATGGCCATAAGTTAATTTTAGGTATCTTATGAAAGTAGAGACTGTTAAAAACCCGCCTGCATTAACATGGAAATGCCACTGAATAGCAATAACACCAAACTGTGCTGAAATATTTAATGGCATTAATCTTTTTGAATGATACCAATTAGCACAATAACTTAAAATACTACAACAAAAACTAAAACAAACTAGGCAATTCAGAAATAAACAATGATACAGTAAATACTAACAAAAAAACAAAATTTGAAAAGACAAATTTAAAATAAATTGAAATAAAAACTAAATTTAAAATAATAAAAACTATAACTGTGATGCAACCATAATGGAAAGTAAATTGAGTAGAGTTAGCAATTCCATGTTGCAGTCCAGAACATTTTCTTTCCAAATGTGCGTCTTTTTCCAATAACCACTGCCTGCTTAGCATATCAACCATATAGCCCATTACAACCAAAGCATTGCTTCATTAGTATTCTATTAACATCTACAGTATGGAAATCACAGGCTTCATCTTGTGATGTTGCAGTGTCTCTTTTCACCGTGGCGTAACTCCCTCCAAGATGAATAACTCACACTAAAGTTAATGCATTTGAGTCCTTGGGGAACAAGACGAGCGAATCCTTCGATGGCAACGTCAATGTTTGTGCTAATGACACTGCAAATAGAAAATTGCACAACTGTCTGTAACCCATATTTCTTCCATATTGATCAGTGGCATTAATTCTAATTTGCTGGAGCGTAAGGATGAGCACTCTATGAAGACACTTTGATAAATCCACAAAGGAGGACTCCCTGCTCTAATGGCTGGAAAATCCCGGGCCGATGGCTTTCAAAGGTGTGGAATGGCGCCAGGCACAGACGGGATTCCGCTGTCGGACCAGCAGAGGATGTGAACGTAAGAAGCCAAGTCCCGAAAGCAAATTAAGTTTTGGGATGGAAGGTACACTGAAGACACGGAGATTTTCCCGACTCACGACTCAGGGGATCGCTGATCAAACGCTCGACTGGACTACGTCAGAACAGTGTAAAGGTCACAACTTGCAGAAAATAAAGTGGGACTTAACAGGGTTGTGCACCATTCGACAATAAGGACTGCCGATGGCCCAGGGCCAGCGTGAAAGACTCTCGGGCCAGTTGACGGAACTGTCACTTGCCTGATTGGGCCAGTGATGGATCTTCACGGAAGATGATCATTTGCGCATTTATAAGCTTTGCCAATTTGAATATTCAAGCACACGCAGTGCTGTGTGATTAGTTTTGTGTGCGCAGCAACACATTCATGAGCATGCTCAGAACGCTGCATCTCACATGGCGCAAATACTCTTTCACGTCTTCCTGAGCTTGCACGGACAAAATTATGTCAAATTGTCCATCTTGTCGAGTATCATCGTAAAACAGTTGGTTATGTCTTAAAAGTGCTATACATAAGATTTTCACTTTAATAAAGCATTAAAATACCCCAATATGTTTGCAGATATTTATGAAACATGCTAAGTTCACCTACTTGTTTCTCAGAAAACCAATGCTACAGCCAGACATTCTACTTTGAAATGTGCGTTCCGTGTCGGAATGTCTGTCTTTGTTTTGGTCTGTGCAAAACGTTAACGTGAGATAAGATGCATGTGTAACAGTATGTTGGATCCATGCAGCTCTTAAAGTGACAGCAGCCTAATATTCTTGCTGCTGTCTGTTTTTATGTTAATCAAACAAAAGACAGAAAAAAAAAAAATCTCTCACTACTCTTGACTTAATAACTTTAATGAGGGTTAATCTATATTTATACAGTGAAGACTATGCAGTGATATTTTACATTTGATTACTATTTCTGTACCTAAAAATCTAGTTTAGACCTACATGAAAAACCTGAAAAGAACACTTTATTTAATTTGTATATGTTTGTTATGTTGTATTTATTTGTGCTATTGCTCATAATTGATTATTTGTTCTTATTTTTTTAATGGGACTGTCTGTAACAATTAATTTTTATGAGTTAGGCTAGTAGTTTTTGGTGTCATAACCTTATTTATTAAGGTTACATGGATCAAAAACAACTAAAGCAATAAATAGGCCTATTTTATTTGATTTATTTATTACTTTTTTGTGGTGGGGCCAGTGAAAATTTTGAAAATTTGAACCAAATTTAGAAAAAATCCTTAGCGTTGAGCCCTGGAGAATGTCTTTTTAATTCCAATTCAATTACTGTGAATTTAATTTTTATTTAGGTAGCAATCAGGATGCAGAAACGCAATTTCAAATGCATGGAAATTCGTCATGTTATACAACTGGATAGGATACGCTCCCAGGAGTCCAACTCTCATCGCCAATTCCCAACTGTATGGCAGACCTTTGTGGATTTCCTCAAGTCTGAAAATTGTATTATTATTGTTTTCATTGTAATAATCCATTGAATCTATGATTATGCCTTGCTTATGTTAGACCTCCCCGTCCCTTGTTTTGTTTGGGTTGTTACGGTTGTATTATTTGGTTTTCTTTGTATTCTTAGGTTGGTTCACTATATAAAAAATTTAAATAAAATATTTTTAAAAATTAACTGAATTGAAGGGAGCTAATTCTTCAACTCTGAATTTTGCACAACCCTGGCTCTTAGTGTTTATAAAGTGAACAGCCCTTACTGCTGTGAAGAAAAATATAAGTGAAGATAGTGATACAGAGGAGAGTCATGGCAGCCAGAGCTTGTTTCAAGATAACAGCAAAAAGCATACAATTACCATGCAACTGAACCCCACTGAAACGGTGGCCACTTCTTTGCAAGCCTCATTGGGAATCTCCTCAGGCCAGTGCAAGAGTCAGCAGTCCTGAATCAGTCAAACTGGCAGATCCTGCAAGGCGGCTGCAACCTCTCAGCCATCTCTCACTGGAGACACGGCACTTAACGGAAACCTCTGCCAGGGGGCGAACAGGCTATTTCATCTCGACAACAAGATTCCTTCCTGTTTGCAGCCATGTGTTATTCCAAGTTACAGATGTGACCCCTTCTTTCAAAGGAATCTGTGTGGATATCGATGATCTGTTCTTCGCATATTTTATCTCGCAACGTCTGTAAGCAGAGTGCCCATTAGCACCCGCTCCCGGCGGTGTAATTCACTCTAAAGTGGACCAAATTTGCTTGCAGAGGGAAGAAAAATAATTCTGCTATGACTCACATTCACTCCCCCATTATCTTGGTGGGTTCTGGAGCTATAGGGTGCACGATAAGGATAGATTCTCCCTTAAATGATGCAGCAGTAAGAAGTACACTGAAAGGTTAGCTTACTTCACGCTTCAGTAGAGGCCTGAAACAGGGTACAAGAAGGCAGGGCAGAGGGTTTCCAGACTGCAGCAGCATCTCACCCCAGCTGACTTCTTCCAGCAGCACTTAGGCGGAGCACACATGACTGCGGCATGTTGCTGAATGGCTGATTAGTGGAGGCTGTGCAAATAAACCATCCTATAGCGGTCTTATATTACACACATGCAGAGTTCCACCGACTAACATTTATATATTATTGCCTACCGCTGCTTAACAGTTGACATTTTCAGCATTTGTCTTAACGAATACAGAATGATCCTGGGTACACATTACCAGGAGCATGTGTCTTGAAACACTGCAGAGGCACTTACAAGGTTGTGGGACCGATTTGCGCAATGTCGCAAGCCAAACGCTTGGGAAAACTGTGCCTTTTACAATCCGCAGAATCTTCTATGCAATCCCTCTCTTGAAGTGGAGAATACTGTGGAACGTTCTACCAAAAGAAAGGGTCAACAATACCACCAAAGTGGCATACATCTGGCTTATCTGAGGCACTTCCTGACTTGCCATTTCCTCAACACATCAGCAACAACGGAAAACGCTACTGATTCAAAAGGCTACATACTGTATGAGATAAAATGTTGCACTGTTTCATTTGTTATATCACTGGCATGAATTTACGGGGAGCCGCACTGGTGTAAGAATAAAGTAAAAGGGAGGGGAGAGAGGATGGAGGAGAGGAGACAAGAGGGGTGCTCAGTCTTTCTGCTGCATTATTGAGGATGAGTGTTGGGTTCACTGAGGCATGTCGGCATTCTGAATCATTTACATCCTGCTAATGTCAGCTCTCATCTAGCGCTGCTACCTTCTGCGTCCTTTCTTCATTTTTCTATGAAGTCTCCACCTCCCCATTTTTACATCTGCCCGGGTCTATCCTCAATTATTGTAGGAGATAAAGGATTGTTTCCAAAGCTATCCTGGCCTGAACCAGATGGATACGGTTAAACACAAGACTTGCCACCACATTAAAGATCACATTGGATCTCATATGAATAGTATAATTGGGATATGGGCACAAACATCATATTCTTTCACAGTTTGGATTGAATTTGATAATAAAAAAAAACATTGTTATCACATGTTCTTCTCAATCCTCACCTCTCTATGGATATCTGCAATTGGCAAAAAAAAGTCATTACATTACAAAAAGCCTGTTTTGTAATCTCTCCTGACACCCAGAGATCTTAAACTTTTATAGCACAATATTTACAATTAGACTTAATGGAATCTAGTCTGCCATTAAATGTTAAATCAGTCAGTCATGAAATTAAAACAGGAGAACGCATGGGGGGGGGGAGACAGGAAGATGCAACATTACCACCCCCACTCTGTTCTCAGGGAAACACAAGAGAAGCCTTGCTTTAAATGAAGCAATAAAGTTTGAAGTGTCTCAATAATTACTCCAAAGACAATGCAGGATGCTGATAAGCAAATGCAGCCTTTATGTATACTCATTTTATGTATGTATCCAATCAGAGACAGAGATGGATGAGTAGCTCAATTAAGATTCTGCCTGTCTAGTTCAGAAATCTTTACGGGTATAATGTCACAATCGTGAGCTCATTAACATATGGCCAACCCACATTCACTCCTATTCAGTATTCAGATACTTTGCTCGTCCTGCTGAAAGACAGTATAAACTACAAAGGTTATTCAATCAGATGTCATTGAAACAATCCATTTAATTCAAAAGGGCATAAAGAACTTCGGTCATGTGACACTACAAGACATTGTAAGTAGAGTGCAGAAGGGCGATAGAAACACTTTACACTAAGTTTAATGTTAATTTATAAATTAATTTATAAGATTTTTATAGCCAATTCATGTTTGTTCATAACAGATTGGTTAATGTTAATTTATATATACAACACATAAAATTTAGATTAATATATGCTATAAGTATAATTGTTAGATACCTTATGCATTAATAAATGTTAATTTATGCTTATTATTAAGTGTTACAAAAAATGAAAATAAAAGCTACATCACAAATATAAACAGCTATAGAACCTTATATAAGTCTAACTATTACATAAATCTAAAGTTTCTGTATGTGAACTAAGGCTGGGCTATGGAAGTTTGAAAAATACCAGTGCTATTTTCCCAGGAGACTTAAATGTTGTTGTTTTTTTGTTTTTTTTCCTCAAGATCTTAGTTTGAGCGCAAAAATCCAGAGCTTTAGACCAAACTTCTGTGAGACAAGCCCTGCCAATATTATTGAATTTGACTGTTTTCATGCACACAAGCAAACCAAGCTGTCAAGAGCTGCTCTGAATTCTTCCAAATTCTAAAAACGGGTCATGATGTGTCAGGAGTGTGTTCAGTCCACTGAAAAAGTGACTGTTATTTGAATTTCACAAAGTGCTAGAGAGTTCATAGAAAGATTTAGAGTTTATAGACAACTTTCTAGGCATATGTATTTACTACATATGATGACAAATTTAATGGAACATTCAGGGTTCAATACAAGTTCAAAGTTAAGCTACTGGCAGCATTTGTAGCATAATAATGATAACCACAGATAGATACACACACACACACACACACACACACACACAAAACCACCAGTCAAAAGTTTGGAATCTGTAAGATTTTTAACGTTTTTAAAAGAAGTTTCGTCTGCTCACCAAGGCTGCATTTATTTAATTAAAAATACAGTAAAAACAGTAATATTGTGAAATATTATTACAATTTAAAATAACTGTTTTCTGTTTGAATATATTTTATAAAGTAATTTATTCCTGTGATCAAAGCTGAATTTTCAGCATCATTACTCCAGTCTTCAGTGTCACATGATCCTTCAGAAATCATTCTAATATGATGATCTGCTGCTCAAGAAACATTTATGATTATTATCAATGTTGAAAACAGTTGTGTACTTTTTTTTTTTTTTCCTCAAGATTCCTTGATGAATAGAAAGTTCAAAAGAACAGCATTTATCTGAAATACAAAGCTTTTTTAACATTATACACTACCGTTCAAAAGTTTGGGGTCAGTAAGAATTGATTTTTTGAAAAGAAATTAAAGAAATTAATACTTTTATTCAGCAAGGATGCATTAAATTGATCAAAAGTGACAGTAAAGACATTTATAATGTTACAAAAGATTATATTTCAAATAAATGCTGTTCTTTTGAACTTTCTATTCATCAAAGAATCCTGAAAAATATTGTACACAAATATTTTGTACAATTGTACACAATAAATGTTTCTTGAGCAGCAGATCAGCATATTAGAATGATTTCTGAAGGATCATGTGACACTGAAGACTGGAGTAACGATGCTGAAAATTCAGCTTTGATCACAGGAATAAATTACTTTATAAAATATATTCAAACAGAAAACAGTTATTTTAAATTGTAATAATATTTCACAATATTACTGTTTTTACTGTATTTTTAATTAAATAAATGCAGCCTTGGCGAACAGATGAAACTTCTTTTAAAAACATTAAAAATCTTACTGATTCCAAACTTTTGACCGGTAGTGTATATAGACAGAGACACACACACACAGTCAAACCAAAGATTCAGACACTAGATACATTTTTTTTTTACTAGTGGGTGCAGGACACTATAGTTAATTTATGTAAGTGAGGATAGCAAAATAAAGTAAACTGTGAAATATTATACCTAAAAATTCTTCATACAGTGGATTACCAGTAAAATTTATAAAAAATTTGGGGCCAAAAATTATTCAGACACTTTGACCTGACCATGTTTTGCTTAAGTGTTATCTGACATAATTAAGATTAATTTTTAAGACTAATGTTTTTTCTGACACAGTTTAACCCTGAGACCTTGTCATATTTTATTACAATTTTTTTAAACTATACTACACACACACACAGACATTATATTATATATATATATATATATATATATATATATATATATATATATATATATATATATATATATACTTAATAATGATAAAAGCACATAAAATTAATAAAACTAAAACTATACAAATAAAAGCTAATTTAAAATATTAAGAAAAACAGTAAAGTATATAAATAATACTAAAACAATACTGGTGGCATTACCACTAATAAAGCAGTGTTAAAATCAAGCAAACTTGACAGGAAGTTACTGTCTGTGGTGATCAAACTTATGCTACAGATGTTGTTGATAGATCTTGTACTGAATAAATGTACTTTTGTAGTGAACTATACTCCAGTACAGAATTTCTGAATAGATGCATCCTCATCTTACTTACATTTAGCACCGTCACATTCAATTACCAGAACACAATTAACTATTGATTAATCATGAATACAAATGAACCCCAGCAAATGATTTTATAAATCAGCAAAGCAAAAACTACCACAACCAGACAGAAAGGGACTCGATCTGTTCTTTGAGTCAATGTTTGTTAAAAAGTATAGACAGACAAATAACAACAAGGGACTGTTTAATTCCAATCCATCAAAAGTGTCACAGGAATAAAACACTTCTGCGATCATACGTCCCTTAGAAAACTACATTTATTGGCTGTGATTATTTTTAGCTGCAAAGTGCTTTTTCAAGAATACCTGAGAACTATACAGTGGCACCAAAATAGCAGCATTACAAAGAGAACCAATAAAACATTTAGCAGGAAATTATGCAAGTATGAGTGCAGATATAAAAATAGAACAAAAACATACAATAAAGAAAATTATGCCATTTCTCTGTATCAGTCTAAATAGTGTTTTATTTTTAATAGACCTGTCCTATTCAGTTGATAGCATAAGGTCTTTATCCACACAGACACGGCATAGTGACAACCAAATGTTTGATACTCTTCAGCTAACAGTTTTCCTTAGAATAAAAGCACGATCGGTATCGGCTATCACCTGATCTCATCTGTAAACCTTCACATCATGTGCTTTCAGAAAACAAGCAAGTCTGAGGCTGTGAACAATGACAAAGCCGCTTACCTCTTCGGCTGTCCATGACGTACGTCTCAATAATGGCACTCTTTTTACAGATGTCATCAGCCATTGAGGCACAGCTGACCTCCAAGTGTTTCACCTGAACAGAGCACAAAGATAAGATCTGCAATAAACTGCCAGGCGCCACAACCACACAGAAGTGTGATAAACCTGATCCGAAACCACACAGGTGTGGACACTGTGATCACTGCCAGCTAGGGTTCACTTTCATACAGTTTTGGATTTAGATTTAGAAGATGCTTTTTAAATTTAGTCAATATCATGTGATATTTAATCCTTTTAATTAATTTAATATTAATTAAAAAAATATATCAAACATACATTTAAACAAATGCATCAAACAGATTTATCAATATAAAATACAACATGTACTTAAATCACTTAAACAATCCATCTGTTAGCATAATTTTTATTTGACAGAAATAGCGTCTGACCAGTTGTGCAAACAGTTTTCTTCAGTTAAAAATAAACATCCTATAAGGCATATTGTGAAATCCAGAAGATTTATGAAATAACGTGTTTAATATGACTGCCGCTGACATGTTTGAGCTTCCAGTCTCTTTAAAGCAGAAAGGGTGATGTAACTTGTCAAAGCCCTAACTACATATTTCCATTCCAATAGTTACTAACCAAGACCGATCGATTAAAATGTGAAAACATCAATACCTGCATGCATATTTCATGATTCAAAGACACAATTCAGCACTTACAGCCCCCCGTGGAGGACACAGCAGAACTGTGTCCGAGTGAAGGCTTGGTGCAACACTGCAAACCTGGGCTGTTCCATGTGAGGTAAACTTTTCCTAGTAACATGAGACTGCAATGATTGTTTAAAACATCATACCTTCTCCTCCAGCATCCACTTCTCCTGCTGGACCTCGGCAAGTCTCTGGAAGAGCTCACTGACCTCGTCGTCTGAAAGGTCAGCAGGTCGCTGGGACTGAGGGCTGCTGGTGTTGGACTGTGGAAAGAAAAACAAAACTTTACTGAAACATCTGGATTACTTACAGATATACTGAAAAGACCATGAAAAAGAGTGGCTGATGTAATGCATATTTTTGAGTCATGAACAATATGTTTTAACAAGTTTCAGTTGTTAAATAACATTTCAAAGTGTTTAATTCATTTTATGACTGCTTTTAGTTTTTGAGGGAGATCTACAAACCTTTTTACTCTACTACAAGGATCAGTTGGGCTCCTCTGGATGATGCATTATCATGTTTACTGTTATTACCTTGTCAATTCATAATAATAGAGCCATGTTTGCAGTTGTGCCACCTTGACATTATCTCAACAGCTTTAAAACTAAAAAAAATAGTTTATATGAAAGGTTTCAAACCTAAACTGATGCCATAGTCTTTAGTTTTTTATTGTTTATTATTAAGACAGCATTTTAAGTAGTTTTCTCGTCTGTTCATTTGTTCGGACAGTTGCACCACCTGACATTTTGGGGGTTTAAGATAACAAAACATAAAATATGTATTATTTAAATATACTAAAAAAGAATTCAAACTAAATAGGTTTTATAGAATAAAGTGATATGTCATGAATTTATCTTTTTTTTTTTTTAAGGAAATAATGCACAAAGAAAATAATGCACAAAAATATGCATGTCATTTCATTGACCCACAATCAAAGTCAATGGGGTCCAAATCAATGTTCAATGTATTGACAAAAACACTGTCACAAGAAAACACATGAAAAACGAAAATGAGAAATATTTAATTACCAACTAACATAAATACACATAGCTACATATAAATAACTAAAACTTACCAAAATAACAAAAAGTAAAATTACAATGAAAACGGAAAATATAAAAATAAAAACCATTTTAAAATATTAATAAATCATATAATCATATATAAAAAAAAAAATTATTAAAATAACACTGAACAGGTTTGGAACAAAATTAAGACAATTTTCATTTTTGGTTGAGTTATCTCTAACTTCAGGTTGTTATTTTTTTTTTTTTTGTCTGTAACTTAACACTGTGCCATTCAGCGTCACATGAAAGTCACAGGAAGGAATTCCACCAGCCTCGATCATGTGGCGGTTTTATTCTGTCCTTCAGTTTGTTTCAGGGCATTTCAAGGAGCTGGAAATGATCCAAACAAATGAAGGTCGGCTCGTCCCGGAGACTCTCGCTGTCCCCTGTGTGTACTATTTTCATCCCACGAGTCTCATTTTCCCTCTGGCTTAAAAAATTATCTTCCCTTACAAAAGGAAGATGACAATTCTCCTTAAACACATCTCAGACATGACTGATATGCATTACGTTTCAAATTGATGGCCTAAAACAAGAGTCTTGACATGTTGCATTTAAAAATCAACTAGATGATTTATGAATGAGGCATCATTAATGTCTCTAGCACAAAGGGTGAGGGACGAGTTGCATGCTGAAGTTTAAAACTTAGTTTTAGGGGTTTGTTCAAATTCCTAGCCTTGGCAAACAGCAATAATTAGTCAAATGTACCTCGAAGTTTCTGTTTTTCTTCACTAAACCACACTTACGTCCCTCAAGATAGTCTAGCATGTCACGACAACCATTCTTTTCTCCCCTGTTTATTCACAGGCACGGTATATTTATGGAATTTACACGGGTTCTGGAGTTTATTAATAGCTTCGGGAGGACAGAAATGTAATGCACAGAAAGCTCCTGGGAGCTGGAGAAAAGGAAGCATCAACTGTGGCGACAGTATTAGCAAGGGTCATTGGCCCCCAGTGGGCGCCTCTACCTTATTGGTGCTGGGAGCTGATGCGCTGTCTTTCATGATCTCTCTGTAGCTGAAGGAGGAAATGCTACTGCTGTCACCCGTCTGCTGCGTACGGCTCGGGGAACTGATCTCAGACAATACCAGCTCCTCCAGACCTGCAAATACAAACATGATGCAAAAAAGAGCAATATTAGGAATATTATAAGGGCATAAATCACTAAGCGCTGCAGGTTAGCTAGATATTATATATAACTTATATAACTTAACTCGGTATGTTTAGGCATACTCGCTTACTATTAGGACAAGACAAAAATGGAAACACTCAGTGTAGGGATGCACGATATATCAGCCACCATATCAGTATCAACCGATATATGTTCATTTTTAATGTTATCGTTATCAATCACATATTAAAGCTGATAAATAATTGATTATTTCCTTCAGCTGAGACACTTCAGAAGCACATTGTTCACAATGATGGTTTTAAATTGCTTGAAATATGATTGGAGTCACTTCAAAAGGGAAAATACAGTTAAGTGCAACATGTGCAGAGCAAGTCATATAGGCTACATAAAATTATAATGAGAACATTATAATTGTGTGCTTGGGACATGGCTTTTAATTGTGAAACTTTTGTTTTTGTAATCAGGATCTCAAAATTTACATAAAAATTTGGATTTAGATTTATCTGTCAATATATTGGTAATCGTCTTTCAAATATAAAGAGTTATCGGTTATCGCTATTGGCCAAAATGTTCATATCGGTGCATTCCTAACTCAGTGAATTTATAACATGTACAGATAAGGATATAACCGTTATGAACTGAAGAAAACTGGTCTCAAATGCATTAAACAGCACAAGCATCTGACAGGTGGAAGCACTTAATATAAAGAATGTCTCATGTTTAGGACAGCTTGATTATGCACATTTCCTGCAGAAGTTCACTCTATTTCCTTGGTTATTTTTCAGAAGCGATATAAATGGTATTGTCTCATCCTATATCTTGTTTGAAAATATATCGTTATTCCACACAGTCCTAGTTACTATTAAATAGCGGTTTCCCGATAAGGTAACTGCTATTATGATCAACAACTAGCTATTGCAAGGCAATTATCAGTTAGCAGCAATATCAGCACAAATTACTTTTACAATCTAAAGATAGTAAGTGAAAAACCACTGAGTGAGTACTCTAGACTAGAGAAAAGCATGCTATCATACAGGCTATTTAGCAGAATGCCATCCATTAATACCTGCACTCACGGACAGAGAATCTACAAAGTAAACAATTCACAAAAGTTAGACGTCATCTGTTTTATGTAACATTTAATTACAGAATGTATGGAAGCACTATTGCTCAAAAGCATGGGGTCAGCAATTAATATAACTTAATACATTTATTCAGCAAAATTCAGGACAAAATAAACTGATCAAAAGTGAGAGTAAAGACATTTATAATGTTACAAAAGATTTCTATTTTAAATAATTGCTGTACTTTTGAACTTTAAACTCAAAGAATACAGAAAAAAAGTAGTTTCCATAAAAAATATTATGTAGCACTTAACCATTTTCAACACTGATAAGGTGAGCATAAGAAGCTTCTTTTAAAACGTTAAAAAAAATCTTATCAACCCCCAAATTTTTGAACAGTAGTGTATAGAGTATCACTGCTGAACTCAAGGGAGAAAAAAAAGAGAATGCAAAAGAATATGAATAAATCTACTTTTATAACATTAAATACCAAAAATATCAATAAATAGTATATTTTAAAACTGACTATTTTACTCATTATTTGTGTGCTATGTTTTCAGAGTATGAGATTGTTAGCAAAATGCTGTCAGCCTTTATTGGAATCAATTTTGAGTTGAATCTCTTCTGAGTTGACCTTTCAGTAGGGAAGCTGCCGTAGAAGGTAGTCTATCTAGGCAGCAAGCTCACTAGGTATTGTAACAGAGCTATAAATACTTCTTTTAAAGAAAGAAAATCATAAATAGAAGACAACAATGAAATCTACTGTACATGTAGAGTGCCAAGTTGTTACCACCTTTTCCCCCCTCACAGATTGGGACAGTGAACCAAAAAACATGCCGAAACTCTCTTTGAGAATGTGTGTGTGGACTTTCTGACCCTCTTGGACATTTGACAATGTCCAAGATAAGATAAAGCTGCCTACTTTAAAATGTCTGATTCTAAACTTTCTGTACTGCAACCATTAAACATTTAGTGTACTTTAAATTATAAATGGCTCAAAAGAGGAGTGCCCTGGCACTGCCAACAATCTACAGAGAGCAAGTGCACATATGCATGGATCTGTAGCACATTTTTAGAGGGGCTCCATCAAATATTTACAGCACTCTCCCTCCTTGTTGTGTGTGGGGTCCGTCCTCAAAGGAGTTAAAGTTTTTAAGAAACAAATGAACAAATGTACTCCGAAAATTTTCTATTAAGTTGAGACACTGTATTGATTTTGATTCAGTGTTTGAGCATTGGAATTTTGAGTTGCCCATTATATGGCCCTAATGTAAAAATGTAATAACAACACAGGGATAAGGAATTACGCCTTGCTTTCATGTCCTGTTAAAAATCACAGTAATTAAGAGTTTCCAAGTAATAAAAAAACCCCTTTTTTATTCGCAATTTATAAAAAAAAGTTCTCAAGGCTACATTATAAAGACGTTTTCTGTGATGTCAACAAAGATTTGTTTACATGCACCCTCATAATGTGAATATAATTCGATTTAAGCAATACAGCAATTAAATTTTACCTCATGTAAACAATTCTTCAATCAAATTGATGCGATTAAGTGTATAATTGTAGCAACCATAATCGTAGTAAAATATGTGGCTTATGCAGATTTTAAGTAAGCAATAAGGTAAGAGACTTTCATGAACTTTCATGAAGTAAACTCTTACTAAAAGCCTTCCTTCCACCTGAAAAAATAGTCCCTGACCATGAACAGCAACAGAAGTTACATTATTACGCCATTAGATGGCGGCAAAGACTGTCTTTTTGAGTGTGTCAGTCAGTAGTGAAGACTTTTACATTGAAAAGACTGAATTGTTGTGAACACAGAACAAGACGCAACTGACAAATGCTTTGACTAGTGCTGTTAGTCACGGGAAAACCCCTTAACTGTTTAAAGGACAAGATAATACATCGGACATTTAAACAGATTTTTTATTATGAACATAGGTTTAACCTGAAGGCAAACACTAAATCTGAATGTAGGTAATAAAATCGCTCACTTACTCGCTCAGTTTACGTTGCTAAGAGTGGTTGCTAAGGGTGTTGTGTAGTGATACACAGAACCGTTGGGTGAAGCGGTCATAGCCGTGTTCTATCATAAATAAAACGCAGCTATTGACCAATCAGAATCAAGGACAAGAACTAACCGTTTTTAAATCGCAATAAACGTTTTCTGTGTGCAAACATCCGAATTGGCGAGTATCCTTATAATATAGTAAGTTATGTCTTATAAACAGCTGAGAAAGAAAACACGTGTGTCAGTATATTTGTTCCTTGCATTAGCTTTTAGAGTGACAGCAGCCTAATAAACCTGCTGCCGTCTGTGTCCTTAATGTTAATCAAACAAAGAAAAATCTCTCACTGCTCTTATTTTATATTTGATTACTTTATTGAATTTCTGTACTTGAAAACTACTGTTAGACCTACCTGAAAAGCACTAATTATTTCATTTGTATCTCTGTTTTATTGTATTTATTTGTGCTATGAAATGTAATTTGATTATTTATTCTTATTTTATTACTGACTGTTTACTTGTCTTTAACAATGATTTAAATTCATATTAGATAAGCTAGCAGTTTTAGCTGTGTTGTCGCAATTGGAATAGAGAATTGTAAATTTCCACTGGTATATAAAATTATGGTGTTTCATGACTGGTAAAAAGTACTTATGACCAGTAAATTTTTTACACAGCCATTGGCAGGTGTGGCAAAAAGTTAAGTTTTATACGCTGTATACACAGATGACGCCATCATGCACAGATTTGTAAATACAGTGATAAAGATTTTTGGGGTGCTGAGTTCAACAACAACGTTGTGTGACATGAATATAATGCAGTATATTAATGGTCGAAAAACATCGAAATGAAGACATTTTAGGGGTGCCAATGAGAAAAAAAAAAAAAAAAAAAAAAAAAAAAAAAAAAAAAAAAATCGATAAATCCATAGAAATGTTTTTTGCATTTGATGCAAGTAGATTAAGACAGTGGCCAGAAACACACTTATTGTATATCAGTTCATCATTTGTGCTGTGCATTAGGGTATGTGAATAATGGGTATGGCAATAATCAGAATAATGAAGACTGCACGTAAATAGGAGTGAAGAGGTTTACTTGTGTCATTAACATCTTACTGCAATTCAATCCTTACTCTGATTATTGGAAATAATCACATTATTTGTGCTCATGTAAACGTAGTCAATGCTGTATGTACTGTAAAAAGTGCTATACAAACAAAATTGACTTCACTTGACTTAATATCATTACATTTACATTTATTCATTTGGCAGACGCTTTTATCCAAAGTGACTTACAAGTGAGGAATACAGTAAGCGAGTCGTCATGACGAGGCAAATAGGGACAAGAAGTGCTCACAATACAAGTTTTAGGGAGTGCTCAGAGTATCATAAGCTACAATAGAGAGGGATTAAAGGAAGTGAAGGGATAGGTATAGAAATTTTTTTTTTTTTAAGTGCACGAAAGAGCACTTATCCTTTTTATATCATATAAAAACAGTCAGCTAAAGTCAAAAACTGTATTCAAAACCCATTTTACTCCTGTATTGGTGAAAAGAAATGGGGTGAGAGAATGTCATTCTTCAAAGATTTATCAGATTGTGAAAAGTGAGTGTTACATACCAGAATGGAGCCAAAAATCTAATAATGTGAAAGCAAAACTACATTAATGCAATTTGCCTTCTTGGAAAAAAACATATATAGCCAATGAGCTGATGCAGGAAAGTGAACTGCTCAACATCCCACAGGAACCTGATGCAAGAACAAAGGGGACAGGCTCTTTATAATTCACTTCAGGTGGTAAGAACAGGCTTTGGGTTTGTCTCATTTGTAGCTATTTGCAGTAGGGGTGGAGCCGTCTTCAACTGCTGCCTTATTTATGCACAGTGCCACATATTTACTTACCTGCTTTAAATTTTTCATTCATGCCCCCTATGTGTGATGAAACAGCAACTGCTGAGAGGGTGGTTGACCACTCTAAAAAGCCTTATTCCCTGCATTTACAACTGCTTTATATGGTGATAAAGGAGATATATCTCAAAATCTTAAGGGACGGAAAAAGTGTTTACCTGTCCGGGTCTTAGTGTTGGTTAAGATCTCCTGCAGCCGCTCCTGGAGTTTATCTGCTCTCTTTCTTTCCAGATGGAGCTGCCTCTTCAAGTCTTTCAGCTGCAGACATAACATGACAGGCATTATTTTGACAGCAGATTTAGCTTGATAGACATTTAAGAATCCAGTAAATACAGTGGCTCCAGAAGTATTTGGACACTTAAGCCACACTTGAAAATGTATGAATATCACTGCATTACATAATAAAATAACAAACCTATTTTATATATATATATATATATATATATATATATATATATATATATATATATATATATATATATATTTATTTATTTATTTATTTATTTATTTATTAGGATTGTCATAATAATAATAATAATAATAATAATCTGCATTACATAATAAAATAACAAATCATATATATATATATATATATATATATATATATATATATATATATATATATTTATTAGGGCTGTCACGATATTAGATTTTTCACACCACGGTTATTGTGGCCAAAAGAATTCATTTATCGTGATATCTATAGAATCTTTGAAGACCTGAAGAAATAAAAATTATTACTAGCCTAGTAGCCTATACATTATGGCCATGATGTTACCAATCAAATGAAATCATTATCACAAAATCCATCTTTGCAAAACAGAAGTGACACAGAATGAGAAATTGCATTAATATATTTACACAGCATTTACGATTTGTCTACATAAATTGAATTCAATTTAAATATGGATTTTTTTCTAATTTTAACTTTTTAATTAAAATGTACTTTAAATATGAAACTAAACTGCCAGTAGGTGGCAGCAAGTCACTCTCTTAATGAGTGACTGAGTCATTCATTCATTCAACCGATTTGTTTAAATGACTGATTCATTCAGGAAGCAAGCAAGTGACCGTCTTTATTGAATGGGTCATTTAATCATTAAACTGATTCGTTCTAAACGCAGATTCAGTCAGTATAACAAAAACACACTGTCGCACGGGGGCTCTGTTCTGCTGTTCATAATTTTGAAATTATCATTGGCGAAATAAAGAAAAAACAAACAATATTAACAATACTGTGTATAAAATGTAACTCACCTTGTTTATTTAACAATAAGTTAAATGAACATTGCATTTGTGCTGATTTGGGGAAAATGGCACTCTTGCTCGTGTGATATTGTAATACAACTACATCTTATCATATGATATAATGACAAAAACTCGTCGGGGCAAAAATGCCTGTGTGTCTTGAATTTTGAGGGCATATAACTGCACGCATAGCTACATCACGCTGAGTAAGACGAGTAAAGAAAATGCGGTACTTATTAAAAGAATCACCCTTTATTTAAATATATGGACACTTGCTTACAATAATCGCAACTTACTCTCTGTAAAATGGCGTAATCCGCAGGGTGATGGACACGGAGGTGGGTAAAAAGGCTGGTGGTGTTGCCACCATACGCACTGACTGTAGCTAGGCAAATCCTGCAGATTGGGCTGTCTAAGGAGCTGTTTTCTTGGAAGCCGAAAAACTCCCATTCTGTCGAGCTTACTTTACTTTTTTCGGGTGTGGACAGAGCCTCTCACTCTCCCGCTCGGACGACATGGTTCTTCTTCTATAGCTGTGCGTGCTGCGTCATCTTCTTGCTTGACAGGCGTCAGCGTTAAGGTGCAATACTGCCACCTGAGAGGTCAACCAGGTACTGGCGCTGGAGTATTTACATGTCATGATATCATAAGCGTCCTATTCATTTTAAATACTGTGGTTATCGCCAATACCAGTATATTGTCACATTCTAAATTAATATATCGATATTTCATGCTTTGAATATCACGATTATTGTCAATACCAGTATATTGCGACACCCCTAATATGTATATCGGCGTTAACGTGCTGCGTTAACGTGAGACTCTTAACGGGCGATAAAAAAATATATCGCCGTTAATCTATTCTCAAACTTAAGTTGGGAGCTGGGTCTATACTACGCAAGCTATGATGACTTTCACCTTGATATTTTAGCGCGGATGTATACCTAGCTGTATTGCACTGTAGGGGGCGAGAACGAGTCTTCGAACCTGTGTGTATGCCTTGTGTATGAAATTACCACATCAAACGTGACGTGCTAACATGGATGCAGCTATGAAGCCACCGGGTTTGCTTCAGGGAAAATTTATTTTTAAGAAGCTTCCCAATGGAAACCTCGCCAAGACTAAGGTTGTTTGCACTTTGTGCAATGCGGAATTAGTTTACTGTAGGAGTTCTTCCAGTCTCAAATACCACCTAAACGCAAAGCATCCCTTAGCTAATGCGAAAGATGCTGGGCCAAGCACTGATGTAGCGCAAGGGAAGAGTCGTCGTCAAACTACTATGTTTGAGTGCAACCGAGGCAAGCCCGTCAGCACAGCTCTATCAGCCAAGCTAACTAATCTTCTCGCTCAGTGGATTGCCACCAGCTGCCGGCCCATCAGCGTGGTTGAAGATGATGGGCTCGAGCTTGTTCTCCAGGCGGCCACAGGTGACCCATCTTACAAACTACCTGCGAGGCGAACTATCATGAGGAGAATACATGACCAGCACGCCGCAGAGAAAGCCGCAAAAGATGAGAAGATGGTAGAGGCGAGGTGTGTAGCACTGACTGGGGACCATTAGACATCTGTCAACAACGATAACTACCTCGGCTTTACTGTACATCTTATCGATGCCAGCTAGGAACTTCACTCCTTCGCTTTAGGTAGGCTATGTTATGTAATTTTAAATTACATAATTTAATTTAATTACTTAGCCTATTAATTACCACGACACCACGAATTACCACCACATTATGTTTGCTTATTGATGATTGCTAGTTGTTTACTTCTAGTAGTGAACATATTCTGATCTACTTTGTCTGTCCATTAGGTGTGATGAAAACAGAGGAGCGTCACTTTGCAGAAGCGTGTGCCAGGCAGTTTCTCGACGTCGCTAATCAGTGAGGGATAGCTGACAAAATCAGCACTATTGGAACAGACAGCGCTCCTAATATGGTGGCAGCAGGGAGGATACTGCCATTCGAGCATTTGCCCTGTGTTGCGCATGTTGTACAGAGCTACACAAAGCTACTGACTGTAAACAGTTCATCACGACCTCTTATGTAGGCCTACAGTTCAAAATTCATGTTTAACTGAATAAACAGTTAGTAAACACAAGTACATCATATTGAACATAATTTATTTTCATCACCAATTATCATAGTAGAACAGCTTTCTCAAGCAGTTTGTGATGCATTTTGGAAACAGGAGATGAGCCCCTGGTCTAATCCTGGCTTGAGAAACTCGTTCTCAAAGACTTACTTTTAGTCATTATTTGGGTAGCACACATATTCTGAATGCCTTCGGCGGAATTCAAATGAGCCATTTTAATCTAGATTAATTCCAAGATTACAGTGAGATTAATCTAGATTAAAAAAATTAATCTATGCCCACCACTAATATATATACAATTTTACATCAATTAAACATCCTGTCCATCCATTTTGCTGCAGTAGCACTACAAAAGCTTTTTTTTTTTTTTTTTGTTGGAGAGAGAAAAAAAAAAGAGGAGAAGATATATGAAATTTCATCCATTTTCATCCAAAATCACTTCAAGCAGGAAGGAACTTCCCAGAGGGACTGCATTTGTAACCTAATAAACAGTGTGAATATATAAATAATAAACAATGCCATAGAAAAACTATAGCCAAAACTTTGAGCTAAAAGTATGGACTGCTTCTGGAGCTGGAAACATACAGACACACACAGGCAATCGATGAACTGTCAAACGAGATTCTATTGATGAAACGGCTACAGCGCTAATGAAAGCTGATCGACCCTCATCAATGGGAGGTCTGGTTTCAGGTCTGTAGGGCAGAGAGGTGTCCTGCCCATCGCTTGGGACTATTTTAATTCACTTTCTGGGAAATGGAGAGAGGGAAAGCCCTGACTCATCTACTTTTTTTTCAGGCTGGATTGCCTACTTACCGCTGAACTACCTTTTTTCTCCAGGATTCTCTGTCCATCCACTGTGTCTTTAATCTCCTGAAATACACACACAAAGGTTATTATAGCTCAGCAAATAAGTCTTTATTTTAAAACTATTTTCAAATAACTTTTCAGTTTAGTTTGAAATAAATAGTTCAGTGAGTTACGGTCTCTTTAATTTTTCTATATTTTAGACAATAAAAGAGAGCACACCATTCATTTACAGAGGAACTTCATTTACAGAAATTCTGAAATTCATTTACAGAAAAACTTCAGAAATAGTTATGAGATTAATTTTTTTGAATGAAGTCTCTTTATGCTCACCAAGTCTGCATTTATTTGATCAAAAATTCTGTAAAACAGTAATATTGTGAAATTGTGATGGCAAAGCTGAATTTTCAACATTATTACTCCAGTCTTCAGTGTCTCATGATCCCTTCAGAAATCAATCTAATATGATGATTTCGTGCTCAAGAAATGCATCTTCTTATTATTTTAAACCGTGAAACAATTTTTGTCAGAATTCTTCGATGAATAATAGAAAATTCAAAAGAAGAGCATTTATTTGAAATTGAAATTTTGTAACATTATAAATGTCTTTACGGTCACTTTTGATCACCTTAATGTATCCTTGCTGAATAAAAGTTTTATTTGCTTTTCTTTTTTTTAAATCATACTGACCCGAACAGTAGTGTATGATGCTTTAAATCTTAGTTTAAGTAAATTAGTCTTAGTTTTATAATAACCATGAAACAAGTAACATCAGAACAAAGGAAAGTCCTAATAAATCATCCTAAAAATATTCAGATGAGACCAGGAAACACCAATTTTGCAGCTCTGAAAACTAAGCATCCCCGGGGAGCTGCTGGCACCAGATGCTCACACAAAGAACAATCTCATCCTACTGTTGAGTCACGCATCGTTCTTGAGTCACATTTGAAATTACTGCTGAGCTCCAGCAATCACACCCCCATAATATCCTCCATCTGAGTCATGCCTTATTTAGCATCTTAAAACCACATGGTTCTCATCACGTTGAAGAACTAACGCTCCAGCAGAGCCACTAGGAGACTGCCAGAAAAAAAGAATGCATTCTGTTCACACACCTGTTTGAGTTTTCCGATTGTGTCATTGAGATCTTCTCTCTCTTTCTCCATCTCCGTCACTTGCTGTTTAACTGCCTCCACCTCTGCAGCTTTAGCCTAAAAAGGGCAGGAAAATGTTCATTCAATCATTTAAAATGCACAATGGATAAAGTTCTGGAGAAAAAAAAAAAAAAAAAAAACACATGGCTTTGGTTATGCTTATTTGTTCTCCATGCCAGCTTCCATGAAAGCTAAACTTTTATGGCAAAATAGTTAAAACACAATAAAAGGTGCTTAAAAACCTGTTTTAATTTCTATATTTTTATTTTTCAATAATATTAATAATATTTAATTTAATTTAAAAAATGCCTGTTTTTAAAAACTGATTTAGGTCTGACTTTATTAAAAAATATATTTTTAAAGTCAGATGGAAATTGAGGAGGTAGGTGTCGTTTCGTGTGATTTGGATCCATGTACTGTTTCCTGATCATATATTCAGATGTTCCTTTAAAAATGCAAAGTGGACCCCTTTATGTTGTTGGAAAACTACTGACTAAAATCTATATTTCTTAAAAAAATCTTTTCTAAAAAAGAAAAGTTCAGCTTAAACAAAACGATTTTCAGCCTTGGTTATGTCAGCAGAAAAGAGCAGTTCTAAAGAATATAAATTTTGTTCTCAAAATCTTTCATCAAAACAACTTCCTCTGCTTCTGAAATAACTTTTCTTTTGTGCTGACATAACCTAAGGATGTGCAGGCATGGTAGAAATGATATTAAATGGTAAGATCATATCCAACTTTATACGATCCAATCAAATCAAGATGGATAAAATCAAGTCACGCCAGAGATGGACTGGTCATAGGGACTTTTATTGGTGGTTGAGGTCAGTAGAATAATAAATTAAATGCAATTTAAATGGACTCCTGCTACTTTACTGAAAACAAAAGTAATTAGATGGGATATGAACTTGAGTTTTCATGACCTCATTCTAAAATGCTTAACTTTTGAGCACCTACGGATGATAAACGCATTTCATGCATTTGATAGTCTTAAGCTCATCAAGTAAAATTCTATGTCAAGCAAGCACCCATCAACTCAATGAGACATGACAGAATAAAGCCTTCTAATGCGAGTGCTTGAGACTTGAATATGTATGAAGACAACAAATGTGTCAAAGACAAAATGTGCTAAATATAGCTTTACCGCTTATTACTTCATCTGCTTTAGCTGACTGTATTCCATTAAGTGCTGTCGAAAACCAATGTGATGTTTTTATCATCACACACACATCCAAAAGTTTACCTCCAGTTGAACTGTGTGATCTTTCTGTACCCGCTGGATCTCTTCTGCATGGTCCAGTTTGTTCTTTTCCATGGTCTCCTGCTCACAACACACACAAATAACACCAGCATTAAATATAAATCAACCACACATCCAAGAGTGACAGTTTTAAGGTAAATGCAACCTTTTTTTTTAAATATAAAAACAAATCCACTAAAAATGCTCTTCTTTTCACCATTTGGCATAATAAAGTTTATAACACAGTAACGACAAAAACAACACTGACATCATGTGGTCAGAATGATACTGATGTACCCAGACGTAAACAACAAAAGACAGTTTCCATCTCTGGCATTGCTCTGTAGTGAGAGATGGCTGTAAACCCACAGTACCTCGGCTTCCTTGAGTCTGCGTTCAAACCAGCCCTTCGTTCCCTCCATGGACTGAACCTGAGCTTTCAGCTCCTCTACATACGGCTGAAGACCCTCCAGCTCTTTGGTACGAGCCTGAAAAAAAAGAAATACAATTGTGAAAGGAAATTTAGCAGATCGTTTTTGCCCAAAGTACACTTTGTACAGACACAATCCACCTGAAGCAACCTGAGGTTAAGTGCTTTATTGAAAGTTCATGTCTTAACCTACACACTTTCAGTTACCGGCCCAGAAAGGTTCCTTACTTTCTCATCTCGTAGCTGCGAGCGGATCTCCTCTTCCGTGCGGTTCTTCTCCTCGTGGAGGCCGCGGAGCTCCTTCTCGTAGCGAGCCCTGATGCTCAGCACCTCCTTCTCATGCTGCAAACGCACATTGCCGAGTTCCTCTTTGTGCCGAGATTTCTCCTGCGCCATCTCAATGGCCAGTTCATCCAGCATGGCCTTACGCTTATCTGCAGTCTGACAGAACAGTGAGGTATTTAGTTTTAAATAACATATGGCAGTTTCAAAGATCCAGTCATTATCAAGATTCAATCACATATTTTTCTTGAAGCATAACACTTTTTATAAAACATAAGGCATTATCTTCTTCAACAACTGGTATTTAGATAATGTGTATTTAGATCTCTCCGTTTATTACTTTATATAAAGATATTATGCTTCTTTACTTTTTCAACTTTCTTTAGTGTGTAATGTTGCTGTTTGAGCATGAAAACAGTCTGCAAAGTTCCCGCCCAAGGCATAAGCAAGAAAAAAGGGAGAGTGGCCTAGTTGAGTTGTGTTAGTAGTGTTTTGAAACTCGCAGTTATGGTAAGGGGCGTGACCAATCACAACACACTGGTTCTGTCAACCAATCAGAGCACATTGCGCTTTTTGGAAGGAGGGGCTTCATAGAGACCGGAACTAAACAGAGCGTTACTGACAGACTGGGAAAAGAGGTGCTCCAACAATGTAAAATAAATGAAAAATAATGTGCTTTTTGAACATTCAAGCATGAAAACCTAAAAAAAAAAAAAAATCAAGACTTCGAAAAAGGACATAATATGTCCCCTTTACACCTGTTGTCTTTTGTAAACTTGTGTCAAACTGCACCCCAAAATCATTTTTCATCTTAGTTTAGGACCATTAAGATTTTTATAGTGATATTATTTTCATGATAATTAAGCTAAATTTTTCCAAATTGACATTACTGTAATGTGAAAAAAATAATACACATTTTTAATATATTTATACATCATGCTAGTATTTTTGTACTGAATTTAAGTGATGCAGATTTTAAATGAAAAATTAAAAAAAGGGTGTTATTTCAGTATGAGCTTGTTTAAATCAAATTGTCAGAAAGACGGAGATAAATGATCATGTAAAACTGTAAAAACAAACTGTAAAACTCTCTCAACAAATTCAGTTCCTGAGTCTTCACTGTTTGGATCTGGTGCAAGAAACCTTGACTAACATTACATATTTTAGAGGGGGAAAAAAATAAAAAGTGCACAAAAAGAGGTGAGTCTTCCAGAGCCCATTTGTGTCTAAATCCGATTGTGGTTTTTACATTAATAAAGTCATTATGATGGTCAAAAGATCAGAGTATTAACTGATGGAAGAACGAGCAGAGCGAACTGACTCACTAAAGAAGCTTAAATGATGACAGAGATAGTGAGTGCACCAAACATTAAACTACTTTCACCTGCTGCAGTGGGAATTTACTGAATTGTGAAAAGATCAGAAGGTAGAAAAGAGGGTTTGTGTGTATCGTCACCTTCCTAGCCTCTTCTAACTCCTGCTGTAGCTTGTCCTTCTCCAGACCAAGTTCAGTGAGCTGCTCCAGTAGTCGACTATTTGCTCGGTTTGACTCCTGATCATCAAGAAGAAGTCAAATCATTATGTATAATCTGAATACAAATAGAGATATTTTACATTTAACTATATTAAAATATGTAATTGCTGCAGTAATAAAACTAAATTAATTTTGCCATTATTTTTTAACATTATTTTTTATCAAAACGGACTTTCTCAATCTCCTAAAGGATTGGACTTTTCAGCTGTAGGCAGGGAAAAATAAAATTAACTAATAATATTACAGCCTAATATGATTCCTATCCAATCCAATAACATTTTAGTCAGACATACAATGTTTAATTGTTGCAAATGCCTTTCTATGTTGTTTAAAAAGTGAACGGGTACCAAAATACCTGTAGCTGTGAGTTAAGATCATCTCTCTGCGCCAGGAAGCTCTCCTGTTCTGTACGTCTCTGCTGAAGCTCTGCATTGAGAGCCAGATTTTGCTCTCTCAACAAATTCAGTTCCTGAGTCTTCACTGTTTGGATCTGTGAAAAACACACACTGAGTTTCAGATGCTCAAAGAACCCAGAACAACTAAATTAAGTCTTCTTCAGTTTGAATTCAGAGAGAAAATACCAGCAGAAGAGTGGAAAGAGCTTAACACCAGAGAAAAGCTGAGAAATGCAATTCAGCACAATGCAGAATACAATATCAATATAAGTGTACCCATGTGTGCTTTTAAGCCAAATATAAACCTTCATGCATGATGCAGTATACATATGTACATATGCATGTATGTGTGAACATATAAACAAAATATCTAGGCTAGCACAAGTACTACATACAGAAATAAAAATATTAAACATGGAAAAGTTTTCAAAACCTCAACCAGGGTTAAAGTGCAGTGGAAGTCCTGCCAAGGAACCTTATATGCAGCCTTGGAGTACAAATTAAATTATTTATATTTATTTAAATATTAATATTTAGGTATTGCTCGCAATGGGTAATGGGTTTGATTCCCAGGGAGTGCACATAGAAATACAATTATACCTTAAATACATTGTAAATCACTTCAGATAAAATAAATAAGCATAATGAGTTCAACTATACAATAATAACCAGTGCTGGGTAGCACCTGATTACATGTAATCTGGATTATGTAATCAGATTGCAAAAATTATATACTTATTAAAAGACTACAGTTACATTTTTATTGATTAAATGATCCCTTAATATCCACAAAATGGCAGTAAATTATTCATAGTTTATTGATTCTCACTAATTCTTCTTTTTATCTTTATAAATAGTCCTTTCTAAAACAGCCTATTGCTTATGTATGTTCAGAAAGTCTTCCAGTTTTGTGGAATTACACAAGTCAGAGGCCACACAGCATAACAAACAAAATATTTATATAATATAACACTTTTTGTGTTTTATTTTGATTGTTTTTATTTTAAAATTTTACATTTTTATGGTGTAATTATTACCTTTCATAAACTTACGAACTCCCTGCAGTTCCTTCAAAAACCCGTTTGGGAAACCCTGACATAATTTGATGTTTAATGCACTTCGTTTTGTTGATGACAAATTTTCAACAATCTTCTTTTTTTCTCTTTGTATTTTTATATCAATATAATACAAGTTTATTCTATTCAAATCTAAGTGATAAACAAGTTAAGAGTAAGGTCAAAGTAATCTAAAAGTAATCAGAAAGTAGTCTGATTATATTACCTAAAATGTGTAATGTAAGAAATTACGTTACTAACTAGGGATGTGCAGCGGAGCCAATATCTTTATCTGTAACAATTTCAAAATTATTTTGTAAATCCGGAAGTGGGCGGGGCTTTAACCAGAAGTTTGCGAATTACATGAGAAGCCCGTAATGTAATTCTAGTCCCTTCATAGTTTTCATTTAACAAATATGCCTTGCATGGCTCATAAAATAAAATTATTTTTTATTATAATTATATATTTTTTTTAAATATCTTCTAATTATAACAACAATACTAAATGTTAAATAAAAGATGAAAAAAAATTTTTTTTTTTAATTTCCAGAGAAACTTTGTGTACAGAGTTATCATCCACAACCTCAAATAAGAGGACTCCATATAAAATAGCTGATTAGAGAACATGGAAGTTGGAAAAAAATATTCAGTGCTTAAAAATTACTAAAACAACTTTTACTATGCATATGCAAATCTGAACCAATTATAAAGAATGCATGCCGGTCCGTCTCAGGGACAGACTGAGACAGAGAAACATTATTTAATAAAGTTTACACTCATTCATGTTTCATATAGTACAAGGTTTAAAACATTTAAAATAGACATATCAAATAGTAGAAAATGTGTATGATGTAGTATTTTAGCTGATATTACTCGTCAAAGCTCTGATTATTCAGAGAGACGCACAGTGAAGACAATGTGACGACCATGTGATTCACCTCACACACTCATTATTGCGTAGGGATTTATGTATAATAATGTTTATGTATAATATCTTGCTATGCTATCTTCTGGCTTACCTGTTATCTAGCAAACACGAGGAGTGAACGAGTATTTTTCCTATTATTCGGTTGAATTCATTGTTCGTTTTCATTACTGTTTTTCCGAATAAAGTATTCGACTTCAGGCAAGTCCCTGCTACAGTTTTCATCACGTAATTTGTATTCGGTAATGGACTACAATTAATAAGTAATCTACTCAGCACTGGTAATAATGGTATATTATATATATATATATATATATGACTGTACTGAAGTTTTGTTTTAAGTTATCAGAACGCCATTCTTCAATAAGACACTAGTCACACTGTCTGAATTTGTGACTAGAAATTTACAACAGACAAACAAGATTTCAAAGCAAAAAATGCATCTAAATGAACCTCCATGAATTGTCATTTAAATACTGACACTTTTTTAAATAAATTAAAAGAAAATATGGCATCAAACAAATTGGTGTGAGCTGAAAGTGATTTGTACATAGGCAATAGCTTTAAAGCTGATGAAAGTGGCATTAGTACTTGTGTATTTTAACAGTTAATGGCACAAAGAACATGTGTGTTAGACCAGACATGGTCATTGAGTGAAGATGATGCAGGAACTGGGGTTGATGAAGGTCATGATGCTGTATCAAGGTCAGGTACCTGTTCTAGGGCCGCTAGATTTGTCCTGAGAGCATCGTTCTCACTCAGCATGCCCTCCACCTGCTCCTGACTGACCGCGCTCTGACACGCTACCTGCAGCTCCGCCCAAACATAAAACCACCCCATGAGAGACAGAGAGAGAAAAGAAAGAACAAAAGAGAAAGCAACACAGAAAGATGAAAGAACGAAAGAATAAATAAATGATAGATTGAATGAAAAACAAATGAAAGAACAAAATAACACAAAATAAACCGGAAAAAAAACAATTGAAGAACATTGGAATAAATTAAATAAATAAAACATATATAGAAAAATGTGAAATATTTGAAAAATAAAAATACAAAATAATAATGTAATAAATAGAATTTAAAAAAAATGTAAAAAGAAAACCCGCAATAACATGAAAGAAAAGAACAAATGAATAAATAAGAGAAAACAATTTTTTAAACAATGTAAAAAAGAATGAAATAATGAACAAAGAAAATTAAATATAATAAAACAAATAAAATATATATAAATACATTTTGGAAAAATACAAAAACAAAATATGAAAGAAATACAGAATACAAACAAATAAGAAATAGACAATGAAACAAAATAAATAATGAAAAAGAAAAAAAAAATGAATAAAAGCAATGAGGAAGGGAACATGTACAGAGAAAGAAATGTACGTGAAGGATGAATGAAGACATGTCCAGCAACAGCATGGAATTGTAGGAGGAGTGTTGGAGAAGATGAATACAGGAAGATTAAAACCCGAGAGGGTGAACGAGAGCAAGAGATGATAAAGAAATTAGAACGCCCAAAACGAAAAGAAGAGAGAAGAAAACAGGCCGAGTTAGAAACTCCACATCAAACAGAAGAGACCCAGTCAAGCAGTTCTGAATGGAAAAACAGAACAGGGAGGTTCTTCATCCTTATCTGCTTGTTGCACATGAGAGGCAGCTGTTTAATTAAGATTTGTGACCTCACGGAGGAAGTGAAAGACATTTGTGGTGGCGGGACCTGGAGTAGGGCCGACAGCGTCATAAGAGGGGCCCTTCCCTCAGGGGCCCCTGCATAGCATGTGTGTGCCCCTCAGCCACCGGCACTGAGCCCCACTAATCCTTAATTACTCAGCTGATCCTGAGCACCATCGTCCATGAATGCTCAATTAAACAGGCTGCTCTCTAGGTAATTATAAACTTCTCTAACTTCTCCTTAAGCACAATGAGTTTGCTATCAGCAAAAAAAACTGGTGGGTCACACTAAAGATGTCTTCCAGTTTGGGGATAGTTTACTCAAAATGAACTAACTTTCCTAAAACATACAAGGAGACACTTTGAAGAAGGTTTACACTTCTCTTTTCAATATACAATGAAAGTGAAGCTCTAAAAACACACAATTAAAAACTTTCAAGTCTTTTGAATTCATATTTAATGACTTTAAATCATATTAGTTGAAACTTATGCCCCCCAAGAGTTGCAAACAATTTTTGGCATTCATGAATATTTAAATATAGTGCACTCCAGGTTTAAAGTCAATTAAAATAAAAAGCCATGAGTGAATATGCAAAAGTGCAAATGACTTTTGAAAGCTACACCCAAGGGGAAGGTTATTAACAAATGACCATTTGACCACTTGAATTTCAGTCTGTTCCTCTCAAAAAAGTTATCACATGACTCCAGAAATCTCAGAATATAGTGCAAATGTCCAATTTTTATGATGCTGTTTTGTCATTTTTGGAGCTCAATAACATCAGTCTTCATTCACTTTCACTGAATAGAGAAAAACAGAAAAGGACATTCAGCTAAACTTCTCCTGTTGAGTTCCACAGAAGAAAGAACGTCATACAGGTTTGGAATGAAACGATGGCGAGGAAATGAGAACAGAATTTTTCTTTCTAGTTGAAATACTGGATAACTAAGACTGAAAAGAGCTTTCTAAGCAAAGCTAAACTGCATTTAAAAACAGAACTGAGAACGAAAACAGCTAAATAATCACAAAACTGCATTCCGCCATTTAAAAAATGTCCAATTTTCATTATTTGATTTTTTAAGCGGAAAAATAAAAATGTAATTGTGTTCCATGCTGATAACAACACCCACATGAGCCTTTTAAGGTTTATTTAATTGAATCTGTAGGACCTATTATCATTAAAATCACACTCAATTTATGCAGATTAATTGTCTGCTTTCTCTCTTTTATAAACCTGTTAGTAAACAGCCAACCAGCAGATGTGGAAATTGCAGATTAATTCTCTGGAGATGCACTAACGACCATCTGTGATGGAATAAACATTAAAAGAAATGCTAAATGAACATTTTAACCAACTATTAATCCTCTTTATTCTTCCTTTCAGTGCCTTTGGCGATGTTTGGAATGAAATACTAGCACAATCTGCAGTATGAACTGTATAGTACAATGAATACTATACAGTATACAGTGATAAACATTTTAAACGTTAGTATGCAACATCGTTGTCACATGACCATCTTAGAAATGAATGTTTGTTTTACATTTTTAACCAATCTTGTGCAAAAATGAACCTTCGGATTTATTCATCATACTGAAAACACTAAGTCAAGTAAAACATAACGTAATAATAATAATCTAAAACTAAACAGGTTTGGTGGTCACGTAAAAGGAGGACACAGCTACCTGATCTTTGAGCGCATGGATGGCCATCTCATGCTCTTTCTGTTTGCTCTGCAACTGCTCCTTCAGTTCAGTGACGTTCTGAAATCACACACACAAACTGTCAGGCGGGAAGATTCAATGCATTTTTAGTATGACAGTGATGAATGCAGCAGTGTGTCTATGGTCCATTATTTTCTGCAGATGTGCCTCAGTGCCAGAATCTAAAGCTGAAGTACTGACTGCAGTCTTTAGCTCACTCCCAAGGGTTTGCAAATGTTTATCATCATACTCCCTTAGAGGCCATCTATTGATCGCCCTCTGAGACATGCAACAAATGGGCTTTAATATTGAGGAATTTGGCTTGAGCGGATCTCACCTGGTTGGCGGCCATTAAATCTGCCTGCAATTTCTGCACACGAAGGTTTATGGATTTGAGCTCCTCCTCTTTCCTCTGTTGGATCTCATCAATTTTAGTCCTGTGGAAACAAATGCATCATATACTATCAGGGGTTTGATAATGTGTGGTAGGGTCTATTTTCAGGTATTGTGAAATGAATACCAAAATAAAACAGCAAATTCAGCAGGAAAAAAACGGGGGAGTATAAATGACATCATGGGAACAGATGTAGTATATACATACACACACACACACACACACACACACACAAAAAAAACTGTTGTTAGCTTCACTCAAACCATCCTTTTTCACATTACTTAAAAACTCATGTAACTACATGAACTTAATTTAACAGAGTTGTTTCTACTAAAAATGAGTATTGTCAGCAGTGTTTGTTCAGTCAACTTAACATTGCTGAGTGAAACGCACAAATTAATGTTGACATAACTAACTGGGCAGTGGATCCATAGTTCCCAGCATACTTTGCAAAGATCTGCATTTGGAGTAAATTTAGAGACTAAAGTGTTATTTTATGTGTTTTTTTAGTAAGTTTATGTTGGTGTTTAATGTTAAGTTATGCTGGACATTTAGAGGAGTTTCTGCAATGTTTTTGAATTTTGTTGTTACCATTATGCAGAAGAGTGGCGCCTGTGTTTAGGCTGTGAACACTCATATACACATGTTTAGGATGGAATTCCTGGTCTCAGTTAAATTGAGTTTGTTCAATGAGTTAATTTAATAAGGTAAATTAAGTCAATAAATGTGATACGTATTAAGTAAACTGCACATATAAAATATTATGGAACAGTGACAAATCCAAATGATTTGTATTTATTCAAAGAAATTGTCAGTTTTACTTGAATTTCTTTTGTTTGTACAAGTAAATTGTTATTTGTACAAATTACTCAATATAGTTGCTTGGAACCACTTGACGCAGCTTTTAAGTAAATCTAAGTATGTAGAATTGGGTTCTGGAGTAAAAATGTCATTCAAAATATTTCCAGCAAGCTTACTATTTATATTATTATTTAAATTATTTAAATATTATTATATTATTTAAAGTGCCCCTGTGCCATTTTAAAGGCTCCTAATTTTGTTTTGTAGGTCTCCTACAATAGGTCTACATCAGGGGTGGCCAATCCTGTTTTTCCATATCATTTTGAGCCCGAGTCCTCATCCTTTGGAAGAGCATGCAAAGCGGATTTGCTTTGGCAGCGCAGAAAAGAGCGTCTTCTAGACAAGTCGACAACACGAACCAAACTCTCCCAACCCTCAGCTACAACTACAATGTTTGGGGGAGGATCAAAGCAGACATCGTTCACGGGCAGCCAATAAAGATCATAGACTGGCATTATGGTTACATAGGTTCAAGTAGGAAGTAAGACTGGAATTATTGACGTTTTTTTGTTGATTGTTGATAGTTTTTTTCTTTTGGGAGACCAACTCCATTTATTGTGCACTTTGATCTTTGAAACTTTGCAGACCTTTTACATTCACAAAACGGCTATATTACACATTGCATGAAAGGTAATATCTGATAAAGCACAATAGGGGCTCTTTAAACAATATATTATGGTTCTATAGAATTGATTTTCAACAACTGAAGGCACTAAACGGATGCAAATGTGTATGATCTGTTCTGAGAGTGTACAAAGAGTCGGATCAGTTTAAAATCAAGTGGAATTATAGCAAATTAGATTTTTCCATTGAAATCAATGGATCTGCAACATTCAGAGGTAGCATGCACAGTATTGTGCAAGGCCCCTAAATTCAGAAGTAGTACTCTACCCAAAATCCTGAATCAAGATCCACTAATCAGGTTTATGGGATGAGTAGTTCCTTCTCCCATAACGGCTGATTCACACGGGACGTCAGCATTAATGATTCTTGTTTACTTTGAATGGGTGACGTCATGCGTTGCCGAAATGAATGGTGGGTTCTGCTGTGTCACGTCACTGGTGTTGCTTGCGGCATAAATTGAAAATTTTTCAAACTTTTCAAGGGCCAACGCAAGTGTCAGCCAATAAGATCACCTTATGCAAATATTGTTGCATTCATGCAACACCGGAAAATAGAGGAACATCAAAATGGAGGAAAAGCTTATTGCGGTGGGTAATCACCCAGTTCTTGATGATCAGTCTTTACATATGTACCCGGACTCATAACACAGGGACCAAGCCTGGAAGGAGGTGGCAGAGGCAGTTGGTGAGTCTGGTGTGTATTGTGCTTGTATTGTGTCCATGTACTCTGTTTATCATTGAATGACAGCTAGCACAGCATGTAAGTAAGCTGGAAGTAATGTGATTGGCTGTTATCACTGTGACAATAGTGTCAGCACCAAGCTTCAGACGCCCGGTGAGAATCAGCAGTTAGACATACAGAGGCTCATACTTTTGCCTTGTTTTTTGTTTCGAATAAAAAAAGTTAAAACATGGTTTAAGGTTTATAACTCCTCATTGAGAAATTAAATGAGAAATACACTTCCAGAACTCAAGCAGCTAAAAAAAGTGGGCAGCCCCTGTTGAGCTTTACTGCAAAATAACTGCTCTGCTGGGTTTGTCTTTCTCACCTGCTGTCATTGTAAAGTGCTTCCTTCTCAACTTGTAGCCGCTGGAAGCTGTAAGAGAAGCATAAAGAGACTGGAATCTTTATTGGCCCTAAAAAAAAAAACCCATACAGCAGTGATAAATAACAGGCAGCATCTCCTGATCAGTGAAAACAGGCCCTGTGTTGACCAGAGGGATGCAGAACAGAGGCAGTCTGTGCTGATACAGCAGTCTACAGCAAGTGCCAGGACAACAAGTTCACATTCAGACTCATTACACTGACACAGTGACTGTCGCTAGGCCACAGCTGAGTTACCACAGCACCCGGGATGGAACGCTAAGGGGTGATGTCATCGCACGGAGAGTTTTGATTGGCTACTGTACAGAGGAAGAGCATATCATGGACACAAGTTAAATGGAGGATTGAGAGTCATTTATCTTGTGCTTGAGAGCGTAATGTGTTCAAATGGAACATTAATACTGTCCATTAATACTGTCTTTAACTTTTATTCTTCTATATTTCAGCAGGTTTTGCATGAAATCACTCCATCACCATCTTCCTCAATTAATCACTGCAAGTTGCAGTCTTACACAAGTTTAAAAACAAATTAAGAAATTAATATTACTTTTAAAAACTCTGTGTAAGATAATGCACATTCACATGAGAATGGCTGACTGAGAATTGCACATTTCTACCATGGCTTTGCTTTTGCTATGTCCATGATGCTAGATCATGTCAACTGTCATGTTGGCCAAGACAACATAAAAAAGAAATGACGGAGTGCACCTTTAAAGAAATGCAAAGTGACAGAAAAAATAAAGCAAAATAATCTTAAAAATATATTTTGAGAACTGCAAAAAGGAAAGAGTGAGTGTCTCTGAATATTAAGAGAATTTTGGGCCATAAAGAAATGTTTCGTGTCCAGTTTTGTATTATGTTGGGGGAAAGTTAAATGTACTTAAAGGGATAGTTCACTCAAAAATGAAAATTCAGTCATTGTTAACTAACCCTGGTGTTATTCTAATGCCGTATGACCATTTTTCTTTATCTTTAGACCACAAAAGGAGAAATTAAAAATCCTGTTTCATTTTTGGGTGAACCATCCCTTTAATATATCAAAATGTGCTGAACATATGATAAGACAAAAAAAAAGAAAAAGCATAAAAGTAACTTGCACTTACCTCTCTTGTTTTTTCTTCAACTTATCAGACAACTAATAAATAAATAATAAAAAAACAAACAATACATTATCACTTGGCATTTTATCATTGAGCACACATGCTATCTGAAACAAACATGTGACACTAACTTTAGCATTTTCTTCTTGTAGTTTTGTGATTTCTGTCTGCTTGGACATCTGAAAATGAAAAGAAATACATTACAACAAGAGAAGTCTTTTGTATTGCGGGCTAAAATATGGATAAACAAAAGGAGAAAAAGAATCAACAATCTGATCTTTGAAAAAATGAATAATCAAAATCAGATAATGAAGTGAAAATACAATATGTTTCAATTGATAATACAAAAATTAACGATAAACCTGAAAAAAAAAAAAAGGGTTTTAATATCTGACCTTCTAAAATGTTCTATTATTTGCCTCTAGAAAGCATCTGCCTCTTAAACCTCCAAAATGCATGTTTCATCATAGATATGGAAGTATTCTCTGGTGCAAGGTGAGAATAAATGTATCCAAAATTAGCACCCACGGCGAGGGTAAAAATATACACTCATCAGCAAAACGAATCCTAGCATTTTGTCCTTTTGTCTGTTTCATGCTGTCCTGGGTATTTAGAGGGTAAAACTGATGTTTTTACCTCTAGTGTCTGGAGTTGTTCCCTCAGTAAGCATTTCTCCTCCATTTCCGTTTGAAGCTTTAATGCCACCTCTGAAACCCAGTGTTAACAGACATCAATGCACACAACCCCCAAAATATCTTGAGTTTGAGAAGTGTTCAACTGATGCTCAGTCAGTGTCATACCATTGTGCTGCTATTTGAAGATCCAGAACACAATCTTCCCTAGTTCTACTCACTTAACTCTTCAGTGAATTTGATAAGGTCACAACTTTAAAAAGGAAGTTGTCAGAAAGATGTACTCACCACTCAGTTCATTATCTCGCTGTTCCGGTTTGGCGCTTTGCACTTCGGCCTAAAGAACAAAAAAGAAGAAAAAAAAAAAAAAAAAAAAAAAAAATACACTGTGAAAATGAACTCTTGTTCACAAAGAATTTTAACAGCAGGTTCTAAAAAGTGGCAAGACATATAAAACCCCAGTAAATGCAGAAATCACTGGACATTAAAAGTTAAGCATTTCAAGAAAAGTGACTTTCTGCATATGAAAATATTAAAATAAACCCTATCTACTAATTTAATAAATGTTCCTGGACTGATTGTAAATGATGCAAGTTATTCTAATGAAAAGAAATGCATCTTTATCTTTCATCAAATGTAAAACTTTCTCCACCTCCACCTTCACATAGAACACGTTGCATTTTATTGTGCTTGTTTTCCATTGCTTTACTTTGTAAACATGCGCTTCATGGACATCTATGACCGTATCGCTGATATATCATGTCATATCATGAAAATCTGACTTTTTCCCATATAATCGGGTCCATGGTGCATCTGCCAACCCAGAAAACATGAAAAAGGACAACACAGTAACTTTGTTTTGGTAAGCCTTTCTCTGCAAGCATTTGATAAAACAAGCCGCTCAGATTTCGCTTATTACACCATATTACCTCATTATAATATTACCGCCCCTTAATCTACACGTTTCCACCCACGGTGCCGCCATTTTGTTTTCGCAAGCGTCAACATTTGCACAAAAGATTAACATGATGTCACATGCTAGTCAATGAGTTGAATCAACTTAACAGAAACTACAAAAAATCCAGATAACCATTCAGAAACATCTAGTTGCATTCTAAAACTTCTTCCTGAGTCTCTCCATCAGTGTCTGACTCTGGTTTAAACAATGTAAGGCTGAACACCGTTACTGACAATCATCATTTTGGCAACTTTGTTGTTGTTGAGCAACCAAAGCATGAGCTGTTAGAGCTCCGCCCTCTTCTGGAAAGGGGGCCGGGAGAAGCAGCTCGTTTGCATTTAAAGGGACATACCCAAATAGGGGCAAATTTGTCAAGCTATAATAAATGATCTGTGGGGTATTTTGAACTGAAACGTCACAGACACATTCTGAGGACATCAGAGACTTAGACTTATATTACATTACATCTTTTGAAACGAGGCATAATAGGTCCCCTTTAAAGCAAGGACATGCAGGCTGGGAAAAAATATTAACCAATAACATCATAACCTACTTTTCGTCATCCAATCAAATCATGAAGGATAAAATCAAGTCCCATTCTATATTATTTCCCGCTGGAAATTTCACTCTGAAATTTCACCACATTAAGTTAAAATCAGTTGGGATTGGGAATGTTTAAAAAAAGTTACAAAACTATATAAAGAATATCCGATTAGCAGCAGCCCTCTTTTTATCAAATTTGGTAATGCTAATGAATGGGGTGTGGTGGTCAAACACTAGACACCAGTTCACTGTCCTTATATCTTTACTGGGCTGATTTCACAGAAAAAGCTGATGGTGGTGTCTCTGCTGTGTCTGGCCACAGTTCACCCAGCATATGTAGCCCCTGCTTTAAACATGACCTCAGTGAACTCTATAAACTCCTCCAGACGAAGAGCGCAGCACTGTGTAGCTGAATAATTGATTCGCTCTGATACTGTTAGGATACTCTGACTGCAACTTGTTTACTTAAACTCAAACTTGTTTTTTTAGAAAGTTTCTTAAGAATAGCGAATGGTTCAAAATTTGAAAACTATCACAAACACAACGAGACATGTGACAATCACACTCGCTAGCAGTGTAGTGAGCTTCGTTGACAGTCATCCGAGAGTTCTGGTTTTGCTGCACTGTGACGTGGACATTGTGTAATTATTATCTCAGAAGAAACTGTGGACATTTCATTTTTCCACTGACTTTCAAACCTCCCCTGTATGGTGCAGCATCCCAACCCTGATGAGAATGAAACACATTATCTGTTACCTGATCAATCTGATCATTTCCCAAGCCAGAAGGGTCATCACTGTGACTGCTGGCATCTGACTGGACACCGTTAGTGCCGGCCGTTCCATCAATGAGAGCTGCTTTTCCATCAGTAACATCAGCACGCTCTTGAAGAGCTGCAAAGACACACACATAACACTCTAATCAATCCAGATTCATGACTCTTATCCTAAAATGTTTGTAAGGAAAAATAGATGATGACTGTATGCATAAGCTCCTCTCACCTGTCAATTTCTTCTGCAGGGCGGAGTTTTCAGCTTGTAGGCGCAGGAGCTCAGCATCCACTGGAACAGAGGCGGGGCTGGAGGCGGGTCTTTCCAGCCCTTGACCCTCCCTTAATCCTCGATTCTCCGACTCTAACTGCTCGATCTGGGAACATAACTACACAAACACACAGCAACTGATCAGAAAACAGAAAAATAAAACTCATATGATTCTGGTGTGACATCACATAATGGACATAAATGTAGAGACTCTTTGTGTTCAATACACGTGACACCATCTGTGACATGCAACTTTTGTTAAAGTGCTTAAACTACCATTTAAAAGTTTAAGATCAGTAAGATTTTTTTTTTTAAATGTATTTGAAAGAATGTGCTACTTTTATTCAGCCATTAAACGGACAGTAAAATTACATTAAAGTAAAAGTAAAGACATTTACAAAATATTTATTTTTAAAATAAATACTGTTCTTTTGAGCTTTCGATACATCAAAGAATACTGAAAAAAATGTATCTCAGTTTTCACAAACATATTAAGAAGCACAACTGTTTTAAACATTGATAATAAAAAGAAATGTTTCTTGAGCAGCAGATCTGCATATTAGAATGATTTCTGAAGGATCATGTGACACTGAAGACTCGAGTAATGATGCTGAAAATTCAGCTTTGATCACAGGAATAAATTACATTTTAAAATATATGAAAATAGAAAACATAAAAAACAAACAATAACAATATTTCACAATATCACTATATTTTTGATCAAATAAATGCAGTCTTGGCATAAGAAACTACTTCTTTGAAAATTTTACTGACCCCAAACTTTTGAAAGGTAGTGTATATAGAGTCTTTCACAAAAAAGAAAAAGAAAAAAAGCGCTAGTTGAGCTGTAAAGTTGTCTAAATTGTCCTATTAGCCATGTGACTACTGTTAGGTGATTATCCACCTTATTTTCAACGTAAGAGCGGGTGTGGCCATTTGTAAATTGAATGTGCAAGGCTTCTGCATGAGCTTCCAGTTATTTTTAGCTGTACAAAAAAGCTTGTTATGCTGCTTGATATTGCAAACAGGTATTTCTTACCATATTATTTTAATGTATTGTCTTAATTATAAACACACTTATAGCACAAATAGTTTTACCGTTTACTGCACTCTGTCATTCTTCTAGTTATCTACCTATGGCGGCTAATGAACTAGAAGTCTTGTACATTCACAGAAAATAGCTTACTTCCATGTTGCAAAATAAGGTGGATACATTACTGTATTTCATTACTAATTCCTCTGAGTGTGAGCAATCCGTTTCTGGTATACTTGTGCATAAGTTGTCTGGGTTCACATGGTCATGACAGGGGTTCCACATTGTGTGTGTGCTCAGCACCTTGGACAGCTCTTGCATAAGGGTGCTGTTCTGCAGTCTGAAGTCTTCTTCCTGACTGTGCAACTTGCCCTGAAGCATCTCATTCTCACTGAGTAAGGCGTCTACCTCCTGAAAAAGAGAGAATACAACACAGTTACCAGACAGAGACTTTTCACATACTACTCTGGATATCATTCATAGCCATTATTGTCAAAAATCAAAAACTGATACTCTCACCTGTGCTTTCTTGCTCTTGTTCAAAGCCTAAGGGTGAAAATGAAGAAAACATTATCTAAAATAAATTGTTAACTAAAACAGACATCATTAGCGAATGGACAACTTCTTTCAATATGACAACATACACAAGATGAAGAAAAACAATGACTGCACTATTAATATTTTCAGTTGCCATGAAATCAAAATTAACAATTTTTGTTTTGTTTTTTGTTTTTATTTTGCAGTACTTATTATAAATAATCCATCCATGCACATCTTTTTTTATGTGCTCAAAATCTTTCACTAAAATAACTTTAGTTTAACTAAGCAGCACCATCTCTTCTCTTCTCTGATGACGTGTTTACTGGCGTGAGGGTGGGACAACCTGTCACTCACATGAGATCCACCAATAGCTGTCTCACTGTCCTAATTCATTTAGAATTATGAGTGTTTTGGCAATGCTGAGTCACAGACACGATGTTCTGTGCTACTTTTTGATCATTACGTTAAACACTTACTGCAACATGATGACCAGTGCCTTGTGTGATAAAGTGACCTTTATCTCATGGCAATGACCTGCTGAAAAATCAAGGAAAACACTACCTTCTGTGCTTTGATATAGTCTTTCTCCAAGTTCGAGGTCTTCAGACGGGCACTGTTGAGCTCTGTAACACAGAATATGAAGTTAACACACAAAATAACTAGAAACAAGATAATAAACTTATTTTATGCAATGATACACATAAACTTGCATTTATCACTTTTGACAGACAGCTGCACAGGCAGAAACTACTAAGGCATTTTGTTAATAATTAACAGGACTATATAATAACTAAACATAAAACCCTGCATACTTTAAATTTGTGTTTTCTTAGAGAACACTGCTAACTGTTCACTGATGACCAGGGTAGTATTGCATAATTTATAGGATTGCATAAGTCATTCATAAGATCTTACAAATTAAAGCAAGACTCTGCTTGTAAGTCATAAGATCTCTGTAAACTAATGCTGAGTTGATAGAAGATTTACTGATCCAAAAAGCAGTTTTCAAATCTGTAAATAAGAGCTGAAAAGCCATACATTTTAGTTTTCATACATTTTGCAGTTGTTGTATTTAAATGTTTTTGCATTTCATAACTGTCAAAAGTTTATCTCATAATTTTTAGTAATTATATATATGTATCCAGAAACTGGACATGAAATTAATCAGGGACAGTAAATAAATACAAATAACATACAAAAAACATTTCAATTATCATTTCTTAAAATGTAACAGTTTTAAAATGTCTACATCATCGTATATGTAAAGCAGGGATTACCAAACTTTTTTGTCTGTAAAAACTCTTTGACCTAAAATATTTACTTAATATAAGCTAATATCAATAATTTAACAACACATTTCCATTTCACAATTCTTTAAATCACAGGGAATCATGGACACATACATATTTTAAATTTTTTATATTTTATTTGTATTTTTATTTTACATTTTTATGATTTAACTAATTATTAGCTTCTCACCAACTCAAGAAACTCGTGCATTTTGGGAAATCCTGGTCTAAAGGATTGAGGTCTGTGAGCAAAACATGAGCTCACTAATGTATTTTAAGCTTTTCTAAATATTTAGTTAATATATTAGTTCACATTTTCACACAAAGTTTAATATTTAGTAGCTCATACATACATTGTAACTTAGTGCCATTTATGCTTAAACTCAGACAACTCAGAAATGGTTGACAGAATTAGAATACCTATCTTTATATATCCACCCCCTTCCCATGTTCAATTATTAAATAATTTAATACATTTGATTGTGCTTTCAGCTGTCAAACAGTGTTTCATTCACAGAAATGTGACAAAGGTTCAGTGGAATAGGTGCAATAAGACCTGATTTTTAATAACAACAAATTACAATCTATCTTGTTAATGACGCAAACAAGTCAGCTGGTCTGTGTCTTGAATAAGTAAAGGTTTAGGTTTACATTCTCTACTCACCCGCTGTATTTTTCCGCAGCTCATCAGATAGATGGTAGTTCTGTGTTCTCAGCTCCAAGAGCTGAGCCTGATGAAACGAGCATTAAAAGAGAGTTTAACAGAGCAAAAGATTGTTTACTGAGGTTAACAGGGTATTAAATATGCCTATTATTGATTACTGTAAAACAGAAATGATGACAACACATCATCATAAAACATCATACAAATCTCAGGGTCTTTTTATGCTATGAATCCTAATACAGAGATTTACATAGTGTATTTACGTAATGGAAACATTTAATTAAAAGAGTTTGGTTGCTATAAAGCTGAATATTAGATGCTTCTGGAGTTGTAAACAAGATGATGTTAGGGCAAAACGACAGCGATATGATATTTAGTACCTTAAAATTCATACGAAACACATCTCAAAAACTAAATAGATAATAATAAAAAAAAAACATTTAGTTGTGCAGAAAAGCAATATTAACAGCTGTTTGACTAGCTAACGGTGCTAATGGTCATTAATTACAGGTTAGCGTGCTAACAGGCTAAACGCATCTTTATTATACGTCACAAACTCGTCATATAAATACTACATTCCATGTCATTTCAACAAACAGGAGTTTTATTAGCCAAACTATTACATGCTTTCATATAAAATTTCGTAATTGTCCATTACAACTATTTTTCGGCCTCATAACAGTTAGCTTGGCACGCTAACGGCTACAGCTAACAAGAGTCCCAATCCGCTCCGATGAATGTCAAACAGACCCGTTTACACATATTACCACTGGAAATACTTCTTAACCCATTAACGATCTCGTATGTAGATTAAATGTTTAGGTAGATGTCAAATCCAAGCGCAAATGAAGATATTTGTACCTGCATACGGTGGAACTCCTCTTCTGACAGTGCTTGCGCCATCTTCACTACAGCAAAACACTTCTGGACAGAATAAAAACTCTCTCTGTCTGCTGTTACTGTTTTTTCTGACGGCTTTGTATTGCCAAAATTACTGTCATTCTGATAAGTTTAAGGTTAAAGCTGCAGCTTTCTGTTGTCGCCCATCTAAACGCTTTGGCTTGCTGACAGAAACGCCACTATGAGTAATGACTGCACCTGTCCTGAAGATGGCGCACTCAGACAATATATATTCACTGCTGTAGTTCTTGAGACGAGAGAAATGGGCTGTGGTTCAAAAACCTAGTGAGCGGACAGCCTAGAGTAGACAGCACCCCATTTTTCACAAATTATTTATAGATATTGACAGATCAAGCTCTCACATAGATGAATGAGTTGAGACTACAGGAATGATTTTATGCTCTTTTTTCACCACAGTCAATGAGACAGAATCAACAGTGTTGACAAAATAACCAGGTTAACATTTCATGGTTGAGACAGAAAATGAGAGGAAAAGCATAAACCTTTCTGGCAAATGACTGCTGTTTTAGGAACACATAAAAGAAACCCGATAAGGTTAGTAAGTCAATGAACTTTATACTGTATCTGTAGAATAAACATGAGTAACGTCTGAGTATCACATGCGCAGTTAACAACTTTTACAAGCAGTTACCATTTTTCTCCATTATGATTTAAAGTGGCATGCATGAAAATCCATGCTGATTTTGAAAATAATTCAGCTTTTTATTCATTGTTATTAAAGCGGGCCACAGTTTCACAACTGTTTTCTTAGCAAAACAATGTAATACAGAGTAGTAAAATATTGAAATATTTAAGAAAACTGTTTTCTGAACTGAAAAATTTATTTTAAAATGTAATTTAGTCCTGTGATGGCGAAGCTGAATTTTCATGTCACATGACCCTTCAAAAATCATTGTAACATGCTTATTTACTGCTCAAAAACATTTCTTATTATTACATACAGTACATTGAGGAGTGTCTATGTATACACTTTTTAGTACTAATTTAATACAACAGTCTGTCATTGCAAATGATATTGTCAGCAGAACTGAAAAATTAACATGAATTTCATTAAGGAAGCATGCCACCTACAAACCCTCAAACAAGGAAGACATGTATTTAATGCATGCAGCCACATCTCCCATTCAAAACAACCCCACTGAATTTACCATGATACATAGAAGTAAAACAGGTTACACAAGACTACAAGAGAGACAGAAGGCCAGTGTCTGATGTATTCGGTCTGTCTGAGGAACTCCTGCCTGGCTGCGGGGTAGTGGAGTATTTTGGGAGATGACAGATAAAGAGACGGTCCTCTTCCTTTTTGATCCATCGCAGCAGTTTAGTGAGTTCACTGATAGCTGATTTCTTAGTGACAAGCGGTGTAAAGCAGGCATACATCTCAAACTTGCTAGTGACCTATAGAACAAGAGGAAGAATTTAGGAAATACATATTGTAAATAATAACTATTCAAAAGGTTGGGGTTGGAGTTTTTTATTTATTTATTTTTTTTTTTTGAGTATTTGAAAAAAATGCTCAACAAGGCTGCATTTATTTGATCAAAAATGATCAATGTTGAAAACAGTTGTGCTTCTTAATATTTTTGTGGAAACCACAATACTTTTTTTCATGAATAGAAAGTTCAAAAGAACAGCATCTATTTGAAAAAGAAATCTTTTGTAACAATGTAACAGCCTTTACTGTCACTTTTGATTTGTGACATATATATATATATATATATATATATATATATATATATATATATATATATATATATCTCCAACAGCGAGTTGACACACAAACCCGCCTCCTCTCACTCACTTGTTTCATTTGCTCTGGATGAATATTGCTGGTGTTACAGGGCTTGAATTTCAGCGTGGGATTGCACGTTACCCAAAGTGCGCACACATAAAGCTGCCTCTCAGTACTAAATTGAGTTCTTTTTCGCTGCTTATTGCCCTTAAACAGTCAAATACACACAAAATAATGTTAATATGCAGGTCTTGGTGAGTATTATATAACACAGTCAGTTATGTTTTAAGTGAATGTAAACAGTTGAGAAAATGCTTGTGTAAGATTATAATGGATATATGCGTCTGGTCTTAAAGTGACAGCAGCCTAATATACCTGCTGCCAAATTATGAGATAATATTAAAAATGTCTATATGGTTTTTCCCCATTGTATCAATGTCAAAAAAGTGGCTTGTGAGCAAAAATGTCCTGTTTATACAGCTTCAGTAGTTCAGTACACCTGAACTACGTTCAATAAGAAATTGTTTGTGTATATTTATATATACAATTTCTTGTCTTGTTTTCTGTTTTAAACCCAGAAAATTTTTTTTTCAGGTATCCTGAGCTACTGAAGCTGTCTTGATCTGTCTAAAAACAGATTGGTACATACCCACGCCAGCAGAGTTTCTCTGTCTGCAGAATGGTAGATGAGTTTAAGAGGCCGTGACGTACTGTGGATACGATTGTGCATGTTGCGATACAGATCCAGCAAACGTATCCTCTCATCCTGGGTTCTGTATGTCACATCCATCTCTGGGCTGAGTGAAGTGATATAAGAAAAAAAAAAGGTCATCATTTAGCATGCTAATAGTGTGCATCATCGATTCCAACACAGCCATTATTCACTAAGACATGTGACCTGATCACACCGACTACATTATTACGGTGGCAGAGATGTGTTTTCTAAAAACATAGACTGTCGATGCAAACCAGATGATGAAAACAACACTCAGTTTCAGTCAATTTGAGATAGACACAGTTTAAACAGACACAGGCTGTTTCCACACATAATGCGGTTTTTGATGCTTAAATCTAATCATTCAGTTGCATTTTTGCATAAAAGGCAGACTCTTAACTGTGTCCGCACAAGGTTAGAAACATTTCAGCCATGTGATTAGCCGAATCAAGTGATTACTGTTGTAGAATTCATGGCAAAGTGGTCTAATCTTTTGCAGAATGTGGAAATCCTGGCTTATAGGCTATCGTTTATCAGGATTTGAGAGCCATCTGGTGTTTCTGATGGCAAAAGAGCTACTGATTCACATTAATGAGTCAAACCACTAATGATTTGTTCATTTCCTTGTGGTTCGATGCTTCTTACTGACTCATTTTGGCTTGAAGTCAACATTAACCTGCATTCACAACTCATGTAACTTCTGTAATAGGTAAATATTCAATGAGGAAAAAATGTAGGGCGCGAGTCGCGCGACTTGATTGGATGATAAAAAGTGGGTGTTTTACTGTACATACCAGAACAGAGTCAGATCTGAATACTTTTTGCTTTTGAGAAGACGTTTTGACCAAGAATCTACTCTTATTTGTCATTATTGTCATAGCATTTAATTAAAGGGATAGTTCACACAAAAATGAAAAATCTGTCATAATTTACTCACCCTCTCAAGTTGTTCCAAACCTGTATGAATTTCTGCTGAACACAAAAGAAGATATTTTGAATAATATGAGTAAACAGTTGATGGGCCTCATTGACTTCCATACTATGGAAGTCAATGGGGTCCATCAACTGTTTGATTACCAACATTCTTCAAAATAACTTCTTTTGTGTTCAGCAGAAGAAAGAAATTCATACAGGTTTAGAACAACTTGAGGGTGAGTAAATTAATGTTGATTAATGTGATGTCATCTGAAAAGAAAAGTAATTTCAGAGGCTGATCAAGTAGTTACATTTTCATGAAAGTCTTGAATTTAGAATAACGTGCACTGGTGACTTGTGCATTATAAGACCAAGAATATTGTGTAAAATATAAAGAGGACCTATTGATTTTTTACATTTTCAACTTTCTTTAGTGTATAATGTTACTGTTTCATCATGAAAAAGGTCAGCAAAGTTACAAAGCACAAAGTCACTCCAAAGGGAGTTATTCTCTTTATCATTACTGTTTCTGAATTCCCTGAAATGCCTCCATTTTAGTCTTGAGTTTTCTTCCGGGAACATAAACGTCACAATATTCCTCATTTAAATAATTCCCATACAAGGCATATGCAAAATGAAGGGGACAAGGCCTGGTTGAGTTGCGTTAGTAGCGTGTTGTCGCCTCATTGGCTAACGCAGGTATCATGTCAGAGGCAGCCCAATCAAGAGTCAGAAATATCAAACATGTTTGATATGTATTGGGATCATGCGGTCTCTGACGTGATCGGGAGCAGTAAAATAATATTACTGAGGATTTTTTGGACAAAAGTCAATTGTGAGAAGCCTCAAAACGGGCCCAAAATCAATGTGGCCAGCCTAAACAGAGCATTACTGACAGATTGGGAAAAGAGGTGCTGCAACAATGAAAGATATGTGAAAAAACAAGGTGTTTTATGAAGATTTAAGCATGAAAACCTATTTAGTAGACCCCAAAAACTAAATCTAGACTTTATAAAGGGGCAAAGTGTCCTCTTTAAAATAAATAAATAAATTGGTTCTATTTTAATTTCATCTTTACATTAAATGAAGCACTACAAGCTACGCACCATGTGAACTGTGGCAGTTGGCGATGATGGTCTAGTGCATTTGAGGGTTTGTACAGGAAGTGCCTGAGATTAGCTACACCAATATCATCAAAACAGCTCATCTGAGTGTTTGCCACACACTGCAAGGCATTCTGGGATGTGAAAGCTTCTTCAATTTTCCTTTTGCACTCTGCCATGGCATAAAAAGCTTCTTTATCTGTAGACAGAAGAACAAGGCATACAGTACATTCGGGAGGGTCTAGATATGCCACATAAGCATAAAAGTAGCAGTCATGATTGAACAGAGGAAGGCAGACGGGCGTCCATATCTCTCCAGCCTGAAAAGCAATGGCCCTGATGAGGTTGAAGAGGAGATGAAGGTCACTGGGTTTTAGTCTAGTATCCTCCAGGACCGTCTTCTCCTGAACGATGGAGACAAGTCGGTTATTGGCAATGAGAAAGGAGAAGACCAGATTTGGGGTGACGGCTTTCTGTAGGATGTGACTGAGAACATCTCTGGAAGAGGATGGCAGAGGCAGGCACTGGACCGCCGACAGCATGAAGCTGGGATCAGAATCCATGACATCGAGAAGGCTGTCCAGAACCTTCTCCGAGCCAAACAGCAGACGCCGTAGGTCATAGTTCTTCCGGCGCTCAAAGATGCGATGTATGCTGGCCTGCGTGAGCATGCTGACTATCTGATGATAAACATGGAGGAGCTCGCTGCGGAGCTGCTGCTCAGACTGGCGAGTGGCAGAAACGGATACAAACACCAGCGGCCCCTTCTGCAAAAACACCACCGTACGCTCATCTGAGAGAAACAGAGAGAAAGAATAGAAATATTAGCTGCTGTCTGTCATTATTTATACATATAGAACCTATTTACATGCACAATTTAAAGATCTCAGATCTTTTTATGCGTATTGGCCTTTCATTTACACGACAAAGGCGTTTTGGGGGCCTAAAAACGTAAACTTTTGAAAACAGGTTTCAAAGTGCAAGTTCATGAAAACGATACTGTTTTGTCTCCATGTAAACTACAAAAATGTGAATTTGTGAAAACAGTGATGTCATGCGCATGTGTATTACATGTTCAGTCTATAGGTGTGTAGTTTTTCTTTACAAAATGACATCGCCATCTACTGGCCTGGCAGCATAATACAGCGTTTTTAATCATTTTTGCAGGTCCATGTGAACAGGGATCGTTTTGACAACATTGTCATCTGTACTCGAAAAATGCAAAGAAACACTTGTTTAAGATTTTGTTCCAGGTTTTGGAAGTTTTGCCAGGACATACTGAAGGGTTCCTCCTTTTTTTTCTTCTTTTTCTTTTTAAATAGAACGTCTGTGTGCTGATAAGTGTTACGTCTGTTTCTGGGTTTGAGTTTGGTTTGAGGGGCCGTTTACACGACACCGTTTTCAACTAAAAACGGAAATCTATTTATGCATTTTGTCTGCTCATTTACACGACAATGACATTTTGGGGGCCTGAAAATGAGTCAAAGTGCTAGTTCTTGAAAATGAGACCGTTTTGTCTCGGTGTAAACTACAAAAATGCAAATTTGTGTGTAGTAGACTCACTCCCTCAGTCAAAATCGAGGGAGCAAGGGTCTGTCCATATAAACTTACCTCGTCCACTTCACGAAGTGGAACGCACTTCAAAATGGCGGCAGGGATTCCCCCAAGAGGAAGTGCTTAGGGAAGTTCACGAGTGCATGTCTAAAATGGGAGTGGAACGCAGCCAATGTCTACTCTGATGTACACTTCAAGCAGCTCTATATCTCACAATTCAGCTTGATTGTGATGTCACAGCAGATCACTTTACAAAGTGACATCACCAACTACTGGCCTGTAGGCATAACAGAGCTTTTTTAATCGTTTTCGCGGATCCGTGTGAATGGGGATCATTTTGACAATGTTGTGGTCTGTACGCAAAAAAAACACGAAGGAAACACTTTTCCGTTTTTACTACATTGTTGTCGTGTAAACTTATGAGTTGTTAGCCTGTTAATTGTGCACTTTTCCCAGTTCAGTTTCCTTTGACCCTGTCATCTGTTGCCATAGTTCTTATCATTGTTCTTTTTAAAAAGGCTTATGGACTGGAGTATCTACTGTATTCTGTTTTTTGTGAGATTTTAGTGTTGTATACTCTTTGTGATTGTGTTATTTTATTGCTAATAGCATAATTTTATTTCTTTGTGCAGCACGTTGGTTGACTCTGTCGTTATTAAATGTGCTATATAAATAAATTAAACTGAAACTGAAACATAGTGTTTGATTTGCCCTCGTGTCTCACCTGTGTTTAGATCATTGACTCGTTTTTGTCCTCTGTGTATATATAGTCCTGATTTTCAGTTAGTCTGTGTTGTCTGGTCTTGTTTCTACTGTGGTTGTTCTGTTTCTTGTGTTTTTGTCTATATATTTCTTGAAGAAGTGTAATTTTGAGTTTGATCAAAAATACAGTAATATTGCAAAATATTTTAATTTAAAATAACTATTTTTTATTTTATTATATTGTAAAATGTGATTTATTCCTGTGATGTGAAGCTGCATTTTCTGCATCATTACCCCAGTCTTCAGTGTCACATGATCCTTCAGAAATCATTCTATGATGATTTCGTGCATTTATTTGAAATAAAAATCTTTTGTAACTGTGCAAAAGTCTTCACTGTCATTTTTGATCAATTTAATACATCCTTGCTGAATAAAAATAATAATTTCTTCAACAACAAAAAACACTTTTGAATTGTAGTGTATAGATACAGTATATTTAAGAGATTAAATATCTTAATCACTTAATTTTTTTTATATAATATTAAAATATAAAATATACATATAAAATATGTTGTACCAGAATAAAAATAAAAATTTTAAATGTAAATGTCATAACAGTTCTTTGTGTGAACATGTTTATAATATAACATATTTGTGACCTCAAAACTTTATTTAAGGGGGCTTTAATTTACATTTAAATATATCTAAACTTTAACATTCAAACAATCAGACGCCATTCTTTATTACTTTACTACACTGTTCCAAAGAAATCTACAACCTCAACCTGAAGTCTTTTGATTTGTTGCAAAACTAATGTGCTGCAAAGAACCAAAGACAACCATCAGACAGTTCTTAAATCCTATGCAGAAGGTGGATCTTACCTGAAAAAATAGATTGAATTGTGTTTCCTCCAGCCTGGACGAATGAGACCAGCGCCATCATAACACCCATGGTGGAGGAGAGGGCCTCCTCATTGCCATAGCGCGAGTAGATAGGTTTACCTGCCTCGCTCAACACAAACACATGTTTCTTGTGTTGCCTCCAACTCTCTGCCATTATATCTTCATTCCGATTAGACAGACCTGGGACATCCACAGCACAACCTACTGAGGGGTCCTTTTTCTGCCCACTGAGGTTTGCCTGGTCCAAGCAAGATGTAAACTCACCAGAATCCTCTATTAAGGTGTCCTCAGGTTGAAACTCCCTGCTTCCTCTATTCTCATTCCTGTGCATGTCGTCTCTTTCTCATTTCCCTCAAAGTGAGAATCTTCTGTGTCTGGACTTGGTGTTCTTTTTAAGGGTACAAACACTTGTTCTATTGATGTCACACAATGGATCTCTGTGGCTCTCCATTACTCCCAGAGGTATCACATGATGCCTGGGGATCAGAGAACGGTTAAAACTGTGTAATAGGATGAACATGATGCTTCATTTCTTGCTGAAAGAATTATTTCTAACTGGTCTGTGGCAGTGCTGACTTAGATTATATTAAAGTGGGACATAAAACTGATTGAATGCTAAAGCACTGTAAAAATGGAGTGGAAATGGAGCATCCAGGTATACAATTAGGAGTATTTTGAGATAAGTTTTGGATAAGTTGATGAAACCATCACATTATTGATTTAGGTCTTAGAGTTAGATCTTGAAAACATATACATTTGGTGACAAGTAATAAATTGGAAATTGATATATGTGACCCTGGACCACAAAACCTGTCATAAGTCGCACCGTACGATTTTTTGTTTGTAGCAATAGCCAACAATACATTGTATGGGTCAAAATAATCGATTTTTCTTTTATGCCAAAAATCATTAGGACATTAAGTAAAGATCATGTTCCTGTCACGGAGTCACAGTCAACACCCACCAACACTCCTTACCCTGCTCACCTGAGTTCCCGTATCTCCACTCCTGCAAAGACAAACTCTGTTATCATTCAGCTAAGTGACTGTTCAGAAAGTGCTTGATCCATTACTCACCTGCTTCCATCATTTGCCTGTGTTCATGCCTCTGTCCAATAAATATACATCTGTGTTCACTCACCTCTCTGCCTCCGTCTGTGTCCTGACAGTTCCATGACTATATTTTGTAAATTTCCTACTGTAAATATATCAAAACTTTATTTTTGTGAGTGGATATGCATTGCTAAGGACTTCAATTGGACAACTTTAAAGGCGGTTTTCTCAATATTTTGATTTTTTTTTTTTTTTTTTTGCATCTTCATATTCCAGATTTTTATATAGTTGTATCTTGGCCAAATATTGTCCTATAATGTTCATACATCAATGGAAAGCATATTTATTCAGCGTTCAGATGATGTATAAATCTCAATTTCAAAAAATTGACCCTTATGACTGGTTTTGTGGTCAACGGTCACATATAGCTATATTATATATAAATATTATTTAAAATATGATTAAAATATGTGTAAGTTTAAGGCAATTTTTTATTAAAAGGTAAGTATGATGAACCAAAACATTTAAAGAGAAGTAATTTCTTAAAAATTAAGTGTTATATAGCCCACTGAATCATTCTCAGACTTAATGCTGACAAAAATGGAACCACTTGGGACAGAATTGTTTTAAGTGTGAAAATATTGCAAAAGTAACACAGAAATTCAAAATCAATGGACCTGTGACAAGGCCCCTAAAACAATCAGGCCTTCATTTTAAGATCTTTAGTGATGAGTGATTTTTTTTGCTCGACAAAGAGCAGGAGAAATACCAAGCAAGTGCCTCAGAGCCAGCAAAAGCTATAAAAAGAGTAATATGCAGCCTGCAGAAGTGACATGCATGGTTGTTGTTCACTAGAAATACTGTAGTCAAAGGACAATAAAGTCAGCTAGCCTTTTCCAAGGCCCATATTTACTAAAATATAGACCTCTGGGAATCTTCTTACTGGCTAAATGTTTTGTGCCCAAGATTTAATTAGATTGTTTTAAAATATATGAATAAATTTCTCTCTGGTTTTGTTTGGCAGCTGTAGTACCTTTTATGGTTATTAGAAGAGCAGAACTTAAATCACAAAATTAAAAATTAAAATAAATATGCACAGACTAAATTTTAATTGGTAAGATGAATCTAAACTCAGTAGTTGGCCTAAAGTATATTGATTTACCCCATTACAATAGTCCATTTACAGTTACTATCATAAAAATACACTTACTTGTAGATTTAAAATTGTACATAAGGCACATTTAATGTCCAACATCAAATATTTTAGCAAAATGTATAATTCAGTTATTGCGCTTCTATTGCGTTCCGTCTTTGGCGCGCATGCGCGCAGCAGCGCTCGTTCACTGTGAAGTTTAGCAATAAAATGGAAATATTTGCATGACTTTCTAACATTTACAGATAGAGAATAAACTTGTGAAAAGTAAGTTATGCACTGAGGAAAACACCATGTCTCAAACGCATAAAATAGCACAAAATGTATGCTGTTTCATATGGTGGATCGATTTGATCCATGATCGACCTCTAGGGCTGCTTAAGAAAAGCGTGCACAAGCAATTATCTTGACTAGGTAAACTTGGATCAAATTAGCGTGAACTTCAATTATCTTTTATGAAACCGCTTTAGCTCCAACTCATTTGTTAGGTTCATTCAAGTCAGGAGGTTTGGAGGTTTGGAGTTTAATCCTCGCTTTTCTTAGAAACTTTTATGAAACAGCCATCTGGTTTGAGTTTCCCTCTGTCTAAATTACTATCGGGCAGATCGGTTTACCATGTGGAAGCTCAAGTTTGGAAATCGCAATTGTGACATTACGTGCGTTAAAGTGATTGTGGTTGCTGGGCAATAGTTCTCTTTCTTTTTCACTTTCACAAACAGACGCCAAAGAGTTTAGTACTACTGTAATATAATGAAGAACAAATGTGTCTGTAATCGATGATTTGTTTGTTTATTATTATATAGCTATCGTGCTGCCACAAAGGACGATGGAAAATGTAGTTTATTTTCAAAAGCTAAATGAGAGAGTTGTCGTAGTTTCTCCCTTTACCGGGAACCTTCAGGTGAGGTTCTGACCGCGGATTGGCTGAAATGATAAAGTGGGCTTGGCGACGACTAATGATTGACACAACGGCTTACATGAAGGTGACCAGCAAAAACATCAGCGGGAGAAACTTCCCTGTGTCAGTTCTGCTGCCTGGATAACTTTTACCGAGACGGAAACAGGGCAGGTTTAGTGTTAAATGATCATATATTTGTGGTGAAGAAAGTATAGGGAGTCCAGTATCAAAAAACGGCGCAGTAAGATGCTGATGAGAGTGATTATATGGTGATGGAAGCGCACCTGTTCAGTTTTGTGGAGCGGGTCCGCTGTTTGTCCGACGGTGACAGCAGTGGAGAACTCATCTCCACCGAGTTCGGCGTAAGTCCTAAACTTTTATACCTCTTTTTTAGTTAAATATATAATCGATAATGCTTCATATTACTTACCAGGTCGTATCAGTATAATAAGCTGACACACAATACCATAGTATTGCTATGTTTTTGGATATTGTCATGATCATGGACGTAAAACCACACTTGTCAGAATGTCATTACAACAAACTTCTTATTGTGTAACGTTTTGCTTGAAAAGTATTATTGTGTTATTTTTATGTACCATGGTAAAATCTTTGGGCACTATGATTTTTGTGAACTCTTACGAAAATACTGTGGTGATAAAATGGTACAGTGATGGTAATACCATACTTTGGTATATACTTGCTATATGTCATTCTGAGGTACTTCTAAGTAGTCCATGGTTTTACCATGGTACATGTAAAACAAAATGGTATTACTATAGTACTTTTAAGTTTTTCTTTGTAAGCGAAGTGCCTTGGAGTAGTGTGTAAATACCATGGTAAATGAATATGGAAGCCATTTAGTTTGTATAAAGTACCACCACTGTGTCATGACATTACGGTAATGCCATGTCTTTTCATGACAGCAGTATTTGAAGTATCGTGTAAATACCATGGTATATGATTATGGTAATCAAAGTTCCATGGAATTACCATCATATACTGTATCATCACTATACCATATATGGTCAATATATAGACATTTCTAACTACATGAATGTGCTTTAGTTTTTAATTTTGTTACTAATTTTATGAGGTGAAAGTTATTTTTACTGTAGTGTTAAATATGTTTTAGCCAATTGCTTATTTACATGTTTCTTTGCAAATGAGTTAATGACTGCATGCTAGGTAAAAAGCAATTTACACAACATTTGCATGAGCAACAGTAAACAGAGATGAAAGATTCCATTCAAGCTTTTTTCATTTCAGAAGCTTAAACCCAGCTAACAGGCAAGGTTCTCTCAAAGTTATGAACAAACGTTCTTCCAGAAATGTTAATAGAATGTTCATTCAAAGTTATTTGGTCTTTAATAACATTCTCAAAACATCGGCACCACAAATTTTTTTATTTATACATTGTTCATGGAACATCTTTCTAACATTTCGCCACCTTGGAATTATAAGGTTCTATCTGCATTCTGAGCAGTTTTGAGATATTGAGCTTCAAAGTTTTTGCATTCCAAACACTGTTGTGGATAGACCCTTTTTGTTTTCTAAAAAAAAAAAAAAAAAAAAGTCCCAAAATGTACACAACTTTAAAAAAAAAAAAAAAATGAATATATGAATGTTGTTTTCTCTAACATTCATATAAAAAAAGAAAAAAGGTTTAAAAAAAATGTCAGGTCTTGAATTTAGTGCACTTTAAATACTTCAAGCCCTATATACTAGGGGTGTAACGATACCCTCATGTCACGATTCAATACATATTACAATACTGAGCTCACGATACAATATTGTTGTGATGCTCCAAGACATATGGACAAAATATACTGTTGATTAAAATACTAAATTTGGTATTACATTGGAGGCGTAAATGAATACGCTTGGACTTGGTGCTGGTAACCCAATGCACAGGACAATGGTGACAGCAGAATAAAAAAAATATAGTTTGCACTCTGTCACTGACTAGATATATTTAATATAATGTAGGCCACGTTTTACTGGTAACATAAGACATCAGGAACCACATATATTCCCTTATTCCATTATTATACAATATATTCAACATTATATATAGTAGTTCAATGTAGTACTGACACTAAATCTCTGCAAACTTAAATTTTTCTCACAGTAATTTTTTTTATTTTGGGTGAATTATACACAATACAGATTGTCACTATCCACGATATATATTGTTGCATTTTTGTATTGCGATATATCGTGACACGATATATTGTTACACCCCTAATATATACTACTGGATAATTAACTGTCCTGTTTAGATGTGAAAGCCAGAACATCATATACACTATCCTACATTATTTATATATATATATATATATATATATATATATATATATATATATATATTATAGAGAGAGAGAGAGAGAGAGAGAGCGCTCCATATATAATGTTTAAGGCATTTATATTCCTTGCCAGTGAACTTTATCATCTAAACTCATCATTTTCTTCTCTTTGTGTTATTACGTTTACTGTGGTTACAGTGAGACCAACGTTTTACAGAAGTGTCTCTTGCCTTTTGACTCATATGGCTGCATTAGTGAAAGTAAGAGGGCATTTGTGAGAAGCACAATCTGCAGTTCCTCATTGAGTTTCTCGGCTATTAACTACGGACAGCATTCAGAGATAGAAAATGAAGCATCTGTGGAAAAAAAAACCCACTTGAGACTGTAGTGCTTGTGGTAAAGGGGACCAAAATGGGTTGTGATGTTCTGTGGCTTCTTTGACGGAGACCCAACTTAGAGCATCGTGTTGAAAATAACACATGTGAGATGATCTCTTCTGCTTTTAGGGGCTGAAAGTAAAACGGAGAGTAGTTTTAGTCATAACTGTGTAGCTGCCTCTATTTACAGATATGCATTACCTCTTTGTTTGTCTGAGATAAACTGAAGGCTTTTTGCTAGCAACAGCTAGGCCACATACTCTGTTTGCAGTGTGTATGCGATGCACATTTTTAGAGCTTTCACACTGCATATAGATGCAGGATAGCTGCGTGTGCACAAAACAATGCATAGTGGCCACTTGCTGCTTCCACAACACATGCGTACTGCATACGTATTGGATATGCTCTGCAAACGTGTACCTTAAATGCAATGCAAATCACTTTGCATGAAAATGCATCTGCCAAATGTACTGTAAATGTAAAAGTTAATTAATGTTACACTTGAGGTGTCAGTATGTTTTGACAGTAGCATAATTAATACCATAAATTAGGGTTTGATCTTGAATGTTTCACAAACCACATCCACCCTTAAATAAAAAGACCCTTTTCATGGCTTCAATGAGCCGTTTAATGGAATGCACCATAGCATAACAAGCAACAGGACGCCACCTTGTGGTTAGATGGTGCAACCAACCAACATGTATTTAATATGATGTATTTAAAAAAGTGTTTTTGATCTCATATCTGTTTTCTCTCTCCTTTTTTTTAGTTGATACGACAGAAAAGTGCATCAATGAAAGAGGATTATGGCCTGACCACTGTGGCAGGAGAACTCAAGGAAAATGTGAAGAAAAACCGCTATAGGGATATTCTGCCCTGTACGTAGTCTCATCAGAGAAAGTTTCTTTTAATTATAGTAAAGGTTACTAAGGGTATTTCTTGGTGAAACAGTTTCTGTAATTAAATTCAATTCACACCATACAATTGTTAAATTGTTAAGAAACGTGTGTTAGCTAATAACATTCAGTTCAATTTACATTTATTTGTATAGCGCTTTTTACAATACATATCATTTCAAAGCAGCTTTACAGAAAATGTGTCTATATTACAATTTAGAGTAATCTTATTTGAGGTGACTGTTTCTAAGTAATGGTTTTCAGAAATGTACGTATACAAATCACGCAGTTAGCTAACAATGTTTTAATTTAAGGTAGAAACAATGAGCTCATTGAAGTAATGTAGTTAACAAAAATGATTAGGACATATAGAAAATTTAGCATAGGTGCATGCTGATTCAGTTTGCGTCATCTGAAGTCCTCGCAGGAGTTGAGAGTCATCTCTTCACAAGTTTTGAGGCGTCTGAAGTCTTCATAAGAGGCTGGATCCAAACTGGAGCTGATGTACTCTCTAGTTACATTGTGTTGGGCATCCCGAGATAAAACAGAAAAGCAAATGTAAAATAATTAACATAGCTGCTGTTCATAACATTAAGCAAAGATAATCATGCGCATTTGATCTGATATAACTGGAGTATAAGGTTATGAGATGCATTATGTGAATCCTTGGGTAAAGAGATGCTTCTTTAATCTAGATCTAAACTGGGCGATGAGTTTGTCTGAGCCCCGAACATTATCAGGAAGGCTATTCCAGAGTTTAGGAGCCAAAAGTCCTTTAGTGGACTTAGATATCCTAGGTACAACCAGAAGCCCAGAGTTTTGTGATTTTAAAGAGTGTGATAGGGCGATAGAAGATTGGTTAAATACACAGCTTTATAGGTTAGTAGCAATACTTTGTAATTGATATGGAACTTAATACAATGTAAACCCGAATAAGTTGGCAAAAATATAAAAATTTGAGGCATTCGGTTACATCAAAATTTTTAAGTTAAGAAATTCAAAGTTTTAGTAAGCAGAACTGGCAGATTTTTATTTTGTACCCAAAGATTTTAATTGTTCTTAAATTAAATTAATTTGATTAAATTAAACTAATTCATACATTTAACTTAAAATTATCATGTAATCTCCGCGTAAACATTTTTATTAGTGGAAACTTATCTATAACTAGATGCTAAGTATAACAGAAACAGAAAATGCTAACTTGCTAATTTGCTAACATTAACAATAGCATGGTATAGCACTTGCTGGATGAATACAGCAATATAAAACATTTAACATATAGCATAGCACTTAACATTAATCTTGCACAAAAAACATTATAAAAAACACTAATTTTAGCATTTACTCTCCCTATTGAGTGCCATGGGCAAAGCATGCTGGGAAACAGAAATCCCAGCCCAGTTTCAGTTAAACTTAAATTTGTCTAAATTAAAAGAAATAAGTTCATAAAACTTAAAGCAATGAAACAGTTGAGTTAACTTAAAATATATTAGTTCTGTGAACTCGAAAGAAAAAGAAAGTTCTAAATACTCATAAAAGTTAATTTCACTGAACTAATTTGTTTAATATAAGTTTGTCCCACTCAAACCAATTCATTATTTGAGCGTTAGGGTTTACAGTGTAGGTGACCAGTTTAGAGATGATAAAATTGGTGTTATATGATCATATTTCTTGACCTGGTAAGAACTCTAGCAGCTGCATTTTGGACTAACTGTAGCTTGTTTATTGAGGATGCAGGACAGCCAGCTAGTAATGCAACACAGTAATCTAGTCTAGAGGTCATGAATGCATGAACTAACTTTTCTGCATCAGAAACAGATAGCATGTTCCGTAGCTTAGTGATGTTTCTGAGATGGAAGAAGGCTGTTTTTGTAACATGAAAGATGATTTTCGAAGAGCAAGTTGCTGTCTAATATAATACCCAGGTCTTTAAAGGGTTAGTATGCAGTCACAAAAGCTGCTTGCATAATGTTTACAAGAAAAATGTTGTAAGGGCTTAACAATAAGGAATTTTCTGCTGGCCCAATCAGGCCAATATTTTCACTGGTTCCTCCACAAACTATATTACATTTTATTTTCAGGAGCATTTTTTTTATGTATAAAAAATAAATACCTTTATATATTTCATTAATCATTACTTTTTTAAATAGTTTGCAATAGTGTATTACATTTTAAGCAATAATAACTAATAATAAATTATACAGCTACAATATATCTCCATGACACATATAAATCATAAGCACACTTTTACAGAAAAAACAATGGCATATATGGTGTTTTATATTATTTGCAACCCATTTTTACTGATGCTAAGATTAACACTTTTTGTGTGTTAGTATATTACATACTTTAATATCCTATCAGGATTTTCACATCTGACAGTGAGCTCAGATCTCATCAGCTTTGAAATATTCGTGACTCACAGTTTCTCTCAGTATGACAGAATAATGCACCAAAGTTATTTTACATGATTCTGTCACATCTGTCAAAACATGCCTCCTATAGTTACAGTACTGGTTTTTAGCTTTGCAATGCCAAAAACATATCATAATATTTCATAATTGATTCAACACAATGTGTTGCCTGATTAAATTATTATGTGTTACTTACACTGATAAGAGGAAAAGTATGCAAATCCCTCATATTTTTTCCTCTCTATTTGTGTATTCCAGATGATCAGACCAGAGTCTGTCTAACTCCAACCACATCTGAATATGAGTCTGATTATATTAATGCCAACTTCATCAAGGTACTGAAGCGTTTTAACTTCAACACTTCTTATCAGGAGCATCATGCACTTTTTTTTTGTGATAGGCAAGATAATATGTGACCAAAAAAATCTTTTTAAGAACATAGTAGATCATTTTATACTGTATGTAAGACAAATTGGTGTAGTGGTGGTTTTGTCCAGATATTTTTTGAAGCATAGATGAATAGAAATTCTTTTTGCTGTATTATTATTATCATTTTCTATATTTTTCCCCACTAGGGAGCTGCTAAGAACAAGATGTATATCGCCACCCAAGGCCCTTTGAGCAGCACTGTGATTGATTTCTGGCGTATGATTTGGCAACACAATGTAAAGGTGAGCTGCTTTGACACATTTTATTTCATTCTATAATAATTATGCATTATAGCTTCATTGAATTGCTTTTGATCTATTTCCTCTTTTTAAAGTCTGGTCTTTTCCTTTTTTGTTAGGTCATAATCATGGCTTGTCGAGAATTTGAGATGGGAAAGGTAATCTTTTATATTTCCTTTGTTGTTCTGTGTCATACGCCATTTTCTTGGCATTTACTGTTTAACAACCTCTCTGTTGTTTAGAAAAAATGTGAAGTCTACTGGGCGTCAACCACAGAAACATCCACTTTTGGTCCCTTTACTGTCTCTTCTGTAAGTGTTTTCTGTGCTCCTCAACAATGAACTGTGTAAAATAACAGTTAGGTCTAAGATACAGGATATTAATCTTTCACAACATTTCCTTTTGATGTTATCTTCATGCTTCATGAACATTTTTTTTAGTTTTTTGTCAGCAGTTTGATACCAAGTGTAGTTCATCCAGCTGCAAGGCCCCACAAGAGGAAGTCCTCCTGATTACTGTCATTTTTGTCTTTAGTTTGAGGAGTTACGACCAAATGAGGAAGTCATTGTTCGGACGTTGGTGGTAAATTATTGTGATGTAAGTGGTGTCTCCAGTGTGTCATTAGTAGATAGGATATAGAACTGATGTAATGTCATTGTTAAATTTTATGGTGAACTGTTCCTTTAAGAGTGTTTCTATTAAAAGAAAAAATTGTTGTGTACTTCACACACACACACACACACATTTGTTTTTGTGAATTGTGGGGACATTCTGTATTTTCTATCCCCCTACACTACCCCTACCCATCACAGGAAACTGTGCACATTTTTACTTTCTCAAAAATACTCATTCTGTATGATTTATAAGCCTTTTGAAAAATGAGGACATGGGGTAATGTCCTCATAAGTCACCCTCTCCTTGTAATACCTATGTCATACCCATGTCATTATACAAATTTGTGTCCTGATATGTTATAAAAAAGCGCACACACACACACACATTACCATTTAAAAGTTTGGAATCGGTAAGATTTTTTATGTTTTTAAAAGAAGTTTCGTCTGCTCACCAAGGCTGCATTTATTTAATTAAAAATACAGTAAAAACAGTAATATTGTGAAATATTATTACAATTTAAAATAACTGTTTTCTGTTTGAATATATTTTATGAAGTAATTTATTCCTGTGATCAAAGCTGAATTTTCAGCATCATTACTCCAGTCTTCAGTGTCACATGATCCTTCAGAAATCATTCTAATATGCTGATCTGCTGCTCAAGAAACATTTATTGTGTACAATTGTACAAAATATTTGTGTACAATATATTTTTTTCTGGACTCTTTGATGAATAGGAAGTTCAAAAGAACAGCATTTATTTAAAATATAATCTTTTGTAACATTATAAGTGTCTTTACTGTCACTTTTGATCGATTTAATGCATCCTTGCTGAATAAAAGTATTAATTTCTTTAATTTCTTTTCAAAAAAATTAAAAATAAAAATTCTTACTGACCCCAAACTTTTGAACAGTAGTGTATAATGTTACAAAAGCTTTGTGTTTCAGATAAATGCTGTTCTTTTGAACTTTCTATTCATCAAAGAATCCTGAAAAAGAAATATTGTACACAACTGTTTTCAACATTGATAATAATCATAAATGTTTCTTGAGCAGCAAATCATCATATTAGAATGATTTCTGAAGGATCATGTGACACTGAAGACTGGAGTAATGATGCTGAAAATTCGGCTTTGCCATCATAGGAATAAATTACTTTATAAAATATATTCAAACAGAAAACAGTTATTTTAAATTGTAATAATATTTCACAATATTACTGTTTTTACTGTATTTTTAATTAAATAAATGCAGCCTTGGTGAGCAGACAAAACTACTTTTAAAAACATTAAAAATCTTACCGATTCCAAACTTTTGACTGGTAGTGTGTGTGTGTGTGTGTGTGTGTGTGTGTATGCATGCATATATGTATATGTGAGAGAGTTGAAATTTATGGTGAACTGTCCCTTTAAGAGCATTTTATGCTTAAAGAAAATCTGTCAAACCACAAAATTGCAGTGTACTTCATTTTGAGTGTCTTGTAAAACACTCTTAAAACACTCTGAAACAATTCCAAACATGGAACCACTATAACGATCTCAGTGTGTGATGTTTACCATTTTAGCTCATTTCAAACATTGTAATTTGGTGTAGAAACCGTAATCCATTCAGAGGTCAAAACTCGCCATCTTTTCCACACAGGAAACTCGTGAAGTGTCTCATTTCCAGTATACTGCCTGGCCGGACCACGGAATTCCAGACATGCCGGATGGCATTCTGGGTATGATGGAGTTGGCTCGCCAAAAACAGGGCAACCAGACGGACCCTTTAGTGATCCACTGCAGGTCTGTATCACACACACAGCCGTCTCTGTGTTTTTCTGTGCCTCTGACAAATGACCCATCTGCCCATGAAAATTCATCGAGTTCGTCCGTGTTGTTGGGGTGCAGCAGGGGCCGGCCTGTGTTCCTCTGGTTCCATGCATTTTAATGGCACCATTTAAATGAAGTGAGACATGTTAAATATTCAGCACCTGATGTGGCGCTGGAAAAGCCAGTTAACTTCCAGACTTCAGCACAGATTCACTCATTACCCTCTCTCTATATACATGAGAGAGGCTCTGTCCAACAATATGGCCCTTAATTCCCCCCGTGACCCTCTGAACTGAGACTCAGGGGAGAATGGATCATATCATGATATGGAAATGTGACGGCTTCTCTTGCTTTACAGTGCCGGCTGTGGTAGAACCGGGGTCATCTGTGCTGTTGACTATGTCAATGATCTACTACTGACAGAGGTATTAACATCATAACCAATACACACTACTCTGCTTGAATGTGAAGCATACAGTATGTGTGTGTGTGTGTGTGTGTGTGTATATATATATATATATATATATATATATATATATATATATATATTACTGTATAAATATGTGATGGATCTGACTAATAAAACATTACAAATGCATTATTTTATTCTCAGCAAATACAGGAGGATTTTAATATCTTGGACCTGGTGTTAGAGCTCAGAAGACAGAGACCTTCAGCTGTGCAGACCAAGGTAACATCATAACAACATGATTTTTTTTGCATGGCACAGATAATGGAAAGCATCTACAACTTAAGTTCTTTGTTTATAATTAAGCCTTCTGACCATTAAAGTAAAAAAAAAATCAAAGCCTTGATGCTTAAGCTATGTTTTTATCTCATCTGAGCACATGGATAGACCCATTCAGCCCTGTCTCTCATATTCCACAACACCATGTGAATTCCTGATGTCAAGTGTTATGTTTATGTGAATATCCTCAGGAGCAGTATGGATTTGTCTTTCATACAGTTGCTCAGATGTTTCAGAAGGTCTTGCAGGCTATAAACAAGGATACAGAGGTAAGACACACACTGCTGCTCAAAAGATTTTTTTTATTTGAAAAAAAAAAAAAAATTCTATTTAGCAAAGATGCCTTAAATTGATCAAAAGTGACAGTAAAGATGTCTATAATGTTATAAAAGATTTCTGTTTCAAATAAATGCTGTTCTTTTGAACTTTCTATTCATCAAGGAGTCCTGAAAAATATTAAGATACAAAATATTGTTATTATCAACATTGATAATAATAAGAAATGCTTATTGAGCACCAAATCAGCATATTAGAATGATTTCTGAAGGATCATGTGACACTGAAGACTGGAGAAATGATTCTGAAAATTCAGCATTTCCATCACAGGAATAAATTACAATTTAAAATATATTCAAATAGAAAACAGTTATTTTAAATTGTAATAATATTTCACAATTTTACTGTTTTTATTATATATTTGATCAAATAAATGCAGCCTTGATGAGCATAAGAGACTTTCAAAAACGTAAATCTTACCAACCCCAAACTTTTGAAGAGTAGTGTAACTAAATCCAATTTAAAGGGAAAGTTCACCCAAAAAATACATTTCTATCATTATTTACTCACTCACATGCCAAACCTACATGATTTCCTTTTATACTTTCATACTATCTTTCATACTATGAAAGTAGTCCAAATGCCAACTAAATTCATAGTGATGAACAAACTGAAACTTATTTTGCTATTCATTGATAATCTTCCTCTCTGCCATAGCTCTGAAATTCACTTTTAAAGAATTAGTTCACTTTCAAATGAAAATGACCCCCAAGCTTTACTCACCCTCAAGCCATCCAAGGTGTATATGACGTTCTTCTTTCTGATGAACACAATCGGAGATATATAAATATCCTGACGCAACCGAGCTTTATAATAGTAGTGAGCGATACCAATGAGTATGAGCTGAAGAAAGTGCCTCCATCCACATCCATCCATCATACCACCTTCTGTATTCAAGTTACGAAAAAAATGGAACTGGCATCACGTCAGTTAAGCTTTTTCCGTAAGTTGAAAGCCCCATAAGGACCGTAAGTCTGGTTGAAGCTAGATATTTTACTTTAAAACTTGTTTAATATGGATATTTTTTATGATGGATGGAGGCACTTTCTTCAGCTCATACTTGTTGATCCCGCTCACTGCCATTATAAGCTCGGATGCATCAGGATATTAATTAATATTTCTCTGATTGTGTTCATCAGAATGAAGAAAGTCATATACACCTAGGATGGCTTGAGGGTGAGTAAAGCTTGGGGTAATTTTCATTTTAAAGTGAACTAATCCTTTAAATACCTTCAAATATGGCGCTTGAATAATGTCAAACTGTCAGCCTTGTCTTCATACTGAGCTATCAAAGACTTGGAATATAGAGCATGAGTCATATGGACTAATTTATTGGTGTCTTGGTGTTTTTTTTTTTTTTTTTTTTTGTCCTTATAGGACCTTGACATCTTCTGTCTTGATCCACTAGGTCATTAATATCTCCTTTTGAGAAAGTCATATCTAAATGCTGACAGAACTTTCATTTTTGGGTGAACTATAAATTTAAGTGTCATGATGTCTAACAGATATTGCTTAATGTTCTTGTGCTGGGTGACGTACTAATGTTCTAGGACCTATGGTTACATTTACTCATGTTTAGAAGGTGGATGTTGTTTGAGACAAAAGAGCAATTTCCGTTCGTTGCCGTCATAGGTTATGTCTCTGATAGTTGTGTTTAAAATAAAATCTCCCTGACATTGCATCTCCCATTTTTACATCACATCTTGTTTTACTTCCTCAGACCTTAAGCCCTGAGCTTTAAAAAAGCAGTTTAGCAGGAAACGCGCTCACTGTGTGCTTCCTCTATGCAAATGCTCAGGCATCCTTCAACAGTTGAACACAGACGCTCTGTGCAGCTGCTCTCCCACACGGAATACGTATTTCACATTTTGTTTGTCTTTTTTCTTTTTTATATCGGAAACACAAGACTTCGACCTCTCTGTACATCAATGCGGTTCTGCCGAAGGCTTCATTGAAATCAGGAACATTAGGCAGCTTCAGCGTATCCACTAAAACAAGGTAAGACTACAAATGACCCTGGTTTCCAGAATTCTAACCCCATTTGACTTTTTGCGGATGTCTGTGATTAAAATCAGTGGTGGCAACACAGCCAGAGGCCAATTTGAGATTCACAACGCGCAATTCTGCTAACTACGGTGCCGTGCGTCACACAGATGGACTCAGCCAAGACGCAAGCTGTTATTGACGGTTCTGTCTCGCACACCACAGGGAGCAATTTGAACTTCTCTTGTCTAATACGTGACTACATCGGAGTTAATCTCATGAATCATCGATGTATAGCTGAATATATATTTCTTTGCACAGTGGCATTCATGGTGGTATTTCTGCTTTGTAGACAGATGAATATGACTTTTGTAATGAATATTGATCCAAAGATGTGAATATTTGGCATGAATGCATGCTCAGATTATACAGAGCATTTAATCATTTTTAAAGGGTTAGTTCACCCAAAAATGAAAATAATGTCATTTATTACTCAACCTCATGCCGTTCCACACCCGTAAGACCTTCGTTCATCTTCGGAACGCAAATTAAGATATTTTTGTTGAAATCCGATGGCTCAGTGAGGCCTGCGTAGCGAGCAATGACATTTCCTCTCTCAAGATCCATTAATGTACTAAAAACATATTTAAATCAGTTCATGTGAGTACAGTGGTTCAATATTAATATTATAAAGCGACAAGAATATTTTGGTGCACCGAAAAAACTAAATAACGACTTATATAGTGATGGCGATTTCAAAACACTGCTTCAGGAAGCTTTGGAGCATTATGAATCGCCACCATAATGAGGATTATATTATGACTAGATTCTTGCGTTTTCCTCTGGATGCTTGTCTGTGCAAAACTCTCCGCTGGTTGGTTGCTAGGGTGTTGCTATGGCTACTCAAGTAAAAAATGTTTATCTGCAAGTCTCTAATATTCTGGTCTTAGGTGCCTCTCTTAATGGCTGTTTTAGAAATCACCCCCTATACCCTCATTAACTATTCCCTACATTAGTCCACTAATATAGTTCACTTGAGGGAGTGAATGAAAACAAATGAGTGAATTCAGACACTAGGTGCGCCTTAAGGGCTGCTGCTGCTTGCTGTTTAATAATTATTTTAAACTTGGCAAACTGGCAGCTCCAGTAGTAAGATGAAAAGATTTATCTTGAACTCTGTCATGGAAACTATGTATAAACCTTAATTAAACAATTTAATAATCAATTAAAAAGGAATTTTTACCTGTGTGAAATTACACTGTAGCCACATTTGACCAGCGTTGGTCGGATGGATAGATGATTGAACTGCGGGCGCCATCTTCAGGTCAGATGCGGGAATTCAGAGTCGGACACACGGGCATGGGAGGCAGGCACGCTAACAAGGACGCTAAAGGCTAGCATCAGGCGCTAGTGCGCCTCTTGAGGCCTGGGGAGGGAAGTTTACTCACACAGGTCTTACTAGCTGGCCTCTGTTACAATCTCCCCCTAATCCAAAAAATTAAAAACCAGTGTAACCCCTTCGGTTCTACTTGTGGGATTCAAACCTGCGTTTCCGGCATGGGAGACGGGCACACTAACAAGGACGTTAAAGACCGCAGCCTCTAGCATCAATCGCTAGTGCACCGTTTGAGGCCAGAGGAGTGAGGTTATCATGCACAACTCTTTCTAGCTCGCCTCTGTTACATTGAGATGTGGAAATTTTGTGAATTTTCATTTCATGCCAAATGTGTACTTGTCTGTCTGTGGTTTCAGAAATCCTCCTCTCAAGCCCAGGCTTTCTCATCCTATTCCTCAGACCAGGATGAATGACACTTATGCGGTTGTCAACAAGCCAAAACTGCAGCCCCCCAGCTCTGCCCCCCATTCACTCACTGTCCATTACTATGACAATGCTAAATCAGAGAAAAGCAATAACAACGCTGTATACAGTGCAGTAAAACCCAAAAACAGGCCTGGATCATTCCTGCCTCCTCCCACCTCACCAGTTTATGACAGATCAACGACAGCCAGTCAAAGAGGAGGACTGTCACCTAAAGCAATAGACCATGATGGCTATGAGCTATTGCCAGGTAAGGGACAATTTGATTGGCTTATATATATATATATATATATATATATATATATATATATATATATATATATATATATATATATATATATAATTTTTTTTTAATGATCATCTTTTATTCCATTATTAGTAGTGGCTTTTATCAATTTTCACCTGAAGAAAGAAACAAAACAAAAAAAGGAACTACTAAGCAACGACCCTGAACCAGTATTATTTTAGAATTATTTATATGCTATTTATTAAATTTTGTAGTTTTATAGTTTTTTATTTTTTTTTATTTTTTTTTTTAGCTTTAATTTAATTTTTATTTGTTTAATTTTTGTAATTTTATTACTTCAAATTAAACTTATATTATTTTAGTTATTTGGCAAGGCGATATTTAATTAGTTTAGGTTTTTAATCTAATGTTTTATTAAATAATATTTAACTTAATCTAATATTTAATTAATTAATCAATTAATCAAAAACGTTTTAATAGTATTAAACTAATAGTATAATAGTTAACCAGAACAACAGAGACATTAGTCAGTGCAAAACATTGTGGATTGTTGCCAGGGCGTTGCTATGCAGTTGCTAGGATTTTTTCAGGGTGTTGCTAGGGTGTTCAAGGAAAACCACACAAAAAACAACTACACAACTGCATATCAACACACTGGAAACCACCTACAGCACTGTAGCAACTATCCACAACACTCAAGTTTTGCATGGACCAGCCACATTTTCTTAAATACTGAGAATCTTGCTGAACTGAAAATGAAATAAAGTAGACAAAAAATGCAAACTCAGCTGAGAACTAAAAGGAAGATCATTCCAGACACAGGGAACTTGTTTGTTTTAGGAGACTAAAGTTAGTTAACTTCTGCTTGCAGCTTTCATTGTCCTCTCATGACTGCGCTGTTTGAGTTCTTCTCTTTAATGTGATCACCATTGTATTCAGAGCCCTCTCATTTGGTGTTTATCTGTTAAAAGTTAAGTTATTTGAAACTCGTATTTCCATTTCTCTCAGGGAATTGAAATGCCTCTTTGTTCCATCTGTTATTGAACTTTTAAATGTGTCGGCAGAGTCCTAACAATTTCAGTGTAATTTCTGTGCCACCAAACAGAAATAGTCAGCAGGATATAGTGTATACTGAACAGTATTCAATAAGTAGTAAGCTAGTTTTACTTTTTGAACATAGCCGATTTTTTCAAGCAGGTTTCATAATCTCTCCCCTGTCTGCTATTGGTCAACCAAGCCTCCAAATTCACTGCATTTGCTGAGCCAAAAGGCAGCACTTTAGATGTTTGTATAGCACCAGTGTTTACACACCAGATACATATTAACCTACCATTGGCTTACTGTATGCTTTTTATTATGTACATTTGTACAAAGCCTAAAAATGCATATTTCGCCTTTTTTAAAACTGTGAATTGATTTAGAGGAAAAATACTGTTGTTGTTGTTGTAGTAATGGTGGTGGTGGTCCGGTTATATCTAAGAAAATTACAGTTTTTTTTTTCTTCTTCTTTTTTTTCCTCAGGGGAGTTGAGGCCCGTGAATAGAGATGCACAGGTAAATGATCTGTTTGGTATTAAGATAACTTTCTGCCGTCATTTTTGCTTGGCAGATGGGTCCGTTTGGCTTTCATGTTAGCATATTAGATGTCAAATTAAAGTGCTAAGCACATATTAATCTTATATGACTCACTTATATGCAGTTATTGGCCTGTATTTTCTCTCTGCACACTTGTAGATGTGTCAAATTACTTGTTTGTGTTTCATGTCAGATTCACATTCAGCCTTTTCCTGTGATATGAAGCTTCTAGCTGAGATCACACTCACAAGTTAACAAGCTTTAGCACACACTTACAGGCAGTACATTTAGTAAAAATAACCTGACAGATTGAATATTTCCACTGAATATTATTCTAATGTGTATTTGACTGATGATCACAGTCTCATTAACCCTGATAATCACAGATTAGGATCTCCAAACAATATTATTAAATCTAATAAAATTAAATGTGTTCCTCAGCCACGCGGTCCTCTTTCACGATCCCCAAGCGCAAGTAAGTGCATGTTTTATTTACTATGCAAGTTGATCTGGAGAACAATGAAGTGACATTTACACATTATTTATTAGTATTGTTTATTAAATGTAAAGATTTCAAATGATTTATTACACACACACACACACACACATACACGTTAGACTTTTTTTTAAATTAAGAATAACAATGAATGTAACTAGTTCATTTTATTATTATTTACTTAATTATTTAATATATATTTTTTTTATTATATATTTTGTCATAAACTATTTTTAATATTATTTTTATTACTATCTTTTTTCACCATCTCATGCATGAATGCAGTATTTTTAATGTAAGGTGTCATGTTATATTTTAAATATAACACAAGCTGCAATATGAAAGTCTGTACAGACCTACAAAAGACTGTTAATAGAAATCTCACCCAGACTAAGTTTGAGAGCATCTGCGTCATAGGTATAGGCTAATTTTAACCTAGAATGTTGAGGTTGAATGACTTAATTTTATGTCAGCAACCCATTTATGTATCCATTCAAATACAGACCATAAAAAGTAACATGTACACTACCAGTCAAAAGTTTGGAAATGGTAAGATTTTTAATGTTTTTAAAAGAAGTTTCGTCTGCTCACCAAGGCTGCATTTATTTAATTAATAATACAGTAAAAACAGTAATATTGTGAAATATTATTACAATTTAAAATAACTGTTTTCTGTTTGAATATATTTTATAAAGTAATTTATTCCTGTTAAGTTTCCAAACTTTTGACTGGTAGTGTATGTTGTTAGTGATTATAGGAGTCATTTCAGTTCTCCAGAGGCTCCTTATCGACCAAATGAGTGTGAAACTCTATCTAGCAGTAAACAGGAAGAAGTGGTAGATCAGTGTCGGTTTCAATCTCCTGCTCTGAGTTTTGTTTTTAAGTTATTAAACGCTGTTATACATGTTTTTCTCAGCTGAGAGCCAGTCTTCCACAGATGATGATTATGAATATGTGACTAGCGTCGTCAAGGACACCAGCAGCCCATTTGCCCCGGGCAGCCTGGGTGAGTAACGCCATATGCACACTAAATCTTCATTCTGAACACAAGAAGAGTACTGGGGCCAGTTGCGTAAATATAGCCGCCAAGTTAAGACTGTGTCATAAGAACAAATCTGACCAACTAGTAATTAGTCATACTCATTGCAATTTAAATTAGACCAGTCTATCTTTTTATGTAACTGACTTAACAATATGTCCTGTCTTGAAGAAAAAAAATAGATGACTAACTTGTAAGACTAATCAAAACAGTTTATGCAGCCTGCCTCAGAACAGATAAATATTTAGTTTTGACTGGGTTTTTGACGAGTCTTTGGACAAATGTGCTAGTTTCTAGTTTCTCTAAAAGCTGGACGGCTGCCAAAATCAATCTTATTGTACTCGTGTAAATTGCTAACTTGTCATTTAGTAAATAAAAATAAATAAATAGTTATTTTACAACAGGGTAAACTGATAGCTTGTTGGCAGAGCACAGCGCTGTAGACCACACACACACTTACAACCACAAAAAGTGACTGTGGTTTCTAGGCCTCAAAGCAACAGTGCTCATATCTGGAAAAGGCAAACATCACTGTTCAAACATTACTGTTGCTTGAATTTAGGGTTAGAGGTTTAAACAAACCCCTAATTTTTGTTATTTATGCAAATGTTCACTCAACAATATGTTTCCATCCAAAGGTGCAAATTCACATCCTCTGTTGAGGCAAATGTGATGTTTTTTGTTGTGCATCATGGGATTTATTCGGTAAATGTTTTTCCATTGTAGTTTATGTGCATGTCTTCTTATCGGATAAAAAACCTATCTAACTCAATTGAGCGCATACGTTTCCATCCAGCGTTTTTTTGTTTTTTTTTTATATGTATATCCCAGAATTCATATAAAAATAAGTGGATGGAAACCTGTATGACTTTTTCTTCTGTGGAACAAAAATGATGACACAAAATAGCCGTGTGAAGATTCTTCAAAACATCAAAAAATCGTTGTTCCACAGAAGAAAGAACATCTTACAGGTTTTGAGCGATATGAGGGTGAGTAAATAATTACAGAATGTTTATTTTTGAATGAAGTATCCCTTTAAAAACCCTGGCAACTGCATAGCAACACACTCAGAACATCATAGTAATAACATAGAAACAGCTTGGCAACCACTTCCGATGATGTTGCATTCCTCAGAACATATATTTGAAAAATATATAATATATATAATTACACATGTGTCTACACACACACACATTTATATAATATGCCTATATATAAATATAATAATTCATTTACACACACATATATTATGTAAACAAACTTTTGTTAGATGCAATTAATTGCGATTAATTGATTTTGATTTGTGCTCTGTTATCTTGTGTTTCTGGTGATTTTAAACTTTGTCTTTGTTTGTCTTGCGCTTCAGGTTTCAACTGTCGCATAAAGAAACCCAAAGGCCCACGAGATCCACCGGCTGAATGGAGTCGTGCAGAAAGATGAAACGACAACAGGTTTTAGGTTTTATAAAGCGTTAACCGGATCCAGTAGATGCACAGCTGTTTTACGCTGGGTAATAGAGCGTTTATTTATTTCCGTCAGAGGTTGTATTACTGTTTTAATTATTGTTGCAATTTATGATTATGTAGTTTAGTTTATTAATGTATTTGTGTGGCAAATACTTACACTAGAATTAGTAGAAATTGAAAATTTGAGTGCTGATTTAAGAACACATCTGTGATGTACAATAAAAGGGGCCATTTCATTTCATTTTCAGTTTTAGTCACTTACGGTGTTCACATTTTGTAAATGTTGGTGGTAATCTGTATATGCTATTGTAATAATATATTCATCTGACATCAGCAAGTTGCTGTTTAGTTTCAGTAGATGTTCTTTTTGTTTTCAATATGTTTTGATTTTACAATGAACCTTTTTATCTAAAGGCATCAAGGAGAATTTGATAATATATGACCCTCTTTAGCAGGGTTGTCAAACTGCTCTCAGGAAGGACCACAGCCCTACAGAGTTTAGTTCCAACTTTTCTCCAACACACATGCGATTCCAAATGACGTTTTTGCACACTTGAAGGGCACTTTGGGAAGGGGGCGCCATTTGTAGGGGCATTACAAACGAAAGAATCCCTTCACAAAGCTCCCTTCCACAAGTCCATTAGCAAAGGGAACATGCAATGGTCACTTAAAGGAAATAATTTAATTGTTTATGGTCTTTACCCAGGGTGACAAGTCCTCGCGATTCATTTTAAATCTAGATAAGCGGGAGAGTTGGAGTTAATGTATAAACAGAATAATTCAAGTTGTTTTGGTGTGATATATTACATTTTCGACATGCATTTCATATTAAGTTTTAAAAAGTTTCGTAGGTAAGAAATGTGTTTAAAGGGTTAGATCACCCAAAAATGAAAATTCTATATATACACATTTTAAATAGTAGCTTTCTGGGCATTGAAATTGTCTTGCTGGCAATGGAGCCCTCACTGAGCCATCGGATTTTATCAAAAATATCTTAATTTGTGTTCCGAAGATGAACGAAGGTCTTATGGGTGTGGGACAACATGAGGGTGAGTAATTAATGACACAATTTTCATTTTTGGGTGAACTAACCCTTTAACTCTTTCCCTGCCAGTGTTTTGTTTTTTGTTTTAAGTTGCCAGCCACCGCCAGGGTTTTTGGTAATTTTCACAAAAATGTCATGGCCCCCAGAATAATTAGTTATATGGATATCTGAACATGAAATGTATCAAAAGAAATGACAGACCCTCTGCTTTTAAACAACAACAACATTCTTTTTTATCAACATTTGGATGTGGGTAAGTTTCATACAATTTAAAATTTAAAAAAGCAACATTTTGAGCAAAAAGCGTTTTTGTCAAAGACTACGTCTAGACCAGATTCAGTACGATGATGTGCAAAACACAGATGGAGTAGATCAAGTGCATCAACACCCCCAAAGCTTGCACAGTCCTAACCACTTCCTGGGTCGACATTGTACTATTAGGCCGTTTTGATTTTGATTTTCTCATGAAAGTATTCATTAATGGTGGGGAAAGCGTTAATGATTTATGTGTTTAATGCTTAACATATAAAGTTAAGAGCAGATCGGGAACACACACGCATATAAAGCATATTTTAAAAACTTTATTATAAATGTACATCATATTAACAGCAATAATAAGATATTCCTTTGTTGCGGTAACGTTCCATGTGAAGCTAATGAGGAAATTAAGTGGTCTTTCATTGCTCTCTTTGCCAAGTGTATTAAAAATGGTTTCATTATGACACACAAGTGCCCTGCTCCCTCTAAAATCCCCACGTCAAGGGCTCTGCCCTTCGAAGTGAGTAGGGGTACTCACTTCTCACTTTTTCAGATAAGCCTAAAGGGCTTGACTAGCTGGATTAGGTGCATTTAATTAAGGTTGAAGCTAAACTCTGCAGGGGGCCTCCAGGAACTAGGTTTGACATCCCTGCTTTAAGTCAACAGCTTGTTTGTCGTTGTTGCGATATGATGCATTTCTCAGTAGAGGGCAGTGTTGAGGTGTAGTTTCTCTTCATGGCACTCCCCAGAAAGACAGATCACTTAGGTTATAAAAATAAAGTCATTTACAGACTATATAACATGAGCATAATTATTGATGCCACATCTCATCTATGAATCTACCCTTTAGATATTTAACCATAAGAATATCTTAATGCGTGACGCCGTGTGTTGTGTATAAAGCGTTTTAAATTCAGTTCTAAATCCAGTGCTGACTATCTGTCCAATCTTAGCACTCATTTCAGGGATAGAATCATAAAACTTGCCCTCTAAACTCTACTGCGATTTTATTTCCATCATGAAAATCAATGGAATCTTAAGTTGTGCTTAAAGCTGAGAGCACGTTTTCCCAGATGCTCAGCCCTATTGGCAGCATTCCTGGATGCGTGTTTTTGATGATGAATCATTCTCGCAGTAACAGCAGTATCTTGCAGAAATGCTGTGAGATGCTCTCTGCTGCTCTTTACACCATATCAAACATGCATCGCCTGGTTAAGACTTTAATGTTTTAATGTGGCCGCAACATAAAGACTTGCAGTCATATCATGTTAACAGGTCTGTTGACTTTTTATAAAACCGATAGATCTGGTCCTGGATGCTGATTGGTCAATATACCATTCCAGCTATGCTAACATACGTGATATAGGTTGAATTTGTATGCCATTCTTGCAACCTTGATGGAAATGTTACTTTTCATAAATGAATATAAGCATGAATTGTGCTGACTGACATTTTCAAGATAACTTTCTGATTTGCCCAAATAAATTTCAGTGGCATATGTTTTCATGTAGACCAACACTTCCTGGATGTTGATGTCATAAAGAAACTGGCTTTTTGTTAGGTGTTATTATTAATCAACAGTATGTTGTTGTTGTTATTTTCTTCAATATATTAATGTAATATTATGTAAAGGAACTGGCTTTTTGTTTTTGTGTGTGTGTGTGTGTGTGTAGGCTATAGGTAATAAAAAATCATTCATATCTTCAATTATTATTATAATATGTATATTTTTCACACACATCAACGGTGTAGTAAGTAGTACACAATTTGATAGGTAAAATAAAAATAGAAATGTATGGGGAAATTTGACTAATAAATTGTGTACTACTTAATACACCTTTGATCATTCATGTTACAGTACAAGAGCTGTCCAAAATAAAAACATGATTATTATATCAAAAAGTCCCTGCAGATGTGTTTAAGCCTGAGGGAGTTTTACTCTGAAGGTGTTGCAGTCAACAGAGACTCCATTTTTAGTCATGCAGTGAATATTTTGACTCCAGCCCTGTTTCCAACTCTCTCTCAGTGTGTGTGTGTGTGTGTTTATGAGTGTGATGAGACAGAAAGAGCTCAATAGAGGAGTTTGAGGACAGACCGGCGGATAGAAACTCGTTGAAAAAAAAAAAAATAACAATGAAACATCAACAGAGACCAAGAGGAGAGGCTGTTTACTAGTGTTCTGCTAATGGCTGCTCTGTTAGCAGTAAAGCCTGTAGGGTAAGTGTGTGTGTGTGTGTGTGTGTGTGTGTGTCTGTGTGTGTGTCTGTGTGTCTCCTCTGGCTGGGTAATCCCATTCAGCACATGCTAATGTGAAACCAGAATCTAATGACCTTCTGCCATGGCTTTTCAACCCAGGCCTGGAGCAATCTCACAGCAACATCTCATAGATGCTCTCTCCAAGAACGCCCCCACAGTAGCACACAAGCATCCCAGTGAACAAACCATCTTACCATAAAATCTCTCTTATCCACAACATCGCTGCAGAGCGGGTCAGCCGTTATGGTTTGAGTGAATTATTATTGTAATTTTACAGTACAGTCACAGTTACTGGCAGCATACCAATTTGCATAGTATACTGTACCAGTCATGCCAAAAAAGCTTGTTTGAATTTAAATCTAGTGTGCAAGATTAGGATTAGTGCCTACTTTTAGTCCCAACTTTTTTAAAAGCTAACTTTTTGTCCAGTTATGATGTATATAGGCCTACCTAGCGTTTGGATTCAGTAAAAGGCTGCATTTATTTGATCAAAAATAAAGTAAAAACAGTAATATTGTTAAATATTATTACATTTTTAAAATAACTGACAACTAAAATAACGGACACTTTATTAGGTACACCTTGCTAGTACTGGGTTGGACCCTCTTTTGCCTTCAAAACTGCCTTAATTCTTCTCAACTCTTCTTTTTTTTTTTTTGCTGCCAAAACAGCCCTGACCCGTCGAGGCATGGACTCCACTAGACCCCTGAAGGTGTGCTGTGGTATCTGGCACCAAGATGTTAGCAGCAGATCCTTTGAGTCCTGTAAGTTGTGAGGTGGGTCCTCCATGGATTGGACTTGTTTGTTCAGCACATCCCACAGATGCTCGATTGGATTGATATCTGGGGAATTTGGAGGCCAAGTCGTGTTATGTGTCAAAGTAACATCCACATGGATGGCAGGACCCAATGTTTCCCAGCAGAACATTGCCCAAAGCATCACACTGCTTCTGCTGGCTTGCCTTCTTCCCATAGTGCATCCTGGTGCCATGTGTTCCCCAGGTAAGAGGCGCATACGCACCCGGCCAAAACGTGATTCATCAGACCAGGCCGCCTTCTTCCATTGCTCCGTGGTCCAGTTCTGATGCTCACGTGTCCACTGTTGGTGCTTTCGGCGGTGGACAGGGGTCAGCATGGGCACCCTGACTAGTCTGCAGCTATGCAGCCCCATACGCTACAAACTGTGATGCACTGTGTATTCTATATATATATATATATATATATATATATATATAATATATAAAATATATATATATATATATATATATATATATATATATATATATATATATGGGAATGGTCATATATGTAGTTTTTTGCCCATTAACCCCTTTTTATCTTTACCAGCATTCTGTCATCTTATGCAAAGTCTTGAGTGCATGTCCATTTGATTTGAGCTTTTTGATAGTTTTCGGTGTTTTGTTGTACATTTAGATGCTCTCATTAAGCACTTAAAATCCCAAATTATTCCTATTTACTATTGCAGTTTTACTCTACAGTCAGAGTCTGGGTTAAAGCTATAAAGAACAGGACGCTCAGCCTCAGCGCATCCAGAACAGTTGGTACATTTACCAGCTCCCATGAAGGCAAGTCAGTTAACACTCTGTGAGGTTCTTTTATTGTTGTTTCAAGATGGCTTCACAGTCATCTATTAGATTATTAATCAGAGTTTGACTTTAAAAAGCGCTCAGTGTCCTCCAAAGACAGCCAACAGTCTCTTCATGACCCGGGGATCATAAGCATCCCTTTCAGCCAGTGTCCGCAGTGAGAAAACAGTCAGTTCTGAAGGAAGACAAAGACAGTGAGTGAGTGAGTGAGAAAGAAGAGGGGCCGTGGTGGCCCTTAGGCTGGTTTGGATCCAGCAGACAAGGGAGGCCTGTGTTCACTAGAGCACATGGATATTGATCTGCTCCCTGCCGTCTCACCGCCCATCTGTTTGGGTGAAGACTGCGATACCTCCATACTACAACTCCCGTCTGCTGTCTCCATGGAGACTAATCCATTTATCCGACTGAATTACAGTATCAGACAACTTTTTTTCTACTTGGTGGCCATTTTGTGATTGTCAATCTGGTTTTTAACTTTGACTTTTATTGATTAGTCCATGGTCACACACAAATGCCTTTATCAAAAGTGACTTCAGCAGTACAACAACAATATACATGTGCATTTACAATAAACATACAAGTGATCAGATATCAGCTCATTAAATCAAATGGTGCAGTGTATATATGTGTGTGTGTATGTGTAATAGATATATAGATATAGATATATAGATATAGATATAGATAGATAGATAGATAGATACACACTTACTTACATGTCAGTGCCCAATGTGTGTGTATATGTAAACAATAAGGTACTCCAGGCTGTGCTGTATTGTGAATAAGTCACGGCTGAAGGGCGTTGTTAGGCACGACGCAAAGCAACCCCTTCAGCTGTGACTTATTCACGATACAGCACTAGCCTGGAGTACCTTATTGTTTACATATACACACACATTGCTTTTATAAAACGGTTACCAAACAATACAAATATTAAAGCCAAAAATGTATCAATGCAACTTTCATGAAGTGAACTTTCACTAAAGCCTTCCTTCTGCCAGAAAAAATAGTCCCTGACTGTGAACAGCAACAGAAGTTACATTATTATGGCATTAGATGGCGGCAAAGACTGTCTTTATGAGTGTGTCAGTCAGTAGTGAAGACTTTTACATTGAAAAGACTGAATTGTTGTGAACACGGAACAAAACGCAACTGACAAATCTTTGACTAGTGACTGTCAGTCACGGGAAAACCCCTTAACTGTTAAAAGGACAGGATAATACATCGGACATTTAAACAAATTTTTTATTATGAACATAGGACTGACCTGAAGGAGATAAATATATACATACATATTATATATATATATATATCAGTGCCCAATGTGTGTGTATATGTAAGCAACAAGGTACAAGAGGCTGTGCTGTATCGTGAATAAGTCACGGCTGAAGGCCGTTGTTAGGCATGACGCGAAGCAACCCCTTCAGCCGTGCTAAAATGCTAAATCTGAATGCAGGTAATAAACTCGCTCACTCGATCTCTTTCTCACAACACTCTTCTACGTAATACAGTAAGCTTCAATGAACAATATCAATTAAGAACAAACAGTTTACGTTGCTAAGAGTGGTTGCTAAGGGTGTTGTGTAGTGATACACAGAACCATTGGGTGGAGTGGTCATAGCCGTGTGTTTTATCATGAATAAAACACAGCTATTGACCAATCAAAATCAAGGACAGGAACTAACCGTTTTATAAATATATATATACATATATCTATATGCACATATTTATGTCTTTAAATATTTATATATATGTATGTCAAATTGATTAATCACAATTAATTGCATCTAACAAAAGTGTACACACATTATATAAATAAACACAAATATAAATATTTTATATATATATATATATATATATATATATATATATATATATATATATATATATATGAGTTCAGTTAAAAAATTCTATTTGAATATTATTTAAAATGTAATTTTTTTTTCCTGTGATGGCAAAGCTGAATTCTCCATTTTATGGAGAAATAAGTTGCATTTTATTCAGTTTTTTTCGTTAGCTAGTGCACTTGGCAAATCATATATAAAATGGCCTTTATTTCACCACAGCAAGGAAAATCATGTTTTCTATTATATGTCCCCTTCAATAAATATTGATAAATGGAGTTGAGCGTGTCTCATTTAACCTCTTCATAATGCTTTAGAAGTCAAATTTTTCTCTATAATGTGCACATACTGTGTCTATTCGCTTCATTCCTGGTGAATGTGCTCGCTGAGGTACCGGAGAGTTTTGGGAGAGGGAGGGAAACGGGTCAACCGCGGGCTTTTTGATGACTTCTTTTGGACTCAGATTAGAGAGCGCTGCTTCAGGGGGGCGCATTTTTCCAGAAGTTTGAGGGCCAAGACTGAAAGAGGGAGTGCATTAGAGAGAGAGGAGCAGAACTGAAGCGAGGGAGAGAGGGAGGCAGAGATGAAGGGTGCACGTTTGGAGAGGAGATGACATTTTTGCTGTAAGACAGGCAGAGAGGAGGTTCGGGCTGGTTTTGATTAAGAACCTTGCAGGATTTAAGGCCCAGTAGTTCGGCTCTGACTCATGGAAGCGAAAGTTCAGTAACTGTAATGAAACCCAGATAATGAATGGACTCGCAGACATCTGTCATAAAGCTCCAGCGCTGCAAAGCTACACATGACAATCTCATCTCTCAACATACATGCACAGTGTGGCTTTTTCAGACTTTTTAAAATTCTTGATGTATTCCAGGACTAAAAACAAATAATCCTTTACAGCAGCGCAGGAGAATCCCGTGCAAGTACTTCCTGTTTAATTATGGCTGCCTTTGTCTTAATTGCCTTGTCAGATTTCTCTGACATCATTTGCTTTTGTGTCTGACTCACTCAAATTTCCGCTCACTCGGGCCAGAATATTGCTTCATTTACCACAGGTCGGGATGTGTTTTACTGTCTACATATTCATTAGTGTTCATATCCTTTTGTAGCGTCTGGAGCATGAACACTGTTCTAGAATGAATCAGATCTAATTTGATGCTACAAATGGACTGCATAACAGTCATTCAAATCGTTCATGAGTGCTTCTAGTGCATAAAGAAACTAGAATGAAAGGAATATACATTACAAATGAGATCTCTTTAACGTCTTTGTAGATCTTTGTAGACTAAGGCCCTGTTTGCACCTGGTATTAAGATGCATTTTGCATCACAAGTGGACGACGTAAAATACAGGTGTAAAAGGGGTGTGAAGCGTTTTGAGCTTGTCCACTTTTGACCACTTCCAGAGGTAGTCGAAAACGCATTCGACCGGATTGCTTTCATAATGGAAATGCATTCAAACTAAAGACCACCTACTCTCCGCCTACTGACCTAACGGCTAAACATTATGGGAAGCGCGCTAGCCAGACAGGATTTAAACTTTGTCGGCTGAAGTCCCAAGTTTGGTTTGAGGACAAAAAACGTACCAAGCACAATGTTCTCGCACCATTCCTGATTTCTAACACACACTCACTGCGTTCAGCAAGGTCTTGCGGCTGTCAGAGCAGAATGCTCTCTGTTTTTCCAGTTTCTGGGCGCGTTCATTTTTTTGTCCATTAGATCGAAAGATCTAGAAAAAAAACCTCATACATTTACCCGCCCACAAGACCCTCCCCTCAAAGAAATCAGGACAGAAGTGGTTGAAAGTGCAAAAGAGACAGATTAATACCAGGTGTAAACGGGAATGTCTCCCTCATCTACTTGTGATCCGATCGACCAAAAACGCATCTTAATATCAGGTGAAAAGAGGGCCTAAGGCTACTTCCATACTATATCGTAGGCAAAAAACAGTATGTGACAAAAGATGTCTGAACTCAGTACTCATAAAAGTAGGCAAAAAGTACGTGGATGACCTACTACGACCTACATACAATGGACACTTTACTATCCCATGAGGCCACAGGTGAGTAGCCTTTTTTTAGCAGTCGTGAAGTAATTACCTTTTCAAAATAAGTACCTACTTGAGAGACTGTGATTTCAGACGCTGCCTAAGTACATTTATGACTTCTAAATGTAGCTTAAATAAGCTCTCTTATAATTGGCTAACCTATCATAACTTACACTTCCCTTCATCAGGGCGGGCCAAGTTGCTGAACACATCTCTTTCATATCCCAATTTTTTCTCCTAGTTGGCAATGAAATAAATTAGGAAAATTGAGACTGTTGCTGTGTCATGATTTTTCTCCTGCAAAATTTTCTCCTCCTAATCTCTTCATTTTCTTTTCAATTCAATTCACATTTATTTGTAGCGCTTTTCACAATACATATCATTTCAAAGCAGCTTTGCAGAAAATGCATGTTTCTATGTTAAAATTAATCTGTAGTTAGAAGTCAAAGTAATTTGTCACAACAAAGTGTCAAAGTAATGTCCATAGCAGAAATGTACAGTCATGCAGTTACTGTAGCTAGAATCATGTAATTCATTTAAGCAGAAACACTGAGCATGTCAAAGCAGTGATTTTGATATATGGAAAATATCTAGTTTCCATAAAACAAAAAAAATATTTTATATAATTTATATGCATTATTTATATTATGCAAAAAAAAAAAAAAAAAAAGAAAAAAAAAAGAATATGTTTTTTTTTTTTTTAATATTGCAGTATTATAACCAAAGTCCCTTTAAGACAAGTCATTTCACTCGGCGGCCATCTTTGAAACGCTTCTCGGCATTCAAGTGCAACTCCTATCTCTTTGAATGGGGAAACATCAAATTCTCCAAAGCTGTTTGCCAAGCTTTCGATTAAATTTCATATTTGAAATCACAAATGAAATCTGACAACAACTGTCTCATAAATTTTCTTTCTAAACACTCGAATCATGACAAAAAGGTATTTTTCAGGCTGGATCAAGCTCATGTGCAGTTCTAAATGCGCGTCTCTTGTGCCTCATTTCTGAGGCGCGCGTCTGACTGTTTCTATAGAGGGCACGCACGTGACGTCACCGTCGACCGTTATAACTGCGGTTACGCCCACTGAGTAGCAAAAGGTATCGTGGTAGCATCGGTTTTCAGCGTGAATGCCGCGAAAAACACACAAAACGCATCCAAAACGGGAAAGAGCTTTGCGACTGTCTGTACAAATAGCTTTAACACAAAATCTGAGGTATATTTTTTCAGACTGCTGAAAGCTACAGAAAAAAGAAGCAAATAGGTCGCTGCAATTCACAGAAACAGCTGGACTCCAGGCAAAGAAACATGTTTTGCAGTTATCATTTTGTGTCAAAATGTTGGGTAAAATCATACCCTATATATTGTATTGTTATATATTGTGTTGACAACTCATCAGTTAAATATTTACCATCTTATATTCTGCATAATTGGGTGTTTTTAAATAAACACAAAAACTTTTAGGGCTGGACGATATGACGAAATATATAACATTGATATTGATCACTCCGATTTAGACCTACCTATATTGTATTTATATAAAGCGTTCACAAGGTGATTTGCTTTATGTATTTCCCCGGTGTCGAAATATCAGGCACATATAAATGTCAGGAAACACTATTCCTGGCTGCATGTCAATATCCATGGATTAGGTTTCTTTTACATGTCATAAGGAACCCTTTCGAGCCCAACCTTTAGTGTAATCGTTTGTTTTACTCGCGTTTTCGCAGTTTCCCCTATTAAATCCAGTCATGCAGCAGGTTCTTCTGCCACTCAGTCCAGCTGAGGGAGCGTGTTCCGGCGGGAAAGTGACGTCTATGCATACCCTCTATAGGAACCGGAGCTTCTAATGACCAATGCAGTGACGCAGTGACTTTTTAAATCGGCGACTGGCTCTTATTTAGAAGGCGGGACTTATTCCGCCATATTGCGCGTTGCACTTTCTCCATTCAAAACAAAACGAGTGATGCGTCTTGTGTTATTCTTCTTTTTTATAACCGATTCATCCATGCACATCATTTTATTTGTTTTAAATTAATTAGTCCTCATAATCAAAGTATTGTACACCCTCTTCCAGCAACACCTCTTCTCTGACTACGTGTTTACTGGCGCAAGGGCGGGGCAACCTGTCACTCACATGAGATCGACCAATAGCAAACCACAACCATCCAATCATTTCCTCATGAAGTCTTAAAATATATATGAGAAAATTGTTTTTAATTATAAATATAGCCTAAGTAAAATAGAATCTTTATTTAAGAGATTTATTTAACTAAATAATTTTGTAATTAATTTAACATTTAGTTCCTGTCCATGTGTTTTATTTCTCCCAAGGAATTTTAGGAGAGCCATCTCATACATAGTCGAGAACTCCCTTAAATCTCCTTAGGTAAGAAAGCTCAACCTCTGAGCAATAACCTTTCCCTCTGAGAGGCGTTCAGTTTGTTTTCCTAAGACATGTTAATGGAAATCTGTGCTAATAATGGTTTATTAAAATGTCATATTTTAATCATCTTTAAAATCAAATGCATCTCTCATGCTGTCTCCTCATGCAGAGCTGAAGTGTGTACGCTCCGAGCGAGAGTACGCTTCTATGAGGCGATGTAGGGAGAGTATTCAGACCTGTGGTTAACTACAGATTATACTCCCCCGGGGACAGTGAGCTGCATACTGCGCAGCCAACCTACCCGTCTGTCTCTCGCTGTCTCAGAGGGAGGGCGGTCGGTGGTGAGCGTGAGCGCTGCGTGGCGTGGGCTGAGCTCTGGGTGTTGGCTGAATGGGTGGAAGAGAGACCACAGGCATGAGAGCAAGTGTGTGTGTGTGTGTGTGTGTGTGTGATTCTGGGAACAGCAGCTGGTGTTGATGCTGAGATCTCTAAACTCATTCAGTTCTTGTCTTACTGTTCGGGGCCCGGGGGAAAGCGGTGTGATGTACACTGGCAACACACTTGACAAAATCACACACATCAACATTCAATATCGTTACCTCTGTGTTTGAGTACAAACTGTGTTGCAGCAGGAAATGAGCTGAAAGGTAATGTGTGCCATTTTTAATGTTAAAATGTTTTCTCTTATCACAGTTATTTAGAATATGCAGAGGCATTATGTAAAACATCTGCCAACCCGACACTGAATCGACCAATGAAATGAGTTTGGGGGCGGGGCTTAATATCTGCTATCTGGTCTGATCAATAATGGAAGAATTGTTTTTGCAGTTCCTAGTGCAGCAGGAATTACACACTTTACCTTTAGGTTTGGAACACACTGAAAAAGCAAGAGGCATTTAGAGACAAATCTAGTGTAAACCGCTCAATAACAGTCAATAATAGATCTAAAATTACATTTTTGCTTTTTTTGAAGGAAGGAAAGGTCAGCACCAGAATGCTAGGGTGTTGTGAGTGGTTGCCAGGGTGTTGCTATGCTATTCTAAGTGGTTACTTGGGTGTGTTGCTAGGTGGTTGCTGAGATATTCTGGGTGGTTGCTAGGGCATTGCTATGTAGTTTGCAAGGTATAGGCATCACAATTTTGTTTCTACGGAAGTAGTTTTTACGGAATTGCTAGGGTGTTATAAGTGATTGCTAGGGCATTTCTATGTTGTTTGTAAAGTCTTCTGGGTGGTTGCTATTTTTTGGGGGGGTTGGGGGGGTTGGGGGGGGGCTCCTATGGGGTTCTGGGCATTAGTAGTTGCTTAGGTGTTAAGGGTGGTTTCTGGGGTTTTCTAGGTAGTTGCTAGGGAATTGCTAGGGTGTTGTAGGTGGTTGCTATGGCATTTCTATGTTGTTTGTAAGGTGTTCTGGGTGGTTGCTAGGGTTTTTCTGGGTAGTTCCTATGGTGTTCTGGGCATTGATAGTTGCTGAGATGTTAAGGATGATTTCTGGGGTATTCTGGGTAGTTGCTAGGGTGTTGTATGTGGTTGCTAGGGCATTTCTGTGTTGTTTGTAATGTGTTCTGGGTGGTTTCTAGGGTTTTTCTGGGTAGTTCCTATGTTGTTCTCAGCATTGGTAGTTGCTGAGGTGTTAAGAGTGGTTTCTGGGGTTTTCTGGGTAGTTGCTAGGGCAATGCTAAGTGACTGCTAAGGTTTTGTAGGTGGTTGATAGGGTGTTACTATGTGTTCTGGGTGATTACTAGGATTTTTCTGGATATTTCCTGGGGCAATGCTATGTGATTGCTTGGTTGTTTCTGGGTAGTTGTTAGGGCATTGCTAGGTGATCACTAACGTGTTTTTGGGTGGTTGCTAGGGCATTGGTATATGGTTTGTAAGGTGTTCTGGGTGGTTGCTAGGGCATTGGTATATGGTTTGTAAGGTGTTCTGGGTAGTTGCTAGGGCATTGCTAGGTGATCAATAACATGTTTTTGGGTGGTTGCTAGGGCATTGGTATATGGTTTGTAAGGTGTTCTGGGTGGTTGCTAGGGCATTGCTAGGTGGTTACTAGGGTGTTCTGGGTTTCATATGGCCCAAGTCAAAATAGCACATACCTCTACAGCAAAAAATAAAACAAAACAAAACAAAAAAAAAACGAATCAAATCATCTTTTAATGAAATTCACCTGATAAGCAAAACTGTGTGATATGATATGGCTGGTTTTCAGAAAATATATCATGAATTTTCTAGTGACTGTCTTTTTTTTTTTTTTTTTTTTTTAATTATTATTTTGGTCCCTAGATATGGCTTGGGTTCCTCTATGAAACTCTATATCTCCTCTTATCTCCTCGCAGCATTATTTAAGGTTTCATTCATTTCTGTAGCACAAACAACGTTACACATGAAAGTTGCAGTTATTGCCCAATGGTTAGAGAGACAGACTTGTAACCTGAAGGTCAGGGGTTTGAGTCTCAGTACTGAAAGGAAATGTAGGTGGCTATACATCACTTTCACTTAAATCATTTAAGTTAGAGATTTGTTCATATCACTAACCCTAAATATAGTAATGCTTGCTTTAGCAAAATCCACTTATAAAAATCTTTCAATTATCTTAGCCCTTTAAGCAATACTTCAGTCAGCAGCTTGTTCTTATTGAAACGCTCTTAGTAAAGCACCAGCACCAGTCCAGACTCAAGGGAACGGATGCCAGGACCTGGCACTGCCAACTCTCACTCTCTCTGTTACAGATGTCCACGTCTCCAGAAACAGGCATCTGTACTCATCCACACTGACAAAAATGCAAACGATTTGTGTATTCCACTTTCACACTCGCACAGTCTCCTGGTTATGTGACAACGTGTGACTGGAACAGGCTGCTCTGGAGGACAGAAAAGTTGAGTAAAATAACAATAAGAACAAATGCATCCTCTAAGAGCCGTGACCTTCTCTGATGCATTTTACACACACACATGTTGGGTTTTCATGTTTTATGGGACATTTCATAGACATAATTATTTTTATACTGTACAAACTGTATATTTTATCCCCTAACCTATACCCCTAAACCATCACAGAAAACTTTCAGCATTTTTACATTTTCAAAAAACATTGCTTATGATTTACAAGCTGTTTTCCTCATGGGGATCATACAATGTCCCCACAGGGACAAGGATTGCGGATATTGCCATCTTTATGGGATTTACTTTTGACTTTTGTAGGGTTTACGAGGACCACACACACACACACTATATATAATATACAGTCAAACCAAAATGTAGTCAGACACCTTGAACATTTCATTCATTAATACAGATTATTCACTATAGTTTAAAAAATGGTAATAAAATATGACAAGATCTCATTGTTAAACTGTGTCAGAAAAAATTAATCTTAATTATGTCAGATAACAATTAAGGAAAACATGGTCAGGTCAAAGTGTCTGAATAATTTTTGGTTCCAAATTTTTATCAATGTTACTGGTAGTCCACTGTATGAAGAAGTTTTGGGTGTAATATGTCACAGTTTATTTTTGGTATCCTCACTTACATAAATGAACTATAATATCCTGCACCCACTAGTAAAAAATTAAAAAAATTATATTTAGTATCTGAATAATTTTTGGTTTGACTGTATATATATATATATATATATATATATATATATATATATATATATATATATATATATATATATAATATATTATACACACACACTACCAGTCAAAAGTGTGGAATCGGTAAGATTTTTAATGTTGTTCAACGAAGTTTCGTCTGCTCTCCAAGGCTGCATTTATTTAATTAAAAATACAGTAAAAACAGTAATATTGTGAAATATTATTACAATTTCAAATAACTGTTTTCTGTTTGAATATATTTTATAAAGTAATTTATTCCTGTGATCAAAGCTGAATTTTCAGCATCATTACTCCAGTCTTCAGTGTCACATGATCCTTCAGAAATCATTCTAATATGCTGATCTGCTGCTCAAGAAACATTTATTGTGTATAATTGTACAAAATATTTGTGTACAATATTTTTTTTTTTCAGGATTCTTTGAATAGAAAGTTCAAAAGAACAGCGTTTATTAAATTTATTTAAGTTTATTAAATATAATCTTTTGTAACATTATAAATGTCTTTACTGTCACTTTTGATCGATTTAATGCATCCTTGCTGAATAAAAGTATTAATTTCTTTAATTTCTTTTCAAAAAAATAAAAATAAAAATTCTTACTGACCCCAAACTTTTGAACGGTAGTGTATAATGTTACAAAAGCTTTGTATTTCAGATAAATGCTGTTCTTTTGAACTTTCTATTCATCAAGGAATCCTGAAAAAAAAGTACACAACTGTTTTCAACATTGATAATAATCATAAATGTTTCTTGAGCAGCAGATCAGCATATTAGAATGATTTCTGAAGGATCATGTGACACTGAAGACTGGAGTAATGATGCTGAAAATTCAGCTTTGATCACAGGAATAAATTACTTTATAAAATACATTCAAACAGAAAACAGTTATTTTAAATTGTAATAATATTTCACAATATTACTGTTTTTACTGTATTTTAAATTATATAAATGCAGCCTTGGTGAGCAGACGAAACTTCTTTTAAAAACATTAAAAATCTTACCGTGTCCAAACTTTTGACTGGTAGTGTGTATATATTCCACTTTTTATTTATATTAAAATATTATATATCTTTAAAGAATCTTTATTTATCATTGTTTGTAAGACTGTAAGTTTGGATCTGCTCTTTGTCAGTTGTGTATGTCTGTTCTTATTTTGCTGTAATAGCTGGAATCGATACCTGGAGTGCGTTCTGCTGACATTGTGTACACTGTGCATCGTGTTCCACTGATTTTTCGCTGTGTTGCAGTTCCCAATATTTATTCAGCACTCTGGCTGTTGCACACACCACCTGTGACATTTTTTTAGATTTAGTGATGGTGGCTGACGTATCATTTCTCTCCGTGTCACATGGGCTGATTTCCCATACTCCCCCACGACGGCCCTCTTAACTGTGTGATTATTCATTTTCACTCTGTTGAATATAGACTTCCACGTTGTTGCTAGGTGACAGGTAATTTTCAGCATGTGTTTTAATTAACAAGGGCACAGGAAAGCCTACATAAAACAGTTGTTCCAATTCTGTGACAAGAAGGATATTATGTCTCTGCTTTCAGCTAATATCTGGCTCATAGCAGGTGGGCAAGTTATAGAAGATCAGACGTGTGACGTGAGCAGAATTCAAGGAGCGTGATGTTCTAGTTTCCAGGGTGAAACACTCACAAATGCACTTTTTTTGTGTCAAAATTGACTTGCCAACAAATATGCAAGCCGTTCTCTTTCAGGTGATTTTCCAAATGAAATCTTTCCTTCCTTTACAAAAATGTTCTGTGATTGTATAATTGGTCATATTATGATGCTTTTATACATGGGTGTTTGACATGACATTCCATCTAAAACATTTTTCTAATTTGTCTACAGTTATGATTGCAGGTTTTATTAGCTTATGTTAATTAATTAAGCAACCACATGGAATAATTGTTCTTTTTAAAACTTCATTTGTCACACCGCAGGCTATTTGAGGGAACCACAAAAAAAGCAAAAAGGTGATTCAAATGCTCAAAAGAAAGCACCAATGTCTAAAAACATGGAATTTATTTATTTTTAAAAAGTATTATTATTAATAATAATCATTATTATTGATTGATTTAATGAAAATAATAATTATTATTTGTTAAGAGTTTGGTTTGAGTTGTCGGCCTGTTGAGAAGATGCTGTTTTCTGCATTTCAAATCCACTTTGCGTGCACTTCCAAAGGATGAGGACTCAGGTGATGGACCAATCACAACAGACTGGGCCGTCTGACCAATAAGAGCACAATAGATCAGTCACAACAGAATGGGCCATCAGGGGTGCGTTCAGCCCCAACAAAACTTTGCAAAAAAATTTTTAAACGGAAATGGTGGTGCGTTGAACACCCTGTTCTGATGACGAAAGGTTGCAACTCTAGCAGCTGAGAAGGCCGTTCTTTGTATTCTTTTTGAAGAATTGATATGCTATATTTTTACTATAAAACTCTTACGACAAACATGTCTTCTAATATCTTCAATTGTTGCGTATACCCAGCTGCAGCGGACACATTTGTAAACGACTTTATTTGGACCCAATGTGCAAGCTGTGTCGTTAATATACACAGGTTTATATACATGTTGCTGCTGATTGGGCTGACATTTTTGACACACCCACCAAACAAGAGAAAACGTATCTCAAACCCTGTTGCACTCTGTTTCCAGGAAACATGTCATTCAACCCAGAAACCGTAGCAAAACGTTGCGCACCGGTTTGAGCTTGAATGTGACCCAGACTGGACCATCTGACCAATCATGGCAGAGTAGGCCAATCACAACAGACTGGGCCATCTGACCAATCAGAGCAGAGTAGGCCAATCACAACAGACTGGGCCATCTGACCAATCAGAGCCGAGTAGGCCAATCACAACAGACTGGGCCATCTGACCAATCAGAGCAGAGTAGGCTCAAGGAAAGGAGGGTTTTAGAGAGACTGAATCTTCAAACAAACTGTTTTCAGACTCTTTGAGAAATGAGGTGATCTGCAATGTATATGAGAAAATAAAAGTGTTTTTTGACCTTGGATGTATGTAAACCTATTGTAGGAGACCTCCATAAAAATTAGGAACCTTTAAAATAGAATAAAATGGGCACTTTAAAATGTAATAATGAATTAATTGAAAAATCCTTTAATGTTTTTGTCAGCTATATATACTGTATGTGTAGCACAAACCAAGTTATTTAAATTGCATTCCAAGGAGCTTTGAAGAATATTGACATCATAGTAGTGTCGTGCATGCATATTATTACCATAATACTTAGTCCATAATCCATAGTAATGTGTGGTATAAATGTAATGCATTAAATACTTGAATATGGAGCTCAGTGATCATGATCACTATTGAAACATGGATTTGAGATTTCCTCTTCCCAATATTCTGTTGGAAACTGAGCTCAAGTAATTCCCAAAGGACTACCCCACTGACAACAATGCTGTGCAACCTGCTGTTGGGGTACTGTACAAAAAGAATTGTTGCTTGGCAACTGTTTGAGCTCCACTTTGAAGTTTTACAAATGTTTTCAGCAGGATGGCAAAAAGCCATGAAATGCCACATGAAAACTACAGCATAATAAAGCCACAAAAACATGCCGTCCAACAAAATGTCTGACTGTATATCAGGGTCGTTAGCATTAACTAAAAATAAAACCATACAAAAACATTTTCATTACTTGAAATAAAATAAACATGATATAAAATAAGATATTAAAAAGCATACACTTATTTAATTTCAGCTACAGTTTCAGCAACATTTCTCTTTTTTGTTGTTTAACTTATAGTAAATAACATAACTAAAATAACAAAAATGGAATAAACCAAAACTAATACAATTTAAATAAAAACAAAAACTAAACTAAAAAATGATTAAAGCACAACAAAATTACTTAAACATGAAAATTAAATTGAAAAAAGAAAATATAAAAATAGAATCTAATTCAAAATATGAGAAATCAAGATTTAAGGTGCAGTAAGCAATTTCTGAGAAACACTGTTGAAAGTGGATCAGACCGAGCATCAAAGCACACTTGTAGCCAATCAGCAGTAAGGGGCGTATACACTCATTAGGGGGAGGTGCCTGTGTATCGTGTGTACATAGTGTGTTTGTACATTTGGGGGTGAAGCTATCAAAATAGGGGTGTGGTCCTTTTGGGTAGTGGCATGTTTGTTTTGATGATTCTAAATATCAACAGTGTTTTTCAGAAATTGCTTACTGCAACTTTAACAAAAATGCGACATGGAATAATCTATGTCTCTGAGGTGAATATATCTTTTGTGTTCAACATAACAAGATCACATTCACATCTGTCAACTATCATTCTGACAGTCATCAGATAAACAGAGTTCTGGTGTGGTGATATTTAACTCAGTGTAGAAAGTACACTGATACTTTTTGGTGATTTCTAGGCATTGTATTTCATGTCGAGTATTTATTAATCTTGATTTCTCACAACTTGTGTGCACGTAACGTGTCGCATGGGATCATTCTGTGATACTTTTGCGTCTTTTGTTTCTGAATGGTTAGTGGATAAATTTATGTAGTTGCTGTGGAGTTGATTCAACTCATCGACTAGCATGCGCCGTAATGTTAATCTTTTGTGCAAATCCAGTGTTGAATTGACCCCCGTTTGTGAAGCAGTCCGGCGTAAAATGACAACAACACTCTACACTCTACAACAACTCTTCCTCTTCTCTAAAGCAGCCCAACATGGCCCTGTTTTGTTGTGTGTTTATGTACATTTTGGGGTTTGTGATGTCACCAACCCAGGAAGAAGCTTGTTGTAGTCCCTACCAGCCGTTTGTTGTAGTCCTTAAAAAGCAATTTCTGTAAAAGAAAATATCTCCCTTTGCATTGAACTTTGAGAATTGTTACTTTGCAGATGTTGTTTATGCTCAAACAGCAACATTACACACTAACTAAAGTTAAAAAAAGTGAAATCATAATCAAGGATCCCTTTAAAGAAAGAAGGGCGTACAACATTAGAACAACACCAGGGTGAGTAAATTACTTCATTTTCATTTTAGGTTTAACTATCTATTTAAGTCAAAGTAAAAATCAAATTTCCACTGTAAAGGTCTCAGTTTAATTATCTGTGGCAGGCTGTATGTCTTCTGTTTACACATATGGCACAAGGAAATAACTTTCAAGTGAGTGTGCAGCGGTAGATGAAAAGGGTGAAATAAAATTCTTTACAGCAACAGGGGCAAATGAAGGACTACTGCTGGTGTTTTAATAAGATCCCTCATCAGAATCGAGCCGGTTCCTTGCCAGCTTCTCGGGGAGGGGTGCCTTCTGTGGTTCGGACCCTCCAAAATGCACACATAATTTGACTAACAGCTGCAGTGGCTTATAGGGGCCAGATGTGCAGTGTAAGAGAGGGGAGAGAAGCTGAATGGAGTGGTTTGGGGTGAAAAGCAGGCCCTGTCAGGGGGCCGGAGTGCCCAGTAGTAAAATGAGAGAGAGCTATTGTCATGCATGCTGCTCGCTTTTTATGGTGACTTCTGCAAATTACAAGGACGTAGGCATCAATTTTCATCTGGGGGTTCGCTGTGGCCGGGTGTGTGTTCCAAAAATCTCATGCCATTTACACTTGCTTTATGAGCTCCTGCAAAACTTTCTGCTGCAGCGTTTTGTGCTTTTTACACTTAAACACTTTTTTTTTTAAAGAGAGACAGTAATGAAAGTAGAAGGGAGTGGTGTTTAAACATGAAAATCTGAATTTGGGTAGCACTATAGTTTAGGGTCTAATTCTCACTATTAACTTGTTGGTTATTATCATATATATATATTACTAGGATATTGGCTGTTTATTAGTACTTATAAATCACATATTAAAGGGATAGTTCACCCAAAAATGAAAATTATCTTCTTTCAGACAAACACAATCTGAGATGTATTTAAAAATATCCTGGCTCTTCCAAGATTTATAATGGAGGGCGTGATTTTGAAGCTCAAATAAATACATCCATCCATCATAAAAGTAATCCATACGGCTCCAGGGGGTTAATAAAGGCAATCTGAAGCGAAGCGATGGGGTTTTTGTAAGAAAAACATCCATATTTAAAACTTTATTAACTATAATAACTAGCCTCATGCAGACAGCCGTACACATCGATTTGCGGTGAAAGAGTAACCTCTGACCCGATGCATGACGTAATTACAAAGTGGAAGTGCAGAGGATAGGGCAAAACAAAACACCGGTCAGGAATTAGAAGTCTAAAATTAGAAATTTTAAAGAGAAATGTGGAGGATTTCAGTATAAGAGAAGAGGAGCTTGAGTTTGTTGTCCAGCCGTATTTGTTTAAACCATGAGAGGTGTCTAAGCTTACACGACTCCTACATCCTGCGACATACATTGCATTATGGGTTACACTTGTGCCGAAAGTCGACTTGGGCAGTGCGTGTACGGTCATCTGGTGGAAGCTTGTAATTTTCGATTATAAAGTTTTAAATATGGATATTTTTCTTACAAAAAGGCATTGCTTCGCTTCACAAGGCCTTTATTAACCCCCTGGAGCCGTATGGATTACTTTTATTATAGATGGATGCATTTTGGGGGGCTTCAAAACACGCCCCCTGTTGACCATTATAAAGCTTGGAAGAGCTAGGATATTTTTTAAATATATCTCCGGTACTCTGATTGTGTTCGTCTGAAAGAAGATAATTATAAACATCTAAGATGTCTTGAGGGTGAGTAAATCATGGGATCATTTTCATTTTTGAGTGAACAATCCCTCTAACGCCTTATTCTGCATAACATCCCATAATCCTGCCCAATACCTAAACTTAACATCTACCTTACTAACTATTAATACACAGTAATTAAGAGTTTATTGAGACAAAGTTGTAGTTAATAGTGAGAACTGGACCATAATCTAAAGTGTGACCTGAATTTGAACCAAAAATAAACCATCTAAAAATTGACTAAAAGTGTGTTATTATAACTGACTCTATAAACAGAGTAGAAAATCTGTTATCTTAAAGTTAACATGATTTGGCATTTTTCAACCTATTTTATTCCAATAATCTGACATATTTTATAAATCAGGATATTCAATCAGTATTTTCCATTTTCATTTTAGTTAAAATTTTAGTCATTTTGTTTTTGTCATTTTTATTATAGAATTTTTAAACAAATATGTCTATATAGTTTTCATTTCTATTTCAGTTTTAGTTTTACTTAGTTTAGTACATCAACTTAAACTAAATGATAATTTGTAATGTTGCTTTGGCAGCTAACTGAAATAAAATCATATTTTCATTTATATATATAATTTTATTTCAAGAAACAAAAATGTTTTTTATGGGTTTTAGTCAACTATAATAACCCTGTATTCAATGAGGAAAAAAATGCAGTACAAGATATGATTTTATTTGATTTGGTCATGAAAATTGAGCGTTACCAGAATGCAACCTAAAACAGCTATTTGGCAAATAGTTAGCATTATCCAATCCACATGATGTCAGCCAGAATTAAAAGCCATTTCAGAGGAAGAGCAAGTGCTAACATGAGACTTGTGATGTGGAATTGCTTGCTAACATTGTCTGCGAAGCTGCATATGGCATTTAAATGCATCTTGCAAGAAATCGTGGAAGTGCTTTAATCAATATGTGAACTTAAGATTTGTGCTTTTAAGTGCTTGATTGCCTGGGTCTGTTTATTTTCTTCTTACAATTTTTACTTAAAAAACTGTGGATCGTGACTATGGTAATATGCCACATAAGCTGTTTATGGAACTGAACCCGGCATTCATTTAAGAGATGCCTTTCTTGCATTGCAACTTCATTTGTGATCCATGTCTAAATGTATGTTACCATGACAATCACAAGAGCCTGTCTGTGTGTTTCATATGGTTTTAATGTTGCTGCTAGACAGCTTATAAAATAACCTCCAGGTTTGCTATTGACAGTGCTCCTCCAACCACCAGGGGGCAGCAAGGGGTACAAGAGGTTAGAAATCATGCGTCAGGGCTGTTGTTGCACTAATGTAAAGAAACTTGCTGTATTCAGAACCACATACTAGCATGCTACTCTTATTATGTATTATGCCATAGAAAGATAATACGAGTATCCTAGTATGTGGTTCTGAATTTAACAACTCTTTGCATTCGTACTGACATTTTATGCACTTTTGCTGATTTTTGAGTCTTAAATTGTCTTTTCATTGTCTTTTAAATCAGTTTTATTGCTCAGAGTTCTCAGTTATGATTCACAAGATATTCATGAGAATTCTTTTATGATTTTTTGTTTGTTTCTTATGGGTATTCATATACCATATATTACTCTAAGGTCAAAAGTTTGGAAAGATTTTTCAAATGTTCTTAAAAGGAGTCTCTTATGTCATCATGGTAGTGCCCAACTTTGTAAACAAATAAAGAATACATAGTCAAAAAATCATAGTGGCGTCTAAGATTTTTTAAGCGCTGAAAATAGCTCACTTAAATTAACACTTAAAAATGAGAATGTAAATGACCAGGGTAATTGGTGGTAAACATTAGGAATCCTTCTCAAGGTTAATAAAGTTTCAGTGAGGCCCATAAACAGACTATACTGAACATGTGGCATCATCTCATGAATCTGCTTTACTAGTCTCCCACTACGACCTTCAGATGAGACGCCACATGACCTCTGCAAAACATTTTACTGGCAAAACCAAATCATTCAAGAGTCGTAATAAATCTTGATTCACTGTGGAACTGCATGACATAATAAAAAGGAGCAGACATCACATTTGATGAAAAGGTTGTTTTATTCCCCCTGATGACACATGGTGTAGCATGAAATGAGAGGTTATTACTCAAATTACATTATTCGGATGAGTTAAGCGGCTGTGTTTAAGATTACTAACTAGTTGCATTAACTAAAGACAGCATCATTAGATGGCGTTTAAGTGTATGAATGCATTGATTTGTTGCGATCGCTTTATCACTTTGGATAAAAGCATCTGCTAAATGCATAAATGATGTTCAGTAAGTGGGTTGTGGAATGTACTAAATCAATGTTAAATGCAAATAATAAAATATTACTATGTGATCATGTGTATACACAGGAATATTTACTTTTAAATGAGAGGTAAATGCTGTTGATGTCAAATCAAACTCTACTGTATTTTGACTCAAAATCATCTGTCATTTCTTAGTTGCAAGTCAAGTTAGGCTAATGCCAGCATAGACAGATTGCATGACATGTTCACAATCTTGAAAACTGTAATACTACTGCTTTTCAAAGTTTGACTTTAAGTACTTTTGTATGACAAACACTTTTTTCTAAGCAAATCCAGAACATGATTGAACCTGAATTACATGATTAATACATTTGAGAGTTTGATTTTAAGCATATTTTGTGTACTTTTCTATGACAAACTCTTCTTTTTTCTAAGCAAAACCAGTCGCAAGTCAACATGATTGAACTTGGCAACCTGAATCGCATGATTAATACATTTCAGAGTTTGATTTTAAGCATATTTTGTGTACATTTGTATGACAAACACTTCTTTTTTCTAAGCAAAACCACACAACTCAACATGATTGAACTTGGAAACTTGAATGACATGATTAATACATTTCAGAGTTTGAGTTTAAGCATATTTTGTGTACATTTATATGACAAACACTTCTTTTTTCTAAGCAAAACCAGTTGCAACTGTCAACATGATTGAACTTGGGAACCTCAATCACATGACTGATGATCTTAGTAGATAAAAACTTGTTTATAAATCTTATTTCACAATAAAATGAACAGCCCACCATCTAAATGCGCACCCATGCAATGGAATTGCCAGTTTTTGGGATGTGACAGTGTTTTGCTCTTATGAGGTTTATGCTTGCAAGGACAAACCACACTCTTTCATCAGCCCCGGAAGTTTCCTCCCATGTACTTCTCAATTTTCCTGTATTTTCCAACCCGTCTTGTTGGGCCGCAGCATGTGCACAGCGGCACCGGGCAGTACCATCCTCCAAAAGCCCGATGTGGTCGAGGAACCGATGACTACGGGTAGCTGAGCTCAAGTGGCTTCAATTACAGATGCTCACAATTACAGAGGAAGGGAAAAGGGCTGGGCAGAACGTGCCAAGCACAAACACTGCCTGAAACACAGGAGGAGAAGGAGGGGGAGAGCAGGGAAGTCAAACGTTACCATCCCACCCAACCGCCATCGGGTTATTTTGGGACCTCGGTAGTTTCAGCGTTGAGATACTAACTGGATTTTAGTCGCTGTACTTATTGGTTAGGGTTAGATTTAAACTTTGTCCTCACATCTGAAATTTGAAAATTATTTTTACGCCATTCCATCTAAAAACGACTGGAATTTTCCCCTCTGGAGTCAGAGGTTGTAAAACGCATATTAGTGAAGTCATTCTCAAGACTATTAGCTCTTACAATTGAAGTGCCATAGGCACGGATTCGTAGATTTGCTGTGTTTACATCAGGCGATTTTGGTGTTTGTTTACCGTGCAGTGTCATTTTCCCTAAACAGCCATTTACTGGGCCACATGATTTGAATAACTGGATTGCGTCGCTATTTGCTCGCAGATTACATCAAACTTCATTAAAGGCAAATAAGCAAAGGACTGATCTGCTGCTTGCTTGTCTCTCCTGAGCAAATAAGTAAAAAAATAACACTCTGAACCACATCATAAGACACCCAGAATGCATTTGCTTAGCATAAATCTGATCTGACCTCTGCCATGTGACCTCTGTGAAACATTTTACTGGCAAAATCAAAGAGTTGTAAAAGATCAAAGAGCAAATGTGATGCTAGAACACTTTTGACCTGGTTAGGAACTCCTCAGATGCTGCTTTTTCATGGCTTAGGAGGCTTATTGGAGATCTCTGTTGTTACGCTTCACTGAGGTATCAGCTTTGTCTCAGATGCATCTCTTAAAAAACAAATTTTCAGCTCGGGTCATTGGCTTTAGGATCATATTGTTAATCACTGAACTTCTGAAGGCAGACTGGTGTCTTTGCAAATCTGAGCACAGTTTGAGATATTATTAAGCTCTTTTGAAACTCTAGAAAACACCTGTGAGATTACTGGGGTCTTTTTTTCAGTAGAAACAGTTGGCGCATTTATATGTACAAATAAAAAATAGGCCTATAGATGATGTTATGGCATTAAAGGGCAAAAATGTTCCAAACCTGTATGAGTTTCTTTCTTCTGTTGAACACAAAAGAAGATATTTTAAACAGTGTTGAACAGTTGACAGCCATTGACTTCCATAGTATTGTTTTCCTACTATGGAAGTCAATGGCTACTGCCAACTGTTTGATTACCAACATTCATCAAAATATCTTCTTTTGTGTTCAACAGAAGAAAGAAATTCATACAGGTTTGGAACAACTTGAGGGTGAGTAAATGAAGACAAAATTTTCATTTTTGGGTGATCTATCTCTTTAAAAGGAGGGACATTCTTATTCTAGATCACATTTAATTGGATCCAGTTTTGTGCAAGCTGGCAAGTGTGACATTAATCAATATTTTTGGTTCATTTTCCCATAAGAAACAAATGTATAAAACTTTTAGGAGAACACAAGCATATATATGAGCTCAAAACTAATAAACATTGACTAAAAGCCACAAAAGTCCAAATTTGATTTCATTGGAGCAGAAAGGGGAAGATAAATTAATCTTCCTTTTTAGGTGATATATTATTTTTTGTCGCTTTTGTTGACTGGAAGATTAAATGATTAGTGTGCATTTATTAGCAAAAAGATGCAACCAATTTCTCATCTCCCAGCATCATGACCTTAATTGTTGTAATCCAGACATATCCGTCTGTTTTTACAGTCTACTCAACATCTGGGTTGCTAGAGAATCCTAGATGAAGGGCGGGATGATGCCATTCATTATGACAGGGATGATTGACAACAATATTGTAAAAAGATTTACGCATTTCTTAAATAATGAGATAATATTCCGCTCTGTCTTAGAATTAAATTATATATTAAACTCAATCAATGTCTGATTGGGTTATACTAAGTCCCTTCAAAACACATATGCTTTACAGACTCTTCTAAGCGCACCCCTAGTGTCTGAGTGGTACGCTCCATTTTAAAGCGATAGCTGCGACTCCACGCTTCTGAAGTAAAGCGCGACGCTATCTTGAGGTACGGACTGGAGAATACCATGCTATCGACGCGTTGAGCACATTTACGGTTTCACACAGCCGTTTTGCACTGGAAAATAAAGCGATATCTCTGAATCCGCTTGCGATAAGCACCGAGAGGCTCTACAAAACCCAACTGTGGATGTAACTGTTGCACTTTGAACACAGGTACGAGTGATACACAAACATTCGCGCGAATGATTCATTCTGATGCATGGCTTTATTGTACTGAAATCGCGAAAGCATGACCTGGAGATGTAACGCATGCTTCTTTAACCACATAAAACAATGCGTTCTTGTAGATGAGAGAATAGGTGGTTAAACTGCTGTGTGGAAAGGATCCTGATGGATGTGGTCAATAAAGCCAGCAAGAACAAAGGGGGCATTAAAACCAGTGTTTAGCTTAAAGGAGGTAAAATATTCGTGCATTTGTGCTGTGCGTTAAGAAATGCATTAAAATGACTTAGACTGTTTCTAGTAACCAATACACAATGAATAATTATTCCAGTCTTGCCTGTTGGTGGTTGTGCATGGATCTAGCACATGCATATTGACATTTCAGATGGAAAGTTGCTTTAGATAAACAGTAGTACACACCACAAACAGGGCTTTCAATTAAAGAAAATAGCATTGTTTTAGTTCATCAAGGCAGGCAGATTAAATAGATGTATGGAAAAAGGTGATACACTCAATCTGTTTGTCTGTCACATCTGTAACAGTCACATGACTGAAATATTGTTTTCCTCTAGGCAAATGACCCAAATGTTGTTCCTCCTATTAAAGCCTAAACTAAAATCAAATGTATTGCTTAATTTGCACATTGATTTCGTTCATTTCCTTGCATGGGTAATTGATGCATTGAGATACTCTCAGTAAGATGCAATTGATGGGTTTGAACCAAATCTGATTTTGGTGCCAGTTTGATCCGCGTCTCGGTGGAGAGGAGAGGGGCTGTGGCTGCCTGCAGTAGCCGGATCAGGGATGCTCACACCCGGCGTGAGATTAGTATGAGCTCCGCTGGAGAATGTTAGGTGCTGTGGAGGAGGGAACAGAGCAAAACGCTGTTTTTACACATCGCCGAAAACAATCTCGAATCTCCGATCTCTGTTTCGCAATATATGCTTTGGGGAAATGATGGATGATCTGCATGGGAGAAAGCAAAAAAATACAAGTACATTGTCTGCAAAGTCACCAGATTACAGCACGTCACTTCTCAAAACAATATGGAATAAAAGTGGGAACATCATAGCTAATAATAATAACAATATATAAAGTAATATATTTATACTTTTTAATTTATAAAATATTATATATAATATAATAAATTATTTGTAATATATTTGTATTTTTAATGTTTTATATATATATATATATATATATATATATATATATATATATATATATATATATATATATATATATGTATATACTTTTTAATTTACAAAAATAACATAATTTATCAATTTATTTGTAATATATTCGTATAATAATAATAATAATAAAGTTTATGTATATATATATATATACTTTTTAATTTACAAAAAATAACAATTTATCAATTTATTTGTAATATATTTGTATAATAATAATAAAGTTTATGTATATATATATATATATATATATACTTTTTAATTCATAAAATATTGTTATATATTTGTATTTTTAATGTTATATATATATATATATATACATTTAATTTACACAAAATATATAACAACAATTTATCAATTTCTTTGTAATATATTTGTATAATAATAATAATAAAATATATATATATATACTTTTTTAATTTATAAAATATTATATATAATAAATTATTTGTAATATATATATATATATAAATATATATATATATATATATATATATATATATATATATATATATATGCAATATGTGAATGTACCAAAATATAAATTTATAACTATCCTCTATATCTATTAATTTCTCTCACTCTCTATCCAATATTTTATATAGACAGACATACACATAATCGTTGCATATGTATTTCCATTGTCTTGCATTTTATTTAGTAATCTGGTTTATTTGGAGACTGAACAATATTAAAGTTTCCATATACATTCAGTGTTTTACTCGATTGGCTCCTATGTGAAATTAAATTTTCTTTAGGATAGATGAAACTGCAGCGTAGCGAACCTAAATAGATTGATTTAAGCTGTAAATGCCTCCATAAATAAATTCAATCAGTGCATTAACCGACAAATTGGCCACTGATGTAAAAATAGAAAGTTGTTTGTAAGCGAGGAGACAACTGTCTGCTGTTATGGCTCTAGTACACAGACCTATCAGCATCACAAGTTACCTGGTGTTTCTGGTCACGTACATGTGTAGATGAATTATAGGCCTCGTGTTTCACCCCCAGCACCGAAACGAACACCCATTGAATTCAAAACAAGCCCACTGAATGTGTTTAAGCAGCCTAAAGTACTACGCTAGTCCTTCTGAAGAAAATGAGTCTTTTTTTCTTGCTGCATTATTAGATGATGTTGCGTTGATGAGATCAATGCTGGTTTATGAATAACCCGTCCTCGTCAATTGAAGCACAGTTCTGCTGACCTTGCGCAGGCTGTGATCATCTCTATATCAACACAGCCGCCGTCGCCCTCTGCCCCCTTTCATCAGAGCACATGCTATTTAGTCGTCTGTTTGATTACCACCGACCAAGCACCTGAGGATAAATCTGAACTGTAAATTTGCGCTGTGATTCGCTTGCCTCAGAGCAAGGTTACTGTCCTGCGTACGCTGGCCTTGTGATGTCAACAAGCGGCTCTGCTTCCTTGAGTGAGTTGGTTGGGTAGAATAAAACGGCAGAGTTGTGCGCTCATCCTGTGAGTAAGCCATGAGTACAACTGCCATGTGGAGTCACGGCTGGTGCTAATCACTGAACAATAGCTACTGTCTGTTCTCAAGCTCTCTCACTCTTTCTCTCGGCCTGCTGCCTTCCCAATACGAATGCTTTGCTTTAGGCTGGTGGATTTGTCTTGTAATATTGGGTTAAGGTTTAGTTTGAGATGCTAAAGATGGTGTAACTGTCCTGCTCTTTGATTAGTAGAGGTGTGGAGATCTTGTTGATAACTAGATTATGCTTTTAGAAATAAAGCTTTCCAAAGGAGGGTTTTCACAAGCAATGCCATAGAAGAACCATTTTTGGTTCCCTACAGAACATTTCAGTGAACAGTTCTTAAAAGAACCATTTTTTCTTTGTGTGAAGAACATTTTAACAATCTTAAGAACCCTTTTCCACTTTAAATAACCTTTTGTGCAATGGAAAGGTTGGATGTTAAAGGTTCTTCATCAATGCCAATGAAGAAACTTTATTTTTAAAAGTGTATCCTGGTGGGTTTAAGGTTTCAAATGTCACTGTTTTTGTGGTGTGACTTTAGTAGTAATTTACTTTTAAATATGAATAATTTATCTTTTAATCAAATGGTATTCTTAACTTTTTGTGTTAGATGTCTAGTTGTTCAAATTATCGCAATATCACAATTTTAGATCGTGAACGATTAACTGTTCTGGCGCCGCTGTCCCAACATACTGTACAACGCAATGTACATTCACATCAACGCAGCGGTAGGGTGACGCTCACCCAGTTCTTTGCCAATGCAATTGCATGCATTTTAAAGCCTTACCAGCTGAACTTTTTATTCGCACACTGTTCTGACATAAGCGTTCTGAGCGCATACTCCTGAAGTGTGCGCACATTAAAAGCCTGTCACACAGCGTGTGAGTACTGAAATAAGTTCTCTTTCACCTCTTATTGCTATTAAACTGTCTACATACAAGGTTTACATAAACAGTCGTTTATATCTCAAGTGAATCTACACATTCACTTGAGATGTGCATGTGTATCGGTATATTACATCTGTGCATTAGGCCTTAAAGTGACAGCAGCCTAATTCTAGGATAAAAGTTTAGTTCGTATATAAAGACTAATATCTACGGAAGCGTTTAGATTACAACGATGTACTTAAAATGGAAAAGTTTTCCCTTTGTGTTTTTCGCATACAGATGACAAGGTTGTCAGAATGATCCCTGATCACACAGATTTGTGAAAACGATTAAAAACGCTGTTATGCTGCCAGGCCAGTAGTTGGCGATGTCACTTTGTAAATAAGAAACTATGCACTTAGACTGAACATGTAATACGCATGTGCATAATGTCGCCGTTTTCACAAATTCATGTTTTTGTAGTTTACATCGAGACAATAACGGGATTGTTTAAAAAACTTGCACTTTGAAACCCGTTTCAAAAGTTTTTGTTTTCAGGCCCCCAAAACGCAATTGTCCTGTAAATTAACAGCCAAAACACATAAAAAGTTTTCTGTTTTTAGTGTAAAATGGTGTCGTGTAAACTGCCCCTTAATCACCTTTTGAAAGTAAGATGGCACTTCAAAAAAAAGATTGTATCAATAACATTGTTGCGCCACCAGGTGGCGAAAAGTGCCTGTTAAAAAATAAATTTGTCATTGAAGAGATTTTCAAAAAATAGGGAAATTAGTTTGGCTGCATTGCAAAATAGACATAAAAAAGAATCGTGATAAGATTGTGATCCTGCCTGAAAAAAAACTGTGACAATATCACCCACCCATTATTTATACTTAGTCACGAGATGCAGATATGGCAATAAAAATAAACAAACAACTATACTTAGTCACGTTAGATGCAATATTTAATGTTTTGTGAATGAAAATGAGGCAGACAGACAGATAGATAGTTGTTTAAATGTGTTGTGTTGTTGTGTACCTGAATGTTGACTGTTCACAATATAAAAAAACTATAAAATTTGTGTTAAATAATGTAACAAACACAGTACAAACTGTTGAACTGATAGCATGTTTATCCATCGCAGCCTCTTTCACATTCAAAGTTTTATATTTCCTTTCCAGAATAAGGTCGATAACTTTTTGTGTTTGTGATTTTTGCCTGGCAGACTATTGAGTGACCCAAGTCATATTTAATGTCATAAACCATACATATTAATATCAAGACCATAATATATAAATTTGAAGCTGAGCTTTGTTTGACTTGAGTTAGTAAGTCAGTAAATCTCGTTTTAGTTACTATCACAATTTTTTCCATGCCGATAGTGCTACAAATATGTTTATGCTTTTTTTCCGGCATAGACAATCATTTCAGGAGTGAAAGAGAGAACATAAACAAAATATTTGACCCCGGCCTCCAACAGGATGAGACTCAAAACTAAAACAACAAAAAGAGGAAATGATTGGAGGACACTCAGAGGTTCCTCAGCCACCTCTTGTAAGCCTGAGAGCTCATAATGCTCAGGGTTATGACCTTCAGAAGAGAAGTGCACTATATATGTGATGCCAAATTATTTTGAGGATTTTATGTATGGAGGGTTCGGCCCTTTTGTGAATATCAATATATTGCGGTCACTCGGACAGAATCGCTTATGGCCACGGCAGCGTCTTGCCAACAGATACAGCGTATGATATTTGCCTCAAGCTCTGTCAGTTATATCAGATGACTTGGGCTTTATTTTACTTTGCTCTTTTTTTCATTTGAAACAATATTTGTGTAGAGAAGAAGAGGCATGTGAGGAATGTTTGAACAGTCCGCATTAGTATGAAGCCATTTGTTCCACTTCTGACAATGGTTTTGTTTTATTTTTAAAACTTTAATTGAATTAATTACTTGATAAGCCAGTTAATTCATCAAATTAAATCACAATTAATCACATATATCAATATTTGCTAAGAAAAGTCCCCTAAATGAAGATCTTTTAAAGACTGTGGCTGAGGAAAGCATTGAATTGACATGACAAAAAGTGGATTTAGAAGTCCGTATATTGATATTTTCCATATCATTTGAATGGAATCTGTCATAGTCCACAGTGAGAGTTTGTCATTTTGTCTGAGCTTGATTTAGTTATTCACACAGGACACTTTTTGAACTACATGTCAGATATTTTTAGTGTCATGCATCATGATAAACATTTTATAGCATTATTTAAATATATAATGTAATATTGGATTGTAATGTTCTGAGATAATTTCATTTAAATCATAAATAATATTTTAATATAAATAAAAAGTGGAATATATACACACTACCAGTCAAAAGTTTGGACACGGTAAGATTTTTAATGTTTTTAAAAGAAGTAACAGTAATATTGTGAAATATTATTACAATTTAAAATAACTGTTTTCTGTTTGAATATATTTTAAAAAGTAATTTATTCCTATGATCAAAGCTGAATTTTCAGCATCATTACTCCAGTCTTCAGTGTCACATGATCCTTCAGAAATCATTCTAATATGCTGATCTGCTGCTCAAGAAACAATATTTGTGTACAATTTTTTTTTTTTCCAGGATTCTTTGATGAATAGAAAGTTCAAAAGAACAGCATTTATTTGAAATCTAATCTTTTGTAACATTATAAATGTCTTTACTGTCACTTTTGATCGATTTAATGCATCCGTGCTGAATAAAAGTATTAATTTCTTTAATTTAATATGTATGTATGTGTGTGTGTGTGTGTGTGTGTGTGTGTGTATATATATATATATATATATATATATATATAATTTTTTTTTTTTTTTTTTTTTCAAAAAAAAAAAGTTTAGTTCAATGTTTAGCTTTAAAGATCATGCACTTATATACATTTGCATTTTCCCATGTGCCTCCTATGTTTATGTGAATGGGTTGTGGTTGATGTGCTCTTTTACGTAGAAAATGGAGATGGAAGAAGAATATATTTCTATTTATGCATTTATGATTCAGCAAACACCCCAGATTACTCTAGTCATGATATAGGCTATATTTATGCTTCCCTGTTGGCCGGATCGGTCTCATTGTGGATTCATCCATGTGTGATATCATGTGTCAAATCCTGTGAAAAAAGCAATTTTGATTTTTTTTTTCCATCGTCTTCGTTCTAATCAAGAGCTGTTGACCCTCATTACAGAAGTGAGGAGAAGAGGGTGCTGTTGTGAGTCCTTGATTAGATGGACTAGTGATGTTTTCTCTCTCTCTCTCTCTCTCTCTCTCTCTCTCTCTCTCTCTCTTTCTGTCTGTCTATATTTTGGGTGAATGTTCACATGACAAAAACTTTAGCAGTTTTCGGTTACACTATTTTAAGGTGATGTAGTTAGTTACATTGTACTTACTCAAATAAGTACTGAGTAATATTAATTAACTACAAGTACTTACTATAGAGTTAGTGCTAGGGTTTGGTTTTGGGTTAGTTACTTGTAATTATACATAATTTACTGTTATTACTGTAGTACATGTATTAACGTGTAACTACGTCACCTTAAAATGTGTAAAGTGTTACCCAGTTTTCTCCCATAAAGTGATTTACCATGGTGAGCATGTTTTGCATTATCAATTATTACTACTGTAAAAGAATAGTAAATTAATATGGAATCTGGTACAACATTATGTATGTGACGAATAAATATTAAATAATAAATATTTGTTTTATAGTAGTCAACATTTGAAGTGGATCAAAAAAGTTAAATATACAGTCAATCCAAAAATTATTCAGACATTTTTTATATTTTTGACATGTTTTAACTAGTGGGTGCAGTATACTAGGGTACACTATAGTTCATTTATGTAAGTGAGGATAGCAAAATACAGTAAACTGTGACATATTATACCCAAAAATTCTTCATACAGTGGACTACCAGTAAAATTGATAAACATTTTGAACCAAAATTTATTCAGACACTTTGACCTGACCACGTTTTGCTTGTGTTATCTGACATAATTAAGATAATTTTTTTCTGACACAGTTTAACTCTAAGATCTTGTCATATTTTAATAAACTGTAATAATGAATTAAATGTTCAAGGTGTCTGAATAAAATTTGGTTTGACTAATATATATATATATATATATATATATATATATAAACCCTGCTTTAGATATATATTTTCTCTCTATTGGTGCTTTTTTAGTTGTTTTGACAGAGACTGTGATTTCCCTGGTACATATTTGTATGGGTTATTACCTGCTTGTGTCATTTAAAATCATTTAGTGAATTTGTCAAAGCACAGCAGACAGGCTTCAGAACTTGTAGCTGTTTCCCTGTGAACAGAAATAAATGAATATTTCCTGTGTTATTGATATTTCACGGCACTTGCCTCACCCCAACTGTAGCGTGTCAGGTGATTGTGTGATTCTCTCTCTCTTTCCTGAACCGCTAACCACAAGTTCTAATATTGCTCAAGATCATTGCGCCCCTCTCTACTGGCTTTCACTGAGTTTTTTTGCCGTTGGACTCGGGCTTGATCTGAAATTGTCCATTATTTTTCCAGCAAGTGACCAAACTGATTGATGTGCCAATTCACCAGTGATGAAGAGGGGCAGCACTGAGCTAAAATTAGTGTTAAAAAACAAAGCTAATAGATGAGTCCATTTCACCGGTATGCCATCAGAAAAAGAAAACACATGGGCACGTACAGGCATGTGAAGCGGGTTGTTTTATGGGCACAGCGCTGCTCGTCTCATCAGGATTCCACCCGGCTTCTTGTTTACAGTTCAGGACGTGCAGAAAGGTCACGGTATGTCAGAAATATTGACGCTTCTGAAAAATTGCAGAGTGCCCAAACCGTCTGTCACATTCTCGAATAAATATTTGTTTTGGGTCGGCGTAGATTTGCCAACTCCACCAGCGCATAGACAGTGTGCTGATGGACGAGTTCTTGCAGATTGCATGTTTGCTTTATCTGTGCTCTGTTTTGATGGTGGCCACCCGTTGTGTGTTTAGCATTATGAAAACAGCTAGAAACACAGTAACGACTATGAAATCTGCCTAATTTGCTATTAAGATGTACAGTAATGCTTAGATCTGAGCAGATATACCCCCTGACGCTTATGTGACTTTCTCTCTCTGTCTGTCTTTTCTGGGTTCAAGCATTCTGCTTAGGCATTCAGCTTTTTTCACTGGCACCAGCCGGCTTCCACTGTGCTAATGAAATTACTGTGATTGCTGTTCAATAGCTTCTCCTGCAAATCAGGGAATGTATTACAATACATCATTATAATGCAATGAGCAAGGATTTCAGATTTTAGGAACCTGAAGGCAGCTTTTTTCCCAGCATTGTTTGCAATGTTAAATTACAGGAATCTTTCAGAGGTGCGCTTTATTAGAAGGCATCAGGGTAATTCTTGACATCATTCTTGTTAGTGTTGTCAAAAGTATTGACTTTGGTACCAAGTCGGTACTGAAATTTTAAAAATGAGCTTTGAGCGCTGTTGAGCGGATTCATAAACACCTCTGATTGGCCACTGTGTTCACGCACTCAACATATACACATGTCTGCGATTGGCTACAATTATCAACGCTTCAAAAACATGTAAATAGACATCAATGATGCTCTTCACCGAACGCTTACACAGATACACACGTGAACGTTTGAAAGCAGGCGTCTATCAGTCTATCACTTTTAAATCGCTTTCAAACGCTCCCATGTGGCTTTCAAACGCTCCCATGCGTTGATCATTGTAGCCAATCACAGACATGTGTATATGTTGAGTGCATGAAGGCCAATCAGAGGTTTTTACGAATCCGCTCAACAGCGCTCAAAGCATAACATTTTTACAATGCATATCTCAGTTGAATTTAATATTTGTGTTGTAAATACTTCATCTTTATGTCCACTAGTTTTGAAATTCCTGAATTTTTGTGATTTCTACATATTTTTTCAGTTTGGTTTTAGGTCTGAAACTTGCAGATGCATTTTTTTTTTTTTTTTTTTTTATTTATTTTTTACGATTTTAATATATTGCAAATCATCATTCAGGTGTTACAATTGTTATAATGCGATTTGAAACGGTGACGAATGCATGAGAGAGAATGCGGTTTTCTTTGCTTTTATCCAATGGGAGAAATGCAGATTACATAGTTTGCGCTTTAGATGACCTGTTTTTTTTTATTAATTGAACCTATAGCTATACCGTATAGTGAGAAATAATATTGAGATATATTATTCTATCCCTGCTACAATATTTAAACTTCAATAAAAATTGTGGCAGTAGCTTAAGCATATGTTTTTCCAGAGACAAATTTAAGCAAGACTCCTTAGTTCTGCCAGATGCAGAAAAACTGTAGTGCTTAGGTTGTGGTTGAAGTGAAGCCTTATTCTGCCTGTGTGTGCTTAATGTGGCCCTTCCTGACCCTTCCCTTCCTTTCTCTTTGGAGAGAAAGACAGAAAGAAAGGGAGACAGACAACAGAAGCAATGCAGACCTTTTTCATTCTTGCTGTTCTGCCCAGTGGGGGGAAGCAGTGATTGAACAAATGGCCGATGTGTTTGATCTGCAAACCACTTGTTAAATTTTCCAAGAGTGAATGAAATGGTGCTACAATCTCTTGCTGTGTTTTTTGTGTTCTTTCGGTCTTCTCTCTGTCATCTTGAGTCTTGCTCATGTGTAAACAGGTCTGTATCCACCATAGACATTGAGGGGGACAAGCCCCCGCCCAATAATTAGACATGGCCAAACTGTCCCCCCAAATATTTGAAATTCTTGCACTGCTCTTCTGCATTTCATTACGCAGCGCTCTATGTTATTAGGATGGCAAAAAGGTTTAAAAGTTAAATTTTTAGTCTGGTGACTGGTCTGCCTCAGTGGTCTAAGAGCACTCATCAATGTCAAAATGATTGAGATGGCCAATCAAATCAAAGTAGGCGGGGTTTACTATGTTAATTCCAATGCGAAGCATCAGTTTAACAAGGAGAGTGAGGAAAGATGTATATAGCTAAACATTTAATACGGTACATGTTTTGCGAAAGAATGTCCAGTAATGCTCAACGTTCATGTATGATTCATGTAAGCCTACATGTGTGCATATTTTAATGCAAATTAATGCAAATATTAACTGCAAATAGTTAAAAAATGATTATTTCCTAAATGGAATTAGACCTAGAATTTCTTTCACTCTTCTGTTTATTTATGCTTTATAAAAAATTGCCCCCAATGTTCAAGACATGGTTACGGCCTTGAGTTTAAAAATTGAGAGAGGTTCTTATTCAGAACTAGTTCCTTTTTTATTTTGAATACTGGAAGTGAATGATCAACATTTGACAACAGGCCTTTGAAGAGGGGTTCTCCTCCAAATCACAATGAGCCAGAATCACTTAGTGTAATCTGAATCAGAACCAGAATCATTAAATTCCTTATGATTCCCATCCCTATTCTTGCTGTCTAGTTAAGGGCTGCTTCCTAATTAACAAATGCGCTTGGGATTAGTGCTTGCAATGACCATAAAGGTTTATTAGCAATCCATTGAGTGAAAGGAGTGGGAGTGACAAGGCCTGGCACCAACAGAAGCCACTCGATCAATACATACCCCCAAAATCCCCTCACCCAGCTGTCACGCACTGGCTCACAGTCCACTCTGAGTCACTAATGCCTCCAAATGGAGATCATGCAGGGATGGATTGAGTCTCAGACAGAAGTGCTGAAATTCTGATTGTTGGCTTTTGAAATCAGTCATTGTCAAAGTCCATTGCTCTATATCTTATATCTTCATTCCTGGTGAGAAACGCCTCTTGTACATGTGTACGAATACATGCAACACATGACTATCCACATTTACACACCAACAGTGCTTTTTCGATGTTCAGAAACTTGGCCTGTCCAATCACAGTGAGGTAATACAGAGGAAGTTGGATATGTTTTATGGTAGACAAGAAGGTATACATATGCATTCCCAAGGAATCAAACCTATGATCTTGGCAGTGCTAGCACTTTACTCTGTTCTTTGAGCTACATGGATTGTGGAAATGTGGAAAAATCTGCCAAACTTGTTCGTGACTTTGTATAGCACTAGCAGTTTTGCATATCCTTCCAAAGAAGCATGATCAATTGGATGATTTCTTTTAGCGTTGGTTGTGTTACAGCTTTACAAAGAGGTTGTTATTGAAGGATGAGCCAGAGCACACTATATTGTACTATATTGCAAACCAGCAAGAAACGGATTGTTTGATTATAAGGGTCAGAGAGTGGGTCCAAAAACATTGCCTTTAGGGAAAAAATTTAAATCGCAAAGTATGATGACCTCTTTAATGCAATTAAACTTTTAAAGATAAGACATTGCTTTGCCTGCATAATCCGTTTTCAAATGTTTCTTATTTTTTTCCTCATTTCTCTCTCTTTCATTGTAGACATGAACCACTGAGACAGCAAAAGAAGAAAAAGCCTGGAATAAGCTTGAGGGAAGAGCTTCGTCTCATTCCCCCCTCCCACGATTGAAGGTTTGGAATCATGAGGTCCTTGTGGCTGCTGGTATTTGCCGTCTCTGTTTTGACCGGGACCATCATGGCGTTTCCCATGACTCCTACGGAACACCCCGAAGTCACTGGAAGCTTCATGATTAAAGACACGAGCCTCACGCACCTCACGGTGCACCGCAAGACCGGCGACGTGTTTGTTGGCGCTATAAACCGAGTCTACAAGCTCTCCGCCAATCTGACCGAACTGCGTTCGCACCAGACGGGTCCCGTGGAGGACAACGCCAAGTGCTACCCGCCCCCCAGCGTACGAGCCTGCACACAGAAACAGGAATCCACAGACAACGTCAACAAATTGCTGCTGGTTGATTACGCTGGCAACCGTCTGGTGGCCTGTGGAAGCATCTGGCAGGGCGTGTGCCAGTTCCTGCGGCTGGAAGATCTCTTCAAGCTTGGTGAACCGCATCACCGTAAAGAACACTACCTCTCGGGAGCCAAAGAGCCAGATGGGATGGCTGGAGTCGTGGTGGGCGATGATGACGGAGACTTTAAGAAGAAGAAGAAAGGTGGTAGTCGCCTATTTATCGGTGCCGCCATCGATGGCAAATCTGAGTATTTTCCAACCCTATCCAGCCGTAAACTGGTGGTCGATGAGGAGAGTGTGAACATGTTTAGCTTGGTCTACCAAGATGAGTTTGTGTCCTCACAAATCAAGATACCTTCAGACACTCTATCCCAATATCCAGCATTTGACATCTACTACGTTTATGGGTTCTCCAGCCGTACGTACATCTATTTCCTCACTTTGCAACTGGATACCCAGCTCACCCAGGTGGACGCAACGGGCGAGAAGTTCTTCACCTCAAAAATTGTCCGCATGTGCTCCAATGACACTGAGTTCTACTCCTACGTCGAGTTCCCGCTTGGGTGCACCAAGGATGGTGTGGAATATCGACTTGTTCAAGCTGCCTACAAACACCGTCCTGGAAAGATTCTGGCCCAGGCTCTTAGCCTGTCTGAGGATGAGGATGTCCTGTTTGTGATCTTCTCCCAGGGTCAGAAGAACAGGGCTAACCCACCAAGAGAAACAGTCTTGTGCCTCTTCACACTGCACCAGATTAACCTGGCCATGCGAGAGAGGATCAAGTCATGTTACCGCGGGGAAGGAAAGCTGTCTCTGCCGTGGTTGCTCAACAAGGAGCTGCCTTGTATTAATACGGTGAGTCTTTGAATTAATTTTCACTCTGAATCTGTTTTATGTCAAACATTTGTGATTTTGCCTAATAGGACACTTCCTTGATTAACCGATCAGATTTTAGAGGTAGGTTCAGGGTTACGCTGAGGGTTGGGGTTAACAACAACATTCTTATCAATTGTATTATTTCATGCGGGGTTAAGTTTAGTGAAGTGGTTAGGACTATGTTGCTTGATAGGAATGTTGTTTCAGCACCAGCAAGTGGTTATCTGGAAATAGGGCCTACTTGGCGAAATCTTTGTCAAAAAGGACGTGTTCCTGGATCAGTATTGTTTTATCAATCAATCAGATAATCATCTATCTGTCTGTCGTTCTTTCTGTCGTTATTTCTGTCGTTCGTTCTGTCGTTCGTTCGTTCTGTTTATCTATCTATCTATCTGTCGTTCTGTCTGTCGTTCTGTCTGTCTGTCTGTCGTTCTGTCTGTCTGTCGTTCTGTCTGTCTGTCGTTCTGTCTGTCTGTCGTTCTGTCTGTCTGTCGTTCTGTCTGTTGTTCTATCTATCTGTCGTTCTGTCTGTCGTTCTCTCTGTCTGTCTGTCATAACATAAATGTAATGAATAATTATTGGGTTATTTGTATTGGTCAGAATTTTCATGTTGGTAAATCCTTAATCTCTAATCATGCGCCTAACCATACCCAAGCCCTAAAATCAGAGAGAAAAAAAAAATAATAATTAGCGGTCGGTAACCTCATACCCTAAAATCTGATGAATCTTATTTCCATGCTGACCCAGGAAGATGCCCTTCTTGTTTAAATCATGTTGTGAAAGCTTAAATCAGTATTATTATAGGTGTCTGTACTGTAACAAAGAGTTTGTGCTCACATAATTGCAGACATTCAGTCTGTAGTCTGTTTTCCATTTTATTTCTATTGTTGCTCCTGAAAAACTAATTTGAGGGATGCTATACATGATTCCCATTGACCTAATTGTGACGTGTTGCAGACTTTTCAGGAATGCCTGTGTAGGGGAAACTGTCTAACATGATTACACATCTTAATCTGATGTAATGTATCTTTGATGAAAAATCTATTCAAACCAGACAGGGTAAGAAGCAATAGCTTATTATGTGAGAGATGAAGAAGGTGATGGCTAGACATCAAAATCAATATGCTTCTGACATTTTAAACCAGTCAAGTGTACCACACACTGTCTGTGTCTAGGAAACCTTGACGCTTTATTTATGAATCTTTAATATTTGTCTCCTGTAATTCAGTGTGCAAAGACAAATCACACTTATGATTTTATGTTATTTATCTGCATTGAAGCTAGCCATAGGGTTTTTCTGCAATTAAAAAGTGTGTTTACATCAACTATGTTCAAGGTTTAGGTATTATGCATTACCCTAGGGGTTAATTTTTGTAGATTATTAATTATCATACACTAGGGTTGGTGTCAAAAGGTCCATGGTACAATACCAGTATTTTGCACTTTTCAGTACCTGATGACAATGTGCTGCTACCTGAAAGCAAAATGATAAATTAGTGATGCATCAATGGATGATTTTATAATGAAAATTTGATTGATTATGAAATGTAATAATCGATTATTATTTCTATAATATCCAGCATGTTACATAGGCTAACGCTGATTGCATGCGCATTCTTACAACAGAATGCTAAGCATGCATGACCGAGGAATAAAGGGTGCACTTAAGAAAGGTTATACTGCCAAATTCAGCTTTTTGTGCCATTATTCATGTTTGCGTGTGTCAATTTGAGTAATAAGTTAATAGTTGATATTTTATTGCTAAAGTATGTGTAATGTTGGCAACACTTTAAGGTCTCATTTGTTAACATTTATGTATTAACTAACATGAACTAACAATGAGCAATACATTTGTTATGGTATTTATTAATCTTTATAATTAAAGTGGTCATGAACTGCGTTGTTGTTTTAGAATGTTTCCTGGGGTGCACTTATAATGTTAGTGTGCTTTTTACACCAAAAATTGTCATCATTTAGAAATAAAAGGCATTTTTCCTACCCTTATTTTAGCCCTTATATTTGAACGCTCTGTTTTAAGGGGCGTGTCTGCTGTGTGACTTCAGTGTAAACGCCCACTGCTGTGATTGGCTAACATCTTTGCCTATAAAATAGCCAAGTATTACTCTCTCGAAAACTTCTAGCACATTTTTACTATTACAGCTCTCAAGGTTAACTAATCATGAAAAGTTTTGATTATAGCATTACATTTCAACTTATGGCACTATATTTAGATCTTGACATGAAAGGTTGCAGTGATGAACATTGTAGACGATCACAGACATGTTGAGCGCATGAAAGCAGTGATCTCGTCATTGCAACTCAATTTCAGCACACTAACGAATGCTTTCATCATAACTATCAGTGCAAACTCGATGTAACTAAGAGATACGAATAAAACGGGTGTTTTGGCGCGAGTCCAGAACTGATAAACTCGTGCTGTTTGATTGACAGCTCCAGCGATTGTAAAGGGAGCGTTCTTTGAACGCTTTCTATATATAATTTAATCCAGTTTAAATAACAGATTATTTTCATCCTACTAAGACAAACAATGTAAAGTTGACAGTTTGGTCTCTTGTTTGATTTACTGACACATAGACAAAGAACATCTGGCTGTACATAAATCATTATATATCAGAAATCACTGGTCACAGAGCAGGCATTAGAATTAACACAGTTACTTACATGTTGTTGCATTACTGTCGAGACCATATCTAAAAAAAAAAAGTGTGTTTGCAAAGCCTGTGCTGAAAGGCTATTGATTTACCAAAGAATCCACAGGAAATGTACCGAATACAAATAAATAAAGCTCAACTGAGACATTCACATTGTTGAAAATAAATAAACCTATTCCTAGCATTAGGATCCTTTTAAAGGTAATGTTATTCTTAGTCCTGTATCGCTCTTCTCTCCTCCTCATCTCACTAACTCGCCAGTGGGCGGGGCTAACATTGCATTGAAGAAGCAGGTGTTGATTTCTTCTGCGGAGGCGGCGTTTCACCTGTCATAGATACCGGGACGAGTCGTTCGCTGGGCCTGGTGTCAATAAAAGGTTTTATTGGACTAACAAGGAAGTTTTCAATTCTGTGTGATGACCTCTTATATATAAAAGCTCAAGGAAAAGTTGATTTCTCAGTTCATGACCCCTTTAATGTTAGATAATAAAAATACAGTTGTTCATTGTTTGTTCATGTTAGTTCACAGTGCATTAACTAATGTTAACAAATACAACATTTGATTTTAATAATGTATTAGTAAGTGTTGAAATTAATATTAACTAAGATTAATAAATGCTGTAGAAGTATTGTTCGTTCTTAGTTCATTTTAACTAAAGTAGTTAACTAATGTTAACTAATGAAACCTTATTGTAAAGTTTTGCCATAATGTTTATGCACTGGAGTCATTTGAAAAATATGCAAAGACTTGCACCTTTTGATGGTAATTTGTAGTTAGTTGTTAATTCTGTGACTCTTTTTTTTTTCATTTAAAGATATACTTTATCTGCAAAAACATGAGATTTCATGTATATTTCAGTTATTAGTTTAGTAAATGTTTGTGTTTTCTATGCAAATCTATCATGCATATTCAACACTCTTTGTACCATCAGTTTGTATTGTGATACTGAAGCCAAAATTTTGGTTTTGAACCAACCCTAGTGTACATATTGAATCATTTTGCTGCATGTCGTTGGATATGTTCGTTGTCTGGTAGTTATTTACGAACTCTGGGCTTGTAAACTTAAGATCTCGTTTTGCTACAGTAGCAATGTTTTCCCCATGTAAAAAACCCGACAGCATTAGCAAACTAGGAGAGTTTTTTCTTTTTACTTGCCTGGAGGACAACCAGACGAGAGGGCAATTTGCGTCCGTGGCTGTAATTGCGCCGACAACAATAGCACAACACCTCGCGGCCCAGCCAGAGCAGATGGGGCGAAGACGGCGAGTGCCGATGACCTCGTTCCTTTGGGGGGAGTGGCTGTGGTTGTTTTTATGTGCAACAACAGGGTTCCCCATGACTGATGCAAATCTGCTCCTGATTCCAGCGCTGCGGCTGTAGTGTATTATTAGCTTTTTCTCATGCACGGCAACAGACCTCCACCTTATAATGAGTGTGCGTGTCTGCCGCAAGCTCATGCTTCATTTAATACATTTACCCTTCATATGCATGCACAAAAACAAGCCGTTCGACCAGCCAACCCCCCCCAAATCATCATTCAACGGCACGCTCTCTAGACGCCCATCGCCTTGAAGAATTCAAGCAGAAGGTGCCAAAAAATTCAGCTGTTGCTGTAGCACCTTTGTGTTTGTCATTACCGCTGCAAAACGTCTTGCTGTTCGAGCTGATGTCATTCATCCACAGGCTTGGCTGACCTCATGCTGCACTTTACAGATTTTTTTTGTGCGTTAGAGGCTGGGAGTCCAGAGGAAGTGAGATTAAAGAGCTTTGTGTTTTTCGTCAAGCTCCGAGAACCTGGTAATGAGTCAACAGTTCACCCCCAGAATGAACTGGGAGACTAGGTTGGGTACTCAATGACATCATCGTTCGGCCGATTGATATGTTGCAGATGTTAGTTTGCGCAATTGATTTTTGAATAACAGAATCGCTAACCCTACATGATACAGTTGTTTTTATTGAATCTTAAATATTTAATTATTTGTTTTGTTTTGTTTGCCAGATTAAAGAGCTTTGTGTGTTTCGTTGAGCTCCGAGAACCCGGTAATGAGTCAATAGTTCACCTCCAGGATGAACCGGGGGACTAGGTTGGGTGCTTGGTGACATCATCAGTTCGGCCGATTGATATGGTGCAGATGTTAGTTAACGCAATTGATTTTTGAATAACTCTTCTGACATTTCCTTGAGGTGAAGTGACATTCAGTGATTTTCTTGTATTTTTTCTCCTTTGTGTCAGCGGACAGCCATTAAATTCCGCTGAAATAATGCTTTTCAGAGACACTCAGAGGGTAAATGGTGTCTCTTTCGGGAGAGAGAGCACATCTAAAGTGATAAAGCACTGACAGTGAGGTAGATTGCAAGATGATGTCATGTCTCACCGGTCGGTGCGCGTCAGCCCCTGGTCTGAACCCCATGGGCTCACTTTCGCAGCCTCTGTTTGGGTGGCTCTTCTCTGTCTGATCTATTAGCTGGCACTTCCCATCTCAGATGCTGTGATTTGATGACAGCTGGAGAAAGCTTTCGTTATGTCTTCAGGATATTTGTTTGCTTGTGTGGATGTATTTGATTTTTTTTTTTTTTATAATATATTAAAAAACATTTAAGTATTTAACCCTAAATCTTATTTAAATTTTTTATTTTTATTTTACAGAATCGCTAACCCAATCATGATGTAGCTGTTTTACTGAATTTTGTATTCATTTTATGGCATTCATTTTTAAAATGTAATTGTTGTTTTTGTTTTATGTTTTAAATCACTGTAACAGATCATGTAGTTGACTTTTACTGAATCTTAAATATTTAATTTTAATTTTACATTCATTGTTTACAATACATCTGTTTAATTATTGTTTTATTAACTTTATTTTTTTTTAAATCAAATTTTTAATGTACCCTCAGAGTTTTGTACCACAGTGTCTGTTTTTTTTTTATTTTTTTTTTTTATAACACATGGCTTATTTCAGGCCAGAACATGAACACAAAAACTCTTCTTAGAAATAATAACTAATTATGCTTCGTTGTTTGTTTTGTCTCGTAGCCCAAGCAGATTGGCGATGATTTCTGCGGCCTGGTTCTGAACCAGCCTCTCGGAGGATTGATGGTCATTGAAGGCATTCCTCTGTTTGACGACCGCACTGACGGTATGGCATCCGTGGCTGCGTACACGTACGGAGATCATTCGGTGGTGTTCGTGGGGACTCGCAGTGGCCACCTCAAGAAGGTAAGAAATAACCAGTCTGCTGACTTTTACAGAGACATCGTCACCACCTGGGCTTTTGGTGTCTTTTTGGTGTTGGTTGATTGGGAATATAGTTATGGATGGTCATGTTGATATGGTTACGATGTATTTGAAGTGCACTGACTAATCAGTTACAAATTCTTTAGTGATGACATGCTTCCCATGTTTCTTCTGTAATGTGGCATATCTTAGAGTGAAACAGGATATTCAGCGAGAACTTGACTTGTTTTTATCCATAGGGAATTGATTGATTTGTGATTTCTATGACATGCTGTTGGATTTGAGCTAGTAAGATGGACTGGTGACATCAGCAGAGAAGTAAAAGTTTTTTTCTTTAGAAGCCAAGCAAGTTTTTTAAATTTTCATGACTGCAAAGGCAGACTTTTTTTTTTTTTTTTTTTTTTTTTTTTTTTTTTTGGTTAAAAATAATATACAAAATATGAACGTGAATGTGAATTAAAAAGCTAAATGGGGCAGTTTTGATTTTATGTTGACTTAAATACTAGAGATAATTTTTGATTAGCTTTTTCACAGTTTGCAAAGGCTCCATCCATCCAATTTTATATATAATATATACATTTTTCATATGTAGTCTTTTACAAAAGGCATCTGAAATAATAATGTAGTGCAATGTAGTGTTGTCAAAAATATAATTTTTTTTTTCAAGACATATTGATACTGAAATATATCTCATGCTTCCAATTCTCATTTTCCACAGAATAGATACACAATATCAGCTGTGCTTTCTCTCTCTCATCTCTCTGACAGCTAGTTGACACACAAACCCGCCTCCCCTCACTCACTCTTTTCAGTTTCTTCGGATGAATATTGTCGGTGTTACAGGGCTTGAATTTCGGCATGGAATTGCGCGTATTGCTCTTTATTTTACTAATTTCTGCCGATTTTGTTCTCACACCCAAAGTGCGCACACATAAAGCCGCCTCTCAGTACTAAATTGAGTTATTTTTCCGTGCTTATTGCACTTAAACAGTCAAATACACACAAAATAATGTCTTGGCAAGTATTCGCATAAACAGTCAGTTATGTTTTAAAGGGGTGGTATAATGCTACTTTTATGTAAAATAAGTCTCTGATGTCCCCAGAGTGTGTATGTGAAGTTTTCGCTCAAAATACCCTACTAATCATTTTTTATAGCATGTTAAATTTGTCACTTTTTGAGGGTGAACAAAAACGCTCCCTTTTTGTGTCACTTTAAATGCAAATAAGCTGCTGCTCTCAAAAAGGGCGGGGTTTCAAGAGCTCATGTTAGCACTTAGCAGCACCTCACATTACCTCACGCAGACATGCAGAAGCTGTTCTGCCCTTTTATGTTCAAAACGGAGTCGGACAATGATGGAGAGACCCAAGAAGAAGTGACAACATTTTGAATGCAACAGGATGTTTCTGAATGGTTAGTTGATGAATTTTTGTAGCTGATGTGGAGTTAACTATCTTCAAGTCATTGATTAGCATATTCTGTCATGATAATCTATAAATCGCTCATGTGGGAGCTTGTAAGATACCTACAGAGCCAGAGAATATATGCTGCATGAAAATAGAACAAGTATAGTTTAGTTTAATTACGGTTATAACATCTTGCTTTAATGACATGCTATTGCATTTGTGTTACGTACTGTATTGCAGTAACATCCTCACCCCCTTTGTTGCGTGTTCTTGGCGGCGGGGTTTATGTAAAATTTTAGGGTTTGTGATGTCACTAACCTGGGAAGAAGCTCATTGTAGTCCCTACCAGCCGTTTATTGTAGTCCTTAAACAGAGAATTCTTTAAAAGACAATATCTCCGTTTGCATTGAACGTTCAACGCTGTAACTTTGCAGATACTGTTTATGCTCAAGCAGCAACATTACACACTAACTAAAGTTAAAAAAGTGAAATTGCAATGAACCACCCCTTTAAGTGAACGTAAACAGTTGAGAACGAAAACGCATGTGTAACAGTATAATGGATCCGTGCGTTCGGTCTTAAAGTGACAGCAGCCTAATATACCTGCTGCCAAATTATGAGATAATATTAAAAATATCTATATGCCAGTTTTTCCCCATGGTATCAATGTAAACATTTTGGCCAGTGAAAATGCTGAGTGGCTAGTCTCTTTGGAAATCCTCTAGCCCCAGTGGCTGGTGAGCAAAAAAGTTAATGTCAATATGGAAATAATGCCATATGGGGAAAAAAAAAATACTATGGAAGTCAATGGGGACCATCAACTGTTTGTTTCCGACATTCTTCAAAATATTTTCTTGTGTGTTCAGCAGAAGAAAAAAATTCATACAGGTTTGAAACAACTTGAGGGTGAATAAATGATGACACAATTTTCATTTTTGGGTGAACTGTCCCTTTAAGATAAAATAGTACATTTTTTGCCACGCATTTCAAGACATTCTGTTCCATTGCATTGCATTGTGCACCTTCTAGTTGTTTTTGAACATAAGAATATGTTTTTCTTAAACACCTCCTAGAAAACATGTCAGATCTGGGTCAGATGAACCCCAAACGAGTCTAATTATATATTATCTTTAATTACTGCAATCTAAGGAGAGTACCTTTCCTCCTCATTCCAACACGTACACAATCCTCCAACAAAGCCATAATAAAAGCACCACCTTGTGACTCACTCGTCCAGACCAGAGCAGGCAACAGCTGGGGATGTTTAAAGAATAATATGCCCACTGGTGAGTTTATGATGGTTTTCCACAGAAGTTACTAACTTTTTTTTTTCCCCCTCTCAAACAACAGCTTGACTCGTTCATAGCTAGCATTTCGGCCCATATATGCACACTGAACCTCGGGGGAGCCAAAGCAAGAGGGTGGAGTCGTTTTTTTAGGCCGGTCGTAAATAGTTCAAGCTGTGTATGAAAAGAGAGAGAAAGCGAGACCCGGTCGGCATTAAAGTTTAACATTACTCAGCAGCCAACCGGCCTGATGCGTGCCCTATATTAGGTCATCGAGAGGAACTTTTATTTGCAACGGCTTTAAGTTCCAGTTCATTGAGAGTATTAAAGGAATTAGATTAGATGTGAGGCCGACGAAATCGCTCTGAGAAGCTGACTTGGCTCTTTCTCCGCAGACATCATAATTAAAATGAGGTAGATGGGGAGGAAAATATGCTACAGTTTTGTGTGCGTTTGCCATTCCAGCGCCCAGCTGGAGAATATAAATGCGATCGCATCCATTCTCCGATCGGAATGAGGGAGCAGGGGTCAGTCCTGTGGGAGCTGTCCTGTTTCGGATTATTTACAGGACTTTGTGTCTAAACATGTTCTGATATACCTCTTGAAACCCCGGTGCGATCTCTGCAGATCAGACTGTTTGGAAACAGGAATACATCCGGAGATTGAGTTTGAGTTCTTGGCTGGTAGTTGTGGGATTGTTCGTCGTTAATAAACAGAAAACAGCGCTTGTGGTCGTGCTGATAATAAGCAGCTCTGTTTGTTAATGGAGATTATATGATGTTTCAGAGTTGCTCCCTCATCCATATGGCCTTCATATTGACCACAAATCACAATAAACAAAGATGTGGGGAAATTTGTATTTTCTCGCAAACATTCTGTCAGGATGAAATGCTAAACGGTTTGTGTAAGAGACTCGCTCAGAGGCTGGTTGTTATTTCATATATGTTCTGTTTGTTCCTCCGTAAACAGGAGATGTGGAGTAGCTGTGGAGGAAGTGTGGATGGATTTAGCTCATGTTGCAGGGAAAACTTGAGTTTCCTCATCAGAATTAGACAACTGAACACACCTGAAAGCTTATTATTGCTGTTTGTATCATTTCTATGTGCTTGCAAGTAATCAAAAGAATAGATTTCATATCAGGAGCTAAAAGTATACATTTTACAGCTTGATGTTCAATCAGTTTAATGTTTAATGATTAGCAAAAAGGGTTAAAAATGTAAGCATTAGCCATTGATATGTAGAGCATTGATATATTAGCCAAAATTGTCACCAAAACAAGATCTTGTATTAAAATGTATTTTATTAATTATAATATATATATTTAAATAATGTTTAATAATTTTTCTCTAAATTATTTTAGAGTAGTGACGCCAGTATTTTTGTGAAAACTATTAGCTAGTACAGTTTGGGATCTGTAGAATGTTTTTGAAAGAAGTCTTTTATCACCAAAGGTACATTTATTTGATCTAAAGTACTGTAATATTGTAGAAATATTATTTCAATTTCAAATAACTGTTTTCTGTTTTAATATTTTATAAAATGTAATTTATTCCTTTGGTCAAAGCTGAATTTTCAGCATCATTACTTCAGTCTTCAGGGTCACATGATCCTTCAGAAATCATTCTAATATGCTGATTTACTGCTCAAGAAACTTCTTATTTTTATCAATGTTGAAAACAGTTGTGCAAATAAGGTTTTTAAAAGTGTAAAAAAAAAAAACCTAGTGGAGATATAATTAATTCTGTTTTATTATGTGTTAACAATGAAATTATATGGTTCTTGTAATCAATTAACACTGCTTTTGTCATTTTCTACAAGATGGACAAAATTTGTCACCAAAAAAGTCATTTGGTTTAACCAAAATTTCGGTTTTACCGAATGACACTTTTGGTTATACCGAATGACGATATTTTCAAACATTGTTAACAAGCTGAAATCTAGCTAGCTAGCTAGTTAGATTGCTAGCTAGCTAGCAAAAGGACAATCAAACATTTTATATTTAGTACAAGTTTTTAAAATATTACAACATTTTCCATGTTTTATAGCGGTTGTACCGAATGACCTGATGTTTCAGGACATGTGTATGAGCAAGTGAAAACATGAATTTTTCAAATAGTTAAGAGAGAATTAGTAACTTTGCTTCATAACCATGTGGTTCTTTGCAGGAGTCTGAATGATGTCACATGATATTGACCACATGACTTGATCCAAAATGGTCCCTTTATATTGGTTACTCAGAATGACATCAATGAAATTAATTTTTCCAGACATTCTTTCTCATAACAAAGCAATGACTTCTACACATAATTTTAATTGATATTTGATGTTATAAAATCATGCCAGAATAAAAATATATACATTTATTACATTTTAAGATATTTTAACCACAAATGAAATGGCTGTATTGGCCTTTGGACGGCTAAACCGAATGACCTTTGACACTTCAAAATCTTTAAAATACATTTATATGAAACACAATATAATTAAAACCTTTTGGATTCAATAAAAGTGATCTCGTTGTACTACCTTACATACTTTGGATGTCATATCTTTCTTTTTTATTATTATTAAGGCCTTTGGACAAGAAAATGACCCGTCACGTCATTGACCCAATTATCTGTTTGAATCAGCGTAAATAATCATTGAAGGAATTCGTCAGGATGTGTGTATATTTTGATGTTGTTTATAGAGCTAAAATTTACATTTTCATAAAATTTAGAATTCATTTTTGCTCATCACCAAATTCTAGTAACCATACTAGTTTTTAAAACGCCATTGTGTTTGAACATGCTGGCTTGGCACAAGAAAGAAATGTGTTTTTCTGACATTTCTAATCTTTCATTGGCATATGAATAGATAATTACATATAACTCGTTTAGCCGCAAAAAGCATCATTTATGTCTCTCTAAATGGTCTATGAAAGGCCTGTTGTGGTGATTGTGTACAGTGGTTTTCAGAGTGTTGGGCTACCTGCTATAATGTGGTGCAGAGAATACAGGAGGAGGCTGGGTAATTGCTCTATATCTCCCCTCGCAGTGGCTTGTTTGTTTTGGCAAGAGAAAAGAGCCGGCAAGCCGCTTTTCTCAAGCTGTACGGAAATCACCCATGAGTCTTTAGTGCTTCCTGTCCCTAGTTGGCTGCTAGTTGAGTCAGTCGGGATGTTGTCAAAATACTGGAAAGTTTTGTTACATTCGAGTTTCTCTGAATCGTCCTGCCTACAAAAGAAGAGCCCTTTTTTTTAGCATAGCTTTAAAAGGCTATTACATTTGCTCATACTTAGTAATGTTAAAATTTATCCCTTCAAGTTCCCAGACCTGAATGATACTTCAAATTGTGTGTCTTATTGTTGTGTTCATACTTTTAACGTACAGTTTTCAGCTGAAGCAGGTGTAAAAATATCCTATAATCTTACAATGAGGGACCTGAGCCATACAGACCACAATCCACAAATTAGAATTTCTAATCTAATATATACTGTATCATCCATTTTTATGTCAAATTTGTCAGTATATTCAGTTTATTAACACAAACTCTCAATTCTGAACTTCTTTCTACTAATATTTAATCATTAAAAAAGGAAACTCATGCAGGGGCATTTGTTCATTTTCACGGTCATTTTCTGTGGTGTTTTTTTTTTTTTTTTTTTTTTTTTTCAAGAACCCCTTAAAGGGATAGTTCACAATTAATGGGCACCATTGACTTCAATAGTATTTTCTTTTCCATACTATGGAAGTCAATGGGCCCATCAACTGTTTGGTTACCCATATTCTTCTAAATATCATCTTTTGTGTTTAGAAGAAGAAAGTTCATACAGGTTTGGAACAACTTAAGGGTGAGTAAATGATGACAGAATGTTCATTTTTGGGTGAACTATCCCTTTAATTTCTGACTCTTGTTATACATAGCAGCAAATCTCACTCATTGTAAAGTTCTAGTTTTACGTCCCATCAGTATGAAACACTGCACAGCATTTGTGCCTGTGGCTTTCAGTTTCAGTAATCCATGTCTGGTCTAGCAGGAATTCTCTTCCTCCTGTTGTACTTTTACAAGCAAGCATTTAAACTGGTATCCTGGCACCATTTCCGGCCGACCGAGATATTTAGCAGCAAGTGCAAAGGCAAATGAAAATAAATACAGCCAGCTATTTTCCCCTGCACCTGTGCTGTTCACATGCCGGTCACAGAGCCGCGGGGCTGCCGGAGGATTCTGCAGTCTCAACCTTAGCAGAAACGGCCAAGAGATAATCTGACCACTGGGAAATAAACCCAAGGTTGTCAGGGTTTTTTTTTTTTTTTTTTTTTTTTATGGAACACCTTTACCGAGCCGGCAGTGTGGATGAACGTGTGTGTGTGTGCAGTCTGTGTCTGTATATCAGTGTGTTACATGCACAAATGGATGTATGAGTCTGCCATTGAATCCTTAATCAGGCTCTTTTATGTTGGTTTATTGTACAGTCTATTTAGCAGCTAAAAGGATCTCAAGGTAGCTGTACTATATCACCAAAATGGCCCATCCTGCGCTGACCTTTTGTCCACCCGACCTTGGGTTTCCTGTACTCACAAAAGGAGGAAGTTATTGGCTGTGTTAGGAATGGAACACTAGCTCAATATATACACTACCAGTCAAAAGTTAGGAAACGGTAAGATTTTTGATGTTTTTAAAAGAAGTTTCGTCTGCTCACCAAGGCTGCATTTTTTTAATTAAAAATACAGTAAAAACAGTAATATTGTGAAATATTATTACAATTTCTGTTTGAATATATTTTATAGTGTAATTTATTCCTGTGATCAAAGCTGAATTTTCAGCGTCATTACTCCAGTCTTCAGTGTCACATGATCCTTTATAAAATATATTCAAACTGAAAACCGTTATTTTAAATTGTAATAATATTTCACAATATTACTGTTTTTACTGTATTTTTAATTAAATAAATGCAGCCTTGGTGAGCAGACGAAACTTCTTTTAAAAACATTAAAAATCTTACCGTGTCCAAACTTTTGACTGGTAGTGTATACTGAATACTGCACTGTGTTAAAAAGTCATGTGACTGAATAATTCATTCAGATGATTGGCTGCTATTAACTATAACGTTTAGTCTCTAAATCACAAGCAATTTATTTCATTTTGATTTTGCTTTTAAATAATTTATTATTTAATTTATTTACAGTTCTCTTGAACACGCGGGGTGGAAATTTAAATTTTATATTTATATGCTTTGATCATAATAGTTTATGGGATATTGTGGATTTCTTGCATAAATTATGTTTGAATAATTGATAATCTACTAGTGTTGTCATGTTACCTAATGTTGCTTGTAGCGGGTTATCAACATGGAAATAGAAATATTTATTTTGCATTTTTAATAATTGTGTACAGATGTCTATTGGCAGCCTAAATCAAAAAGAAGATTGCAGCTAATACTTCTGGTGTTGTGCAAAATCCTGTCCTGATTCAGTGATCATAACATCTTTTTCTTGCTAAACAAAAGAGCTTTCCTCAACCAGTTTGCACTATTTTAATCTGTTATCTTGCTAACTGAAAGCACAAAGGGAAATTATTAATTTACCATATTTTGCATCACTAATGTATGGCAGATTGTTTCTGCCACTAAATAAAAAAATAAAAAGGTAATTGCAACCTTTTTATCTCACTTTTTTTTCTTTCAAAACTGACATTTAAACTCGCAATTGCGAGTTATAAAGTCAGAATTGCGAGTTATAAAGTCAGGATGACTACAACTGCCAAAATATGCAATATACAAGAGCACACTGCAGAAAATACTGTATTCCACAATGCAATGCTCTTGACCTGACCTTTCATTTCATTTCAACATATTGCACTAGTATGGAAGCTTGTTTCCGCCATGCGAAGCTTTTCCGAAGCTTGTTTTCTCGCAATTGCAAGCTTTTATCACACAATTCTGACTTTATATCTCACAATTTTGACTTTTTTCTCAGAATTGTGAGATATAAATGCAATTGCGAGTTATAAAGTCATTGCGTCATATAAATATTCTGTATAAAGTCAGAATTGCAAATTTATTTCTCAAAATTCTGACTTTATAACTCGCAGTTCTGACTTTATATCACGCAATTCTGACTTTATAACTCGCAATTGTGAGTTTATATCTCACAATTCTGAGAAAAAGTCTGAATTGTGAGATATAAAGTCGCAATTAACTTTTTAAAAACATTTTCTTGGCGGAAACAAGCTTCCATACTAATGTGATATGTAATTTAAAAAGACATCACATATTATATTTTTGTTAAAATTAAATGGAAGGTCAGGTCAAGCACATTGCATTGTGGGATACAGTATTTTCTGCAGTGTGCTCTTGTATCTTGTACATTTTGTCAGTTGTAGTCATCCTGGTTTTCCATGCATGCCGAATAAAGCAATAAGCCCCAAGAAGCTGTGGTTTACAGTGAATTTATAACAGCTAAGGGGCGCTGTTTACCCCCATAGCTGTTATAAATTCACTGTAAACCACGGCTTTTTAGGGCTTATTCATTTTAGAAAACGGTTGTCTAGTGCTGGGCGGTATGACCAAAAATCTGTATCACGGTTTTTTTAAGATTCTGGCGGTTTCACGGTATGTCACGTTTTTTTGTTTTTTTGGGTTTTTTTTGGGGTTTTTTTGTAAGAAGGGTATGTAGTTAATAGAAGTCCGCTCTCTATACGCTCTACATTGTGCTTCATGGCCACTGAAGCAGCTGTTTCAGCTACCATATGAACCGGTATACCACCCAGCACTACGGTTGTCCATAAAAATACTAATTTTAATATTTAGACGGTGGCACAGTAATACTGATGTAATGAGGTCACAGGTGTGTGTTTGTAGAGTAATTTACAAGGACTTGGAACGCTGCTCAACCAATCCGAATCAAGGACCTGAACTATCCGTTTTAGATCACATATATATACATACAGCAAGATTAGTATGCTTGTACACTATTGCAAATGCAATTGAGCAATTTTTATATGAAGAAATGTATCCTATTACACATGCCGCCGGTGTGATCACGTTTATGTTTTATTAAGATAAATATGCCATGGTGAAAATTCTCATTCTGCACCCAATTGTAGACGTATGATGCATGATTGAATCCGGCAGATTAGTGTCCCTGTCTCAGTGTTCAAATTGATTAATGCCTTTTAAAAAGCGTCAAATCCCCGTGTTTCACCGCAACCGTGTGCCGCGGCTCACACAGTATAACGGAGGTTTTCTTATGAGCACCATCATCTGAGTCACTCTAATCCTCATAATCATGCATGAGCTGCAAGTATTTTAATTTCTTCTTCATCATCACCTGCCTTTTTTCCCTCAGCTTTTATATTTTGCCACGTTAGCATCTTTGTCTTCAGCGGATGGAGACTTCAGAATGCAGCACGACCCAAACGCATATTAAAGGTCAAAACGGTCCACTCCATCAGCCATTTTGTGCCTCATTTTTGCTGTATTCAAATCCAAGTGCGATTGGGCTGGAAATTGGAGCTAATTTAGCGGCGTAAATCAGCTCACGGCGAGCAAAAGAGCGCGGCGCGGGCGGGGAAATGGCCGGGAGGCTGATTTACGAGCAGGTTCGGCCCTCAGCCACGTTTGATCATGGCTAAATCTGTTTGCCGTAAATCCGCTGTCACGGAACGAGGAAGGGAGGGATGCGTCGTATCTCTGGCCGGGCTTCGCCGCGGGAGCGTCGACCTGCAACGCATTACAACCGCTTGATAACGAAGCCCCTTGATCAGCACTCATCCGTATCATTAAGAGCGAGGCCAGGAGCGTGTTGGAGTTGGAGTCTTGCTCAGGTTCTTTAATTAGACAACTGATTTCTACCTGGGTAACAGATGTGTTGCTCTCCTCGGTGGAGCGGCGACAGACAGCGGCTGCTAGATGATTTCTCCAGCGCTCATGTTGACGTGTTTGGACCATCTGAACACTTGCTAAATTTACTGCATTTAAATTTTTGATGCAGCTTTTTAGGCCACCTTAATTGTGTTCACTAGCATTTAGCAGGAAGTTCTGAAGGGTCTACTATAAAACTGATATTTTGGCTTTTTGCAAAAAATGGCTGATTTACACATACTTGCCATTGTTTTTGTAACTGTTTAAAGCCTGTTTGGTAGAACAATAGCTTGTGATTTATTAGTAATAGTACATGTATATATTTAGTATTATTCATATACTATTATAGTATTTATTAACATTTTGAATTAGCTTTTAGTTTTATATTTTAAGTTTTCATTTTAAGTTTTTTTTAATTAAATATTTCTATTTAGATTTATTCCTTTGTATTTTATTAATTTTAATACTTAAACTTATTTTGCCAATGTAACATTTCTTATTTTAACTTATTTTTATTCATTTTAGTTTTAGCTAGCAATAACAACACCGATTGAAAATGTTTGTTTTAGCACTTTCCTATTGTTTATGGTTTTATATTAGCAATAAGCCACTGTTACAGTGATTTTACTGCAGTTAAGGTAATATTAGGTGTGGCTAATTATTCACAATAGTAACAAAGTTACTTTTTTAATGTTGTTTATATGTCTATGAGGTGTTTTTTTTAATATGCTTTAAGACAAACCATGTGCAAATTCATGTGTCAACACCATTGCTGAGTATTTTCTGTTTACAACTGCAGTGATCCAAAGACAGTCTCAAAAACGTGGTTTGAAATCGCTGGTGTTTCTGACGTCACAAACTACCTTGTAACCAATCACGTCAACGTGCCGGCGGGCTTTAGCATATCATTAACTGACCACGCAAAGGAGTCTCAAAAGAAACCATGTTTTATATTTTTCTGTTGATATGAAAAATCGGGTAGATATAGCAATGTAGCGGGGTATTATGATGAACTATATGCCTGTCTTCACTGACGTTCTAAGTTGTTCAAAGCATTCCTGATTTTTGACTCTACAAGAACGTGGTTTGTGTAACACATTATTAGCTGTTTGATAATGTAGTCTAGCAAAAGGCTAATCATACTAATTACAGTTATGGGTCCGACGTTGTAAAGAGTGATACAATTGTGCAGCGTTTACCTCAGTAAGTTGACCGAGTGGATCTCTGAGCTCGTGTGAGTGAGTGGAGGCGGGGCTAATTAGCATATTCATAGACCCACGTATAATAAATGAAGCAAGGGCGTAGAGTTACATTGAAGCTATTTTAAGGCATGAAGAATTTCACAGGAAAAAAACATTTAAATATGTCATTTTGGTGATCAAAATGAGTTTTAAGGGATAAAATTATTGACTGCAGGGCTTCAAAGACGCCCTGTGGTGAAAATCAAGTTTCTAATGTTGTTTATAAGTCTATGTGGTGGTTTTAATATCCTCTAAAAGAAACCATGTGCAAATTAATAAGTCAGCACCATTGCTGAGTATTTTCTCCTTTAAACTGGAGTGAACCAAAGACCCACGGTTTGAAATCACTGGTGTCTGTGATGTCACAAACTACCTTGTAACCAATCACGTCAACGTGCCGGTGGGCTTTAGCATATCATTAACAGCTAACTAGCAGGGGAGTCTCGAGAGAAGCCAGGTTATCCTGCTATATTTTTCTGTTGATATGAAGAATCATGTAGATTTAGCAATATGGCAGGTTTGTGATGTATATTATGATCTTTCTCCACTGACCTTCTGAGCTGTTGAAAGCTTTTCTAAGGATACTGATTTTTTTAGTCAGCTGACTTGCGAATGTAAACATGTTTTTTGTGACATTAGCAACACATTATTAGCTGTTTGATAACAGTCTAGCAAAAGGCTAATTATATTAATTACAGTTATGTGTCCAGTGTTGTAAAGAGCGATACCATTGTGCAGTGTTTACCTCAGTATGTTAAGCGAGTTCATCTATCAGTTGGTGCGAGTGAGTGGAGGCGGGGCTAATTAGCATATTCATTGTCCCGGTATACTTAATGAGGCAAGGGTGTAGAGTTATATTCAAGCTATTTTAAGGCATGAAGACATTTTTTTTTATTTTTTTTTTCACAGGAAAAAACATTTAAATATGTCATTTTGGTGAACAAAGAAGAGTTTTAAGGGATAAAAATTATTGACTACAGGGGGACTTTAAATGTTCTCCTCAGATTTTACTGTTGAAAGTGTTTTTGCATGCGGTGATGGTGCTTTTTAACCTGATCCCCTTTTTGCTATTGTGTTTTTTTAGACTTTCTGGTGCTGATTTCTTCTAATTAATGGTCGTTTTAAGCTTTAAACTGTGTTTTGAGTGAGTCTATTGATTTCAAGTCTTTCACCTGGCTAAAAATGTCATTGAAATGTCACTGGATTTATTAGAAACTGGTGTTTAATTTTGACATTATGTCTGATTCAGCCCCAAAGACCCATAAACGTCAGGCTCTGTTTGGCCCAATTCATCTGTGTGGATTGTGCTGTATGTGAGTTAGTGGTACACTGTAATTGTGTCTGGCATTAAAATGATACTGTAGCGGATCACATCCAAGCATGAGGTGAACCTTCACTTTTAGACTTTCTAATATGGCTGCCTTTGATCACAACGTGATTTAGGACAGGATTCTGGTTCAGTGTGAGTAATGGAAACTTAAGTGAAGAAATGTGGGTCAAGTAAATTGAAATTTAGACTTTTATAAAAAAAGAAATGGGCAAATTTTCTTGATGTATCCACATTAAACACTTTCTGCGAGCTGTCAGTGAACACATTTGGATTTATGTGGTTCTGACTACAGTGGCATATGGCATTAATGTACCATTCAATGCAACTTGCTGGCATTTTTATATTAAAAAAGTAGATATTTTGAAGAATATGGGTAACCAAACAGTTGATGGGCCCCATTGACTTCCATAGTATGGGAAAAAATACTATGGAAGTCAACTGTTTGGTTTCTGACATTCTTCAAAATATCTTCTTTCTTGTTCAGCAGAAATTCATACAGGTTTGCAACAACTTGAGAGTAAGTAAGTGATGACAGTAAATTGTCATTTTTGGGTGAAATATCCCTTTAATGACATGATCATGTACAGTACAAATGACATGCTAGAACTGCATTGAGCTGCTGGACACTGTCAGTGTCATTTGGCCCGGTGTATGTCCACACATTGGCAGTAATCACTTTACCTCCTCGCCCTGGCTTTCACAGGTACAAGCTAATGAACACAAGCACTTATATATGTAGTATTGTAGGATTAGTCCAGTCAGGACCACCTGCCGTGCGGACGCGACTCTTATCTTGCGCCTTGTGTTATAATTTAATGGGGAGGCTTGATAATTTCATTAAAGGTCAAGACAGACGCATCATAAATGGAAGCTCGTTGTTTAGGAGGGCAGCTCTTAAGCACCTGTCTGGGGCTGTGTGCTGTAAAGGCCCTGGGCAAGTGGCCGACTTACTGTGATTCACAAACTGAGTAGAATACACATGGGCGGTATGAACAAAATCTTATTTCACGCTGTGAGTCATTTTATATCACGGTAACGGTGTTCGTCACTATGCTGGAAATTCAATGAAAAATTAGGTTTGGGTATTAAATAACCCTGTGGCAATGCCTATTATGGATAATCCACTAAATACTTTTTACAAATCAAAGATATTTGATTATTTCTTTTTTGGAACTTGATACACAAACCAAAAGACTGTTAACCAGTGAACAAGTTGTGTATGTGCAGCTTCACATTATGTACCACTTGAGTTAAAAACAAAAGATTCAAATAAAAACAATAAAATTATTATACATTATTTTATTATAAAATTATGAAAAAAAAAAATAGTTATTAAAATTCTGTTTGCTGCTCAAGAAACATTTCTTAATATGTTGAAAGCAGTTGTGCTGCTTAATATTTCTGTGGAAACTGTTTTTTCAGGATTCTTTGATGAATAGAAAGTTCAAAAGAACAGCATTTATTTGAAATAGAAATCTTTTGTAACATTATAAATGTCTTTACTGTGACTTTTGATCAATTTAATGTGTCCTTACTGAATAAAAGTACAGTAGTGTGTGTAGGTTGAAAATGTTTGTCTACTTTTTACTCGACAAAAATTAATGAAGTTTTAATTTTTTAACTACATTTTAGTCTCGTCCTTTTTTGTCAACAATATTGCGTGTTGATATAGTCACAGTTGTCGTCTAATGATGATGTCATCTTGTCTTAGTCATGGGGAAAAAAGGTTGTTGACAAACATTTTTCGTCATAGTTTTCGTTAACGAAATGAACTCCAAGGATCAAGACTTGAAACTTTGAAGGCTGGTAGTACTCACACCGTCTACAATGTCACCAAGGCTAGCCCCGATCGGCCTGATGGTGGCGCTACAGTGGTGAAAAGTACCAAATCGTGCATAACTCCTAAACTGTTAGCCGTAGGCTAAATTGTCTTATATTGTTAGAATCCTTGGCTCAAGATGGACAAAATGCCTCGGATTCGGTATTTTGGATTTTTTGAAAAACCTACTTTTGCGGACTAGTCCTAGGATTTGGCCCAATCTGAACCAAACCAGTGCAGCAAGATTCTCTAGAGTCTGATCGTCAATAATTATAAAAAAAAAAGTTAATAAAAAAATGTTTGAAGTTGGCGGAGCCGCTTTTACTAAAATGGCTATAACTCATGAACAGCATGAGATATTTTCAACAAACTCGGAACACGTGTGTATGGGCTCAGTCTTTGGTCACATGAAAAAAATCGCAGCGATATACCACTTGGTGGTGCTATAACAGGAAAAAAAACATGAAAATGGCTATAACTACTTAACCGTTAGTCAGATTGACTTGAAAATTTGCATGCAGTGTCTTTGTCCATGGTGCCATGATTGTCTATGAGGACACTGGAGTATCTGAAAAACATGTCCGCCATCGGCCAAGGAAGTTTGAGCATCTATTTGACAAGGTTAACGGAGGCCGATTGGAGCGAGACTCCCTAGAGACCTGTGAGAAACATGCACATGCGTAAATTTTCTCACACGTCCACAACATTCATACCACATGGTAGAACTCCTCATTCTGAGCAACTTTGCCTCTAGGACTGCTGCTGTCAATCAAATCGTTCGTTAAATATTGGCGATAATTTTGCGATCTAGTCCTAGGTTTTTGGCTCAACCTCGATAACTGTTAAAAAGCTTTAAAAACCATGTATTTCCTATGGTAAATTGCCTGTATTGGCTGTAAATGGTCTTTTCCATCTATGATTGAGATGGTTACAGGCTTGCTAATTAAAATATAATACCTTTTTAGGCATGTGCTTAAAGACCTTAAAGCGGTTGGACCCCGATAATTGCTGCTCGCAGCTATATTGTTGTTGTTGAGATACAGCATCAAGCATATGAAGATCATTCTGTTTTATTCTGTTTCACTCAAGTTTGCAGTTTTTGAATGCATGAACATGTCTTTTGTAAATGCCCTTTAAGAAGTAGGCCTTGTTGGGGTGAGGTGAACTCTATTATTCAGGTCTTCCTTAACACCGATTAAACGGCTAATCATTCAGACAAACATCATTCCCCCAGTCTTAGTGTGGACATGTATCACTTGCAGTTCACTACCATACAGGACCATGATTTTTTTTTCACCTAAAGTCTAACACAAAATAATGTATCATGTTTGAGTCTGCCTGGTAGCAGCTCAACTCTTTTTATCATTCAGATCCCATTCCGTCATCTCTCAATTTCTGCCCGGCCTCACCTCCGTGCTGGTGCTAACCTTGGAGTCACGTGCTTAAAATGAGCCATAAGATTTGCCATTTGTTTCTCCCCCTCGAGCGACCCGCAACCTCCGCGCCATTTATTGCGCAGCCGCTGCCCAGGAGGAAATGACCGCTCCGTCTGAGTACAGATGCATTAAACGACTAATAAACCCAGTAGCGTGTCGCTGTATAGATTTAAATCCATATTTGGTGTCGGAAAGACTCTTGATATTAAAAGGTAATGTTATTTTGTTAAGAGCAGATTGGATATACTCCCGTTGCTTATGAATTCAGCTTTACAGCATCGTAGACTTCACGCTATAAGGTTACACCGAGAGTGGCTGTTGTGGTTTTGGCACGCTAGCGTCGGCCAGGCTGAGAGCAAATGTCTCTTACAAACAAGCCGTCTGATTTAAGATAGTGCTAGTCTTCAGACGGTTGAATGCACGCTCTGTCCTGCTAAATAGATAAGTAGAAAGGGGTCTCCAAAAACTCCCCTTACAAATAATCTTCTTGTCACATGATTAGAGAAGAGTTATTTAATAATGAATTTCACAAAGGAGAGCTCTGTGGATGACCTGCGTGGTACAATCACACATACACACTGCTCTTATTCTCTATGTCACAGGCTCCATTCACTTCCCTTCTGTTTCTGTGGAAGAAACAGCCACAAAATGCTGAAAGCAACATACCTGCTGAAATACTGGAGCAAATGTTCAGTGTTGGATTAAGAATGCACTAAAAACGGTTGTTGCGCTCGTTTCTTTTGTTTATGAATGAAGCTTTACGACCTGTGATCTTAAACGAACAGAAGTTACAGGTTGCTTTGTTTTTGTTTACACAGGTTGCGTGTCCATCTGCTGGTTCATGGTTATTGTCTTCACAGATGTTGTCCTGCATTTTTCTTTTTTTTTCTTTTTTTTCTAGATATTTTTAGACTTGTTCATGTAATACCTAAATATCACAGGGTTTTGTTTTTAACATTTATGAGGCTTACTAATCATTTTCAATAACGATATTTAAGATGAAAACAGGGACACGAGAGAATTTTTTGTGCACCTATATTATTTTTGGATGTGTATGCTTCACAGCACTAATTATTTAAAATGATAAAATACAATAAAAACAGTAATATTATGAAATATTATTACAATTTAAAATATCTGTTTTCTGTTTGAATATATTTTATGAAGTAATTTATTCCTGTGATCAAAGCTGAATTTTCAGCATCATTACTCCAGTCTTCAGTGTCACATGATCCTTCAGAAATCATTCTAATATGCTGATCTGCTGCTCAAGAAACATTTATTGTGTACAATTGTACAAAATATTTGTGTACATTATTTTTTTTTTCAGGATTCTTTGATGAATAGAAAGTTCAAAAGAACAGCATTTTATTTGAAATATAATCTTCTGTAACATTATAAATGTCTTTACTGTCACTTTTGATTGATTTAATGCATCCTTGCTGAATAAAAGTATTAATTTCTTTAATTTCTTTTCAAAAAATTTAAATTAAAATTCTTACTGACCCCAAACTTTTGAACGGTAGTGTATAATATTACAAAAGCTTTGTATTTCAGATAAATGCTGTTCTTTTGAACTTTCTATTCATCAAGGAATCCTGAAAAAAAAAAAAAAAAAAGTACACAACTGTTTTCAACATTGATAATAATCATAAATATTTTTTATGTGTATATATGTGTGTGTGTGTGTATATAAAATATATATATATATATATATATATATATATATATATATATATATATATATATATATATATATATATATATATATATATATAAAAAATGTGTGTGTGTTTGTATATTGTATTGTATTATATTATATTATATCGTATTATATTATATCGTATTGTATTAATTATATGATAATATTTTATCTATATTTATTATAATATTACCACATTAATAATTCATTATGTATTAAATTATATAATTTTATAATGTTGTCAAGCACATTTAGTTCAGACACACACACACACACACACACACACACACATATATAATATATATATATATATATATAATGTATTATGTATATGTGTGTATATATACATAGACGCACTCAAAAACACACATATATGCATATATGTATGCGTCTACATTATATATATATATATATAAATATTACATTATTTGTTCTTTAAATATAAAGAAATTGCTCTTTAAATATATATATATATGTATATATATTTAAGTCTTGATCCAGTTAACATGGAATAGTTAGGGAAAAATCATGGAAAATCATTGTCCAGAAGATTTGGGAGCTCTGTATATACAGTCTGCCGTTTTACATTTAGCAGGTCTCGCGTGTGTCTCATGTCAGGACGACAGCAGTTTGGCCTTTCCGGCATCCGCATGTGTAGGTTCGAAATCCGGGTTGTTTACGCTTTTCCCTTTCCCTCTGTGTTGATAGAAGCTTTTCTGCCTGTCTGGCATGCCAATAATGGAAAGCAATCCGCTGTGAGTATTTAGATATGGATATGGTTTGTCCAATGTAATTAGCTTTGGCCAACTCAGGGGATCAAATCTGAGGCCGTAAAATAACTGGAAGAGACAGATGGCGGAAAGACGCGTCACTCCGCTCTGCCCCCGTTCGACAGCAGCCTCATCCAATTCCATCTTGGATGACCACGGCAGAACCTTTATTTGAACAGCAAACAGGAAAATGCTCCGATGTAAATATGCTTTAGCAAGCCCAGAGAAAACAATTCACTAAACAACCTGCCGACAAAAACAAAGCGACTCACCGTGTCGCATTTCACGTCGATTTCGACAGAGGCCCTTTCTCTTTCAGAGGTGCAGATATGAATATCGTAAATGGGTTTGCTGGAAATATTTAATTCTGTATTCTTTGTACCAAATTTTCAGCTTCCAAATGCATTGGTCACAGCTTCAGCCAGACTCGGCTGCGTTTCTGAGGTAAAGCGAGGAACCTCGCTCTGGATTCCAGATTCTGAATTTCCAATGCTAAATATTACCCTCCGGTTTAACTGAGAGTGAGAGATGGGTTTCAAAAAAAAGGTGAGAGAAAGAACCTGTGACGTGAACTACCAGCATGCGAGCAGAGCGTTTGGCCGGGATGTGTTAGCTCTCGGGGGAGAGCGCTTCTCCTCCATTTTGTTGGGCTGGAGAGAACTGCTCCGGCTTCATGTTTGATGTCAGGGCTGAAGAACTGTGGGATTCGTATCTGAGGAGCGCAGCGGCGGGAGGGAGCGAAAGTAGATTTTTTCGCACTGCGTGTCAGAGCCAGGCACCTGGAACTAGGTCATTTCTCCAAGAAGAAGCAGGAGTGAGAAGAGGGAAAGATTGAGATGGAGGAAGGCGGAGGGAACTGTGGGTCTTTCTGTGTGTCTCTGTAGCGGCTGCTGAAGTTACATTAGATCTCTGCAACTGACGGCCTTTAATTGATCTTTCACAACAGATGATGTGCAGACAGGAGTGGTGTAAATATGTTTTGGGTTTTATTTCATTCACTTGACTTTATTTTGGACACTGGCACCACATACACCCTTGAAATTCGACATGAAGTCACCTGTTATTGTTATTTAAAAAAAATCTTATACACTAACTTTTTCCGCCTCTTAAATAATTTTACTTTTAGGTTAATGTCAACAAAGCGTAGTTCTCCACCAATAATTGTAAAATTTGGTTTGCACAATCCAATCAATTCCTGATGCATAAAATTCAGTCCAGTTTTATCACTGGAGAAAAAAAGATAGAATTGAAAGATATTGAAAAGAGTTGCAAGATATAAACTCGCAATTCTGACTTTTTCTTGCAATTGTGAGATTATATTACACAATTCTGACTTTATAACTCGCAATTCTGACTATATAACGCAATTCTGACTTTATAACTCGCAATTGTGAGTTTATATCTCTCAATTCTGAGAAAAAAAGTCAGAATTGTGAGATAAAAAGTCGCAATTACCTTTATTTTTTTAATTTCATGGAGGAAACAGAAGCGCTCTCTCGCATGCGCGCTCTCTCTCTGTTGCACGTACGATCAGATACCTCAATAGTCAAATACACACACACAGAGATGTCAAAATGTTCATCGTGTGGAGTATCTCGCGTGAATACAGTCGGTTATGGCTTAAGTGGATGTAAACAGGTGGGTAAAAACTGGATATGTGTCAGTATATTATGTCCATGCATTTAGCAGCCCAATTAAATACCTGTCAAACAGTTAGTAAATAAATGTATAGGCCTACATGTTAAATAAACCCACTGTATCTGAAGAAAAAAAAAAAAGTTTATTTAGTTTACTATTGTATTGGTATTTTTTTTTTTTTTTTTTCCATTTTGGATAGCTTAACAAAAATAACTTTATAAAAAAAAAAATTATAAAATTTCTCATATTATGGTCATATTTCCCACCCGTATATTATGGTCATATTGCCCACCTGTACATACCAGCTGATATACCATGTAGTTTTGATAAGGGTGGTCAATCTGCATCTGAAAGATTGAAAGCGTTTTAAATCTGTCTAAATCAAATAAAATGACTCAAAATCAAGTAATTTTAGCATGCCAAAGTCAGATTTAATCATATAAAATGTAATTTCCCAATCAGCAAAATTGTGGCCAGTGCAAATGCTGAGTGGCCAGTAACTTTGGAAAACCACTAGCCACAGTGGCTGGTGAACAAAAAAGTTCAAAAATGTCAAGCCCTGTATATATATATCATTAAGGCTGCATTTATTTCATAATAAACACAGAAAAAACAATGATATTGTGAAATATTATTACAATTTAAAATTATGGTTTTCTATTTTAATATACTTTAAAATATAATTTATTTCTGTGATGCAAAGCTGAATTTTCAGCATCATTACTCCATCATTACTTATAATTATAATGTATATTGTTTTATTTTGGGACACAGGCCCTAGAATCTCAGCATCTCTGAGTCATTTGTAAGTATCTATTTAAAGTCTCACTGTCAAAACCACAACTAAATATGTCCCAGCACCACCCTCTTTCACCACATTTAGCTATCTTAGGGAATTACAGATTGAGAAACAAATGAAGAGAGAATGAGTACAAATACATCCTGCAAGGAAAATCTTTAAACAAATTGACTGCTTTTGATAATCTTATGAGAGATAGAACTGGAAAATTACTCTGTCAGACGATGCAGACTTGTTAACACTTTGAGGCATTATTTCTTGTATTGCACTCTAATTCTATGATTACGGGACATTGTTCGCTGTATTGTCTCGCAGGAAGTGGAAGGCAGGAAAAGCTTCTCAATAGAACATAATACTGCCGAATGACAGGGCGCACAAAGGCTGAGTCTTTTTCCTTTGCCTTCGTTAATAGCAGTCGCATAAAACCTGCTTAATGAACTTGTTCTTGTGCGCCCTGTTCATGAACTGGTTTGAACCCTCTGCAGCGCCACCACCAATAAGAAACTATTAATTTTACTTGCAGAATCCAGGGTGTCGTACACCTACTATATTGAGGGGGCAACAAAGTTCTTATATATAAGATATAGAAATATCCATCTAAATACTTTTGTTTACAACACATTATCAAGGATGTGGTAGTTGTGAGGCTTTTGCATTTTGATATACTTCCAAAGCTATCTCAAGGACTTTGTGTAAGCAAGATTTCATCCATCCAAAATTGGAAAGAAATGAATAAACAGAATCAGTCAGTCATGCACGCTCATTTTCTCCAGATGCGACCGCGCTCATCTTGCCAGCTGTATTTGGTGGCTGTGCCTCGTTTGTGGCTATATTGAAATCTGTGTTGAGTGACAATGACTTCCTTCCCCCGAAAGATAATTAATTACTCTCCTAACTGTGCTCTCGCGCTTTCCGAAGGTGTTTAGCATTGACGGTGCCAGGAAGTGACGGATGCCGTCGCGATTGTCTCCCTAGATGGATTTGTAAATGAATTGTGCCTGTTTTCAATAGCGCGCCTATGAATGGCAGTTTGCTCCGTATACCCAAGCATCCCTCGAGTCAGGTCGTAACAATAGGTATTTTGTATCCTCTACCAACTAAACACAAAGTGTATGTTTATCGTGAGCAGATGAGCAGATTTGAACGGATGGGCGGAACGGAAATCGATGCATACACTATTTGCGAATTTTGTGCATCTTCGCTTCTCCACCCATTCAGACTCTTAATGATTTTTACAGACATATTCAAGTCGTTCTTAAATCAGAAGAGCAGAGTTGTTATTCCCATTCTGTTGTGCTGAGATTCTGACCTATTGTTTACTCAGTAGCTTTAGCTGGCATTGGCGCCTGTACCATCTACAAGTGGGCTTTTATCTGAGCTGACCAGATTTTGCGTCGTCGCTTTCTCTTCCACGGCTTAACAACAGTGGTGGCAACCCGACACACGGCCTCTTGTGTTTGCCAGCACTGTAATCATGTATTTACTCACAAGGCAACTAGTTCAATTTCGCCTCTTAAAGAGGTCATATTGTGCCCTTTTACAAAGTCTTAATTTTGGGGTCTACTAGGATAGGTTTTCATGCTTGAATGTTCAAAAAACATTATTTTTCTCATATTTGACATTGTTGGAGCACCTCTCTTCCCAATTTGTCAGTAACACTCTGTTTGGTTTCGGTCTCTATGAAGCCCTTCCTTTCAAAAAGCGCAATGTGCTCTGATTGGTTAGCTGGAGCAGTGTGTTATGATTGGTCGACACGAAAAGTCACGCCCTTACTGTAAACGCGAGTTTCAACACACAACTAACACAACTCAACCAGAATTTAAACTTACAATTGCGAATTATAAAGTCAGAATTGCGTGTAATATATATAAAGTCGCAATTCTGACTTTTTTCTCGCAATTGTGAGTTTTTATTATGCAATTCTGACTTTTTTTTCTTGCGATTGTGAGTTTGCATCTCACAGTTCTGACGTTTTTTTCTCAGAATTGCCTCACCCCCTTTATTTTGCGTATGCCTTGTGCGGGAATTATTTAAAGGTGTGGTCCGTAACTTTTTTTTTTTTTTTTGGTTAAAAATGATCCAAATTAAATTTTTGAGCAAGTACATAACCACCCAGCACTCAAAACTATCTCCTTAGCTTAGCCCGATTCACAATGGTAAGCTTGTAATAATGTTTTCTAATTCAAGTGGTACTGGTAGGTTTCCACGGGGAATTTGAGCATGCAAAAGCTTAAACGTACTGCGTAACACACGAGAATGAACCTCATTGGTTCTCATACGTCAAGAAAACATGCTTGAGCTTCCGTTTACCATAACTGATATGTGAGTTGATGAATGTTTATATGTGAATAAAAGCCTAAATTCAATCTGTTCATCATATAAAGTGATCGTGTCTCTTCAGAAAATTTGAACTAAACCGCTATATTCATATGGATTAGTTTTACGATCTCTTTATGAACTTTTTGAAGTGTCAAAGTTTAAGTTGCATAGCTGTCAATGGAGGGACAGAAATCTCTCAGATTTCATCAAAAATATCTTTATTTGTGTTCCGAAGATGAACAAAAGTCTTACAGGTTTGGATCAACACAAGGGTGAATAATTAAAGATAGAATTTTCATTTTTGGGTGTACTATCCCTTTAAGAAAGTTGACAATGTAAAAAAGCATTATAGGCCCTCTTTAAGTATGACCTTGAGCCTTTTAATTGAACGATTTCATTTGAAAGTTTCAGTCGGACTGCAAAAGTGTTCTTTGTTGTTCTGATATGCAGATGTCACTGATAAAAGCAACGCAGTTCTCGCTACGGTTGGACGATTGTTTGCCGTTTCTTCGCACAGTAATTACTGATTGTTAGTTATGGTTTGTTTTGAGGCGATGTGGCAGATGCTACTGTGAGGTATGCAGGGGGTGATATTCCCCACTCTCTCTCGCAGATCTGCTATGAACAGCATCATATAGTGCATGTCTCTCTCTCTTCTGGTTTTTTCCCCCCATCATCCCAGAGTTTAATCAGCCTTGACTGACTGGCACTCCCTGAGAGTGCATTCTCAGGCACTGGTTCCCTAAGGAGGGAGCCATCAGTCCACCCAACCCCCACTTTCTCATCTCTGTCTCGCACAAACGGGCACCCGCTGCCGCGCCTATACATGTTAGGTATTCATAAGTTCATCTGTCGTTTATGATGATGATGGTGTGCCTGTACTGTTCATCATATTCAAAATATAGCGTATGATCTCACTGCTCAGGGTGCTTTCACTCAAGACGTGTTCTTGTTTTTTGTCTGGGCTTTTTTTTTGATGGTTAGTCTATATAAACATTCGCTAGACGAATGTCTTTGGCCGTTCCCACATGTCTCGCTATATTTTCAGCATTTCACGTCATGACCGTTACATTTTAAGTAGCCCTGGCAAGTTAAAACGTCAGGCAGTTTTAAAATAATAGAGCAATCAGATGAATATGGGATAAGCGGGATAAGCACATTTGCATAAACTATTATTTTTTTTATTTAATGGAATCAAATGATACTTATGGAAGCTTGTTTCCGCCATGAAATAAAAAAGGTAATTGCGACTTTTTATCTCACAATTCTGAATTTTTTCTCAGAATTGCCAGATATAAACTCACAATTGCGAGTTATAAAGTCAGAATTGAAATATAAACTTACAATTCTGAGAAAAAAAGTCAAATATATATTAAATGAGTATTAAAATAAAAATATTATTCATTTATTATAGTGTAATGTAATTTATTTAATGGGGTTGGTGGTACTCTGTGGTAAACTCTAACACTTATGTACACAACTTGCAATATTCCCTTCAAACCTGCTCCATCTTCGGCAAAACAATCAGGATGTTCAAACAGACACAACGTGAGGTTTTAGATGTCTGTGTTTATGCCGGTCTGTCTGAAAACGTCTCATTTGAGTCGAGACTGCAGACAGGACCACCGTGTGACTTGTAAAGCTGTTAACATGACGGCTTGTTTGTTTTACATCATCGGCGTGTTGTCGAGGCACTCAGACAGTTCTTCCTAAAGCGTTTGTGTAGCTTCCAGAACGTTTTAACCGGCCTTGAGCGTGCTAGCGCGATCTTTTACAGCCATAGGGTTTGTGTATTGGAGCTGGGGAACAGATGTGTCAACGAACACATGTCAGTATGTCAGTGAATCAAGAGTCTGCTACTCTTCACCATGGAAATGTTTCAAAGCAGACCCAGACAGATCCTAAATTATACGTCCTGCTAACCTAAACAGCCTTATCAGTGGAATGTTGTAGCTGTAAAGAAGGATTTGCGAATGACCTATAAAAACATTATAGTCGTAATAGTATGCAGTATGTGATGTGACGAAAAAATCCTATAGATTTAAAGGGTTAGTTCACCCAAAAATGAAAATCAGCCCATTATTTACTCACCCTCAAGCCTTCTTAGGTTTATATGACTTTCTTCTTTCAGCCAAACAAAATCAGAGTTATATTAAAAATATCCTGGCTTGTTCAAGCTTTATAATGGAAGTGATTGGAGGATGAGTTTTTGAAGTCCAAAAAAGTGCATCCATCGATCATAAAAGGTACTCCACGCGGCTTCAGAGGGTTAATAAAGGTCTTCTGAAGCGATTCGATGTGTATTTGTAAGACAGATATCCTTATTTAAAACTTTATAAAGTAAAATAACGAGCTTCTGGCACGACAGCCATTAACTTCGCATAAGTTTGAGCATAAAAAATGTCTGAAAAAGGATGCAAAGTTACAAAGCATGAAGTCCACTTCACGCAGCAATGTCAAATATGTGAAAAATAATGTTTTTTGAACATTCAAGCATGAAAACCTATCCTAGTAGACCCTAAAAACGAAAAAGAAATGTGCTGCAATGTGACCGAGACAGTGTGAAAAAAGGCGGAGCCTCAGCACACACCTCCTTTTACGTTATCATCACGGACCAATGGTAGTACGAAGGTGTTTTGCAGCTGGAGCGAACTTTTCCTGAAAGTCCGCTTTGGTGAGCTGCTGCGAACTCCCAAAAATGAACAAAAAATGAACTTCGTTTTGGCCTGATTTTGTTCAAAATGATGTCACATCAATGAGTTCTTCGATTTCGTTTGCAGTATATCTGGGCCTTTAGGACTTTAGAGTAAACTTTAGAGTACTGGACTTTAGAGTAAACAAACATGGCGGACGGTGGGCAAGATTAAATGGTGATAGAGTTTGGACTGCTTTTTACAGAAGATTTGCGGGGAAAAAAGGTTTGGATGAAGTCATTAGCATGCTTCCATCTTCCGGCAGCTCGCTTTCTGATTGGCCCACACAACAGGATTTCTGATTGTAAATATTCAACATGTTGAATATTTACGATTTGAGATCGGTGCAGCCCCAATGTTCTTCCGAGCAGATTCAATCACTCTTAACACACCTCACAGCACAGGAAAATCTGATAAGATTATCTGTAGAACAATCGAGATATTCAGGACTTTATCTAGGATTGTCGGAAGGGGAGAATTGGGCCTAAAATCGGCCCGATTGTCTTGTAGTGTCTGGGTGCCTTTACTGACCAAACTCAGACGTTTCTATGATATTTTTGTCGCTAAGTAGAGAAATGTTTGATGTCCATTTTGTCATCTAAACTGACTGGATCTGTTCTTGTTGCTTCTCTTCAGAACATGTTTTCCTTCAAGTGCATATTTACTCAGGCTTTGATTGGCTATACATCCTGTTCAAAATTCAACAAAAGAATGAAATGACTCTCTCTGTACATTTGAGACACCTTCCTTCCATCACGCCGTGATTCTGATTACAGACTAGTGTGAATTCCGCATGCTTCACCAAATCCAGTTACCGCCCCACCTCTTTCCAGCCTAGTCCCCATTCGCCACCAGCCGCCCTCAGGATTGACTTTCCCCAGGAGCGCTACCTCACGCTGCAGACATTTATGGTTCCCCTGAGCCCCACTGCCCCACGCACCTTCTCTCCTCTCCATCTTGATGGAGTGATGGAGGGTCTGGAATCCACATTGACCCTCACAAAAGGCCAGGGCCACGGTATAAAGATGAAGGAAACTAATAAAAATCAGACAGAAATGTCAAAGGAATATTAAACGTGTCACAGCCGGGCCTCCAAATGGAGTGAAAAGGGGGAAGAGAAAGAGAAGAACACTGTCTAAGTTGGATGAGTTGAGGTGAGCCTGGTTTCTTAACAGGCTGAATCTCACAAAAACATGTTCAGATTACATTTGTATGGAAGCTTCCAGCACTGAATAAAAAATAAAAAAGATAATTGCGACTTTTTATCTCACAATTTTGACTTTTTTTCTCACAATTGTGAATTTACATATCTTTATTTCCCAGAATTGCATGATATAAACTTGCAATTGAGATATAAAGTCAGAATTGAGAGTTATATAGTCAGAATTGTGAGTTATTGTCAGAATTGAGAGTTATAAAGTCAGAATTGAGAGTTATAAAGTCAGAATTTTGAGTTATAAAGTCAGAATTGAGAGTTATTGTCAGAATTGTGAGTTATAAAGTCAGAATTGCGAGATATAAACAATTCTGAGAAATGAAGTCACTTTTTTTACTCAGAATTGGACTTAACTTGCAATTGTGAGTTTTTTTCTCACAATTCTGAGAGAAGTTAGTATTGTGAGATATGAACTATATAAACTATAAAATTGTGATTTTTATCTCACAATTCTGACTATTTCATGCAATTGCAAGTTTATTTATTTACAAAAAAGTCAGAATTGCAAGATAAAAAGTCGTACTTATCTTTTTAATTTTTTTATTCCATGGCTGAAACAAGTTTCCATACATTTGACTCCAAAGTTGAAAGAAAAAAAGAAATTACAATTTGCATAAAGGAAGTTAAGACTTTTTTTTTAAGAAACATTTTCATTACATTTTCTTTTTAGAGATATTTTTAAATGTTTTTTTGTTTTTCCCCCCATTATTCTAATTAGTAATTTATTCACTAATGTAATAATCATTTGTATATAAAAATAACCACCATTATTATTATTATTAAATATTTTCATTTAGTAATAGTGTGATATAGTGTAATTATTATTTTTTTTTTTTAAATAAGAATTATCACAAAAATCACAACAATAAATTCTTTTCAATAACTTTTTTTGTTGCTCTGAGTCTACAATAATGAGAATTTTTAAGAAAATGCACTTAAATGTCATTAATGTTAGAATGCAAATTAATAAATAAAATCATTGTTACAATGGGGGGGTAAAATAGGACCTAGACATGTCCTTGAAAGATTTCACCTTAGTAGATCAGGTCCCGGGAGAACTTGGACACCTGTGTAGGTTTTCGTCAAATTGTTCTTCCCTTTGGCACACTGCCAAGCCTGGTGCCAGCCTGGAAAAATGAAGTCCTCTAAAGCTTTCTGCTTCACAGCATGTTTTTTTACCATTTTATTTGGTAAATAGTTGAATCAGCAGTGTCACTCCGATACTGAAAGGAGCTGTGTTCTCAATTAGCGTCATTCCGTCGGCCGGTCGAACAGGGGCTAGATAGGTGCCAGCATGCAGAACCCATTCAGCCTATTGTTAAAAGGAGCGGAATTAACTGTAGTGCATGCTAACCGACTGAATGGGCATTTGAGCACATTTGAATTGATAATGTATTTTTCTCTTTCTGCTGGATTATTAAAATGCATATGTCCTGTTTGGTCAGCACATTTGAAATGGGCTGCGCTGTAATACTGCTTGAGCCTGTTCTCACTTCACTCGTCTCATAAGTCTTTCTTTTATTAATCTGTTTCTGAAGAGCAGTATATTTTCTCTCAATTATAAAAGACAGATTGGAAAATATCTTAATCAATCATATCGATCGGAAGAGTTAAGGCTTTCTTTGCAGCTCTGAAATATATAGCTCAGCTTCACGGCAGAAATCCTAATGTTAACCTTCCGTCCAGCTTGGCGAAGTCACGTGCGTGTTTATTTGTGGCGAGTTATATAGTAAACATCGCAGCGCTAGTAAATCGTTTTCAGGTTTCTGAAAACACAGGCTGCTGTTTAAAATATGACACAATCATTCTCAAGGGCAGGAAATCTGATATGGGAGGCTGGTTCTTTGGGCAGTAAATCAATTATTATTCCGTTACCAAGGAGACTGAAAACGCAAAACTGTCACTCTCCCAAGAGAGAGACTTGTTTTCATTCATCTCGTTCCTGTCGCTGTCTTTCTCTCTATTTTTCTCTCTCCCGCTTTGAGATTAGATTAGAACGTTTGCAGTATTGTCGTGAGGAACGTTCTTAGAATTCTCCCAGAATGCTCTGGGGCGTCTAGAGCAGGATTAGGCCCTAAAGCCTGGGAGTGTCCTGGGCTTTGGTGCATGGTTGAAGTGTGCCCGTTTAGGCTTGACCTTGTGTGGCATCTCCTGGGCCCTGGAATAAAACCGGGAAGGGAAGCACAGAGAGCGGAAAGCTCCTCATTAAATTATTTAAAGCCGCCGTGGGGGGATAACGCATTTTCAACACTCTATGAATTCACACAAATGCGTCGCTCCCTGTCACGTCTCAGAAATTAAGGAAAAATGAAGGTTGCAAAGCTAACTCAATTTGTGAAACCCTAGTGAGTCCTACTAGTCCGTACCAGTTTTTCATACAGAAATTTTTCAACGACATTTGAACAAAACAAGATATATGATGTTTAAAAAAATAAATAAATAAAAAATGTGTGTGTGTGTGTGTATATATATATATATATATATATATATATATATATATATATATATATATATATATATATATATATATATATATATATATATATATATATATTAATCACTGTATGATGATGTCATGATATTTACAGAACGACAGTTCTTGGTTCATTTCAAGTGAACATGACTGAAAGTAATGATTATTTGCTATTATACTTATTGTGAGTCTTTTGAACGATTCATTGAAAGAATTGGCTCATTAGATTTGTCCATTCACAAGTATTTTTGAATGATTCATTAAGAGAATGAGCTTTTGAGAGGTGGTTCATTTGTTAGTTTTTTTGATTGATTCATTAGAAGGATTGGCTCATAAAATTTGTTTGCATGTGAATTACACTAGAACTACACTAATAATGATGTAATTCATTAAACTGATTCAAACTGACAGCTCTTTGTTGTTGTTTTAAATGATTTGTTAAAAGAATCTGCTTTTTTTTGAGTCTTTTGAATTATTCATTTAAAGAATCTGCTCATTAGATTCGTCCATTAAGTATTTTTGAATTATTCATTAAGAGAATTGGCTTATGTTTATTTGTTTGAGTCTTTTTGATTGATTTCATTAAAAGAATTGGCTCATAAGATCTGTTCATTTGTGAGACTTTATATTTTAATTCAAAGAATCAGCTTGTTAGATGTGTTTATTTGTGAATTGAGCTACTAGTAATTATATGATTTGCTAAACTGACATCAATAGCACAATAGCTTTTTTAAAGATTTGTTAAATGAGTTTGCTTATAAGGTATTGTTCGTTTGTGAGTCTTTTGAATGATACATTAAATGAATTGTCTTGTTAGATTTGTTGGTAACACTTTACTTTAAAGTGATATAGTTGCACGTTACTACATGTACTTACTATAGTAATAACAGTAAAATATGCATAATTACAAATAACTAACCCTAAACCAACCCCTAAATTAATATTACTCAGTATTTGAGTAAGTACAATGTAACTATGTCACCTTAAAATAAAGTATAACCGATTTGTTTGTTTTTAAGTCTTTTTGAATGATTAAAGAATTGGCTTATTAGTTTTGGTCATTTGTGAGTCTTTTTGAGTGATTCATTTAAAGAATCAGTTCATATGATTTGCTCATATGTGAGTGTTTTTGAATGACTCATTAAAAGAATTGGCTCATAAGAATAATTCGTTTGTAAATCGGACTACACTTGTAACTTTCCTAAGCATGTTGTCTAATTGTCATGATAACTAGTTTATCACATTCAGCTGATGCCATGGCACTTCAGAAAACACTCTTTCCACAAATAAAACGGGGAATGCAATATCAGATATTCAGCATGCAGCATTAGGCGTATTGATGGTGGGATTAAATATCTCCCCATCAAACCTGTTCTTCATGCAGCCGTTGTCTTGCGCCGGTCACATGACTGATAGGATCAGTGCATTTGCAGTCAGGTCACTGCATGTGTTTAACACATTGATAGCCCGGCGCTGAATGATAGATAAGACACCGGGAGCGAGTTGGGGGCTGGGTGTGCTTCAAAAAGGGGGTCGGGGTACTTGGGTTGATTCCAAGGAAATTCACAAGCCCCCTGCGGCTCCCATTTCTTCCTTACCTCTGTCGCTATCAATTTGTCCCAGTGCCTAGCCGTGGATGGGCCGCCCAGACGAGATCATCTCTCCCTGGGTGGGGAGGTGAAGAAAGATGGATGGAGGGGGAGGGCGGCTGCAGGCCTGCATGCCTTTGAGGCAACCCGTGGTGGTCCCTCTTCTTATTGTACTTCTGTTTTTGTAGTCTGCTGCATGTGTGTGTGTTTGTCCATGTGCATCTTGTGACTGTGTGTGGCAGGGAGGGGGTCGGATGCAATTAATGAGCTTAAAACCTCCCCGGCCTGTCACTGTCTGTCCTGAAGGGTTAATGCTCCAGTGAGCACTTCCCTCAGGTCGTGCGATCTGAGACGAGCAGACAGGATGGCTAGCCGCAGACACTAGAGTCCTGTTGTGCCTCTGTCTTGTTCATCTATTGTAGCGGACCTCAGGACAATGGCTTCATTACTGCCGGCCGTTCTCTAGTGTTGCGGGCCAATATGTAATACAGCCAAGCACGTGTGTGCGGCCAGAGCGGGTAAATAGCTACCAGAACATTCTCAAATGACACTCTGTGAAAGAAGTGGGTCAGGAGAGAGGAGGTAAAATCCTCTGCGGTTTGTTCGTGTTTTCATTCCTTTTTTCCCTGCAGTAGGACATTTCATCCCAAAAATGAGGTTTATCCCACGTGTAGCCCAGGGCTTTGATAGAAAAACACAAAGGCTTTACCGAGAAGTACAGTGGTGGTGACAGAGTACAGGAATCAGATTGGAATAACATGTTAGTTGGATTTAAACAATGCTACTGAATGATTATTTTCGTATACCATGGTATTTACGTGCTGCACCAAGGTACTTAAAAAAAAAAAAAAAAATCCATGGTATATATCCCAAATAAAATGTTTTTTTTTTTTTTTTTTTTTTTTTTCCACCTTGTGATGTATGCATTTTTTTTTTAAACAATATGCAACTTATCTGTTATCAGTATGCAGGCATTCTTCTTATTCTTATTAGGCTACTTAAATATCGTTATCAGTATAAAGGCATTATTAATGTTTTTATGATTATATATATTTATATTATTATTAGTAGTAGTAGGAGTAGTAGGAGTAGGAGTAGTAGTATAAATGTATATAATAATAATTAATACTAATTATGATCATATTAATATGTATTGTTCATTTTATGTTTTTATTTGGTGTAGTATAATTATTTATTTATTGACTGGAAATTATAATTTGTGGTTCAATAAATGCAACATCTTAATTCATGTATCACTATGATTGATTCAATGTGTTCATTGATTGATTGATTTGTTAGCCTGATTCAAACCAATCGGCTTTTACCATTTGTTCATTTGTAAACGCAAACTGCACTGTAAAAAAATTATTTTCATGATTTATCACAACACATTTTCTTTTGTCAAATCAACTTCAGTAATTAATGTGGTTCAGATTACATAATATTTTTAGTTTCGGTTGAATAAACTAATTGCCTTCATTGTATTACCTCAAATTTTTAATTTTAATGAACTCAATTTTAAGGCAACCAGGTAACTTACTTTTTTAAGTTAAACCAACAATTCTTTTTTTACAGAGTGTATGTTTGTTTTTGCACACAGGCAGCGAAACTATTTATTGTGTTTTATGTTTTTATTGTCATATTATTTATTAAAAATTGTTTATTTATTGTCTGGAAGTTAATTTGCCGTTCAGTAAGTGTGACACATTATAATTCAGGAAATGCTAAAGAGGATTTGACGACATTCAGCGAATGATTCAAACCAATAGTTTGTGATTGTGTGAGTCTTTGTGAATGATTCATTAAAAGAATTGACTCTTATGATTTCTTCATTGACCTTCATTTGTGAATCAGACTACACAAGTTGCGCTGCATATTTGTTTTTGGCTGTGAAAATATGAATGCATTTTAGGTTTAGATTGTTGAATAGATGATTTATTATGTCAAAAACAGAAATTAAAAAAAAAAAACATTATGCAGTTTGATAGTAGTCAAGTTGTACATAACCCCCCCCCCAAAAAAAAACAAGGTAGAACCATGATACATGACCAAGAAACTAATACAATTGTAGTATTTTGGTTGGTGAATGAATCTTATAGGCCCTGTAGACAAGGGAGACACATTCCCATTTACACCTGGTGTTTTAATCCATCCACTTCTGTCCTGATTTCTTCGAGGGAAGGGTCTGTGGGCGGGTAAATGAATGAGCTTTTTCAGATCTTTCGATGTAATGGAGGAAATAAGATGAATTTACATATGAGCGTGACTGGAGACAGATTTCGTTTCTGCTCTGATAGCGGCAAAATCACGCCGATCACTGTGAGTGTGTGTTAGAAACCAGGAATGATGAGAGAACATTGTGCTTGGTACATTTTTCGTCTTCTAACCAACCTTGGGTCTTTTAGTTGACAAAGTTTAAATCCCATCTGGCCTCTTGCCATAAAGTTAATGTATTAGTTCAGTAGGTGGTCTTTTGTGGCTTTTCAAATGCATTCGACCACATGAGCATTTACACTACGAAAGCAATCTGGTCAGATGTGTTTTCAACTAGTGGTCGAAAGAGGACAAGCTCAAAACTTTTAGACCCCATTGTGATCTGATCGACCAAAATGCATCTTAATACCAGGTGTACACAGGGCCATAGTGTGGAAACAAAGAGCTTCGAACATGATGGAAAAACACAACTCAAGGCGTCATGAAAGAACTATCCGAGGTATCTCTTTTTATAATTGGTACAGACATTCAGGGATTAAGGGAACATGTGTTTGGGAAGTGCTGAATGAGTTGTGTGTAAGTGAAGTGTTATATAGCTCCAGGGCCACTGGTCAGCCCCCAAAATAGGCCTCATGTCGAGGGAGCACCTGTTCGGTGGAAATATGAGCGCAGTGAGATTGCTACTCAGAGTGACTCAAGTGCTAATAATCAACAATCACACTTCCGTCGCTATAATAACAGTTATTAACGGGGCCAACAGCCTTTAATGTTTGGATATGAGTAAGTGAGAGTTGCATGTAAGGGTTTGCCCTTGGACTAAGAGAGAGTTGATGAGATTTTATTTGTATAAATGAATGTCAAACGATTTCCACACAGTCGTGTCTGACTAGCATTTGCTTTAACTGCGAAAGGACTCTCTCACAGATCTGATGTTGTTCGCTTGGAGCTTTAGTGTGAGTTTTTCTTTGAAAAAGAGGCCTGTCGTCTTTCTGTGTTTCTCTCTCTTTCATGTAAAACCTTTCTGCCGGTCAGTCAGGCTTTTGTGTCAGTATAATGTTAAAGTCAAAGACTCACAGAAAAGCTAAACGCGTTGACCTTTTAATCTGACAGGAAGGATGGCACACGCACACACTTTCGCTCACATTCGCACACATACGCCGTCTTTTTGTATGAAATTTTTTACATTTCTTGAACACACTGCAGATACATTAAGAATGTACAACAGCGTTTCTTAATTAGCCACAGCACATTTTCTGCATCCTAACTGAAATGCAAATTTTATTATTTTTAATAACTTTTTTAATTTAATTTAATTTAATTTTATATTTTTAATACTGTAATTTTTAAATTTATTTTTATATATAACTGGTACTTTTCTCAATGAAAAAGGTAACCCAAAAATGCATTGTAAAAGTTCTGGAAAGATTAATCCAAGATGTTGAACCTTTCAAGAGAAATAATGATTACAAATATATTTCAATACTTTTCGATAATGAAAATAATCAATAAAAATTGTATTACTTGCTGCCTTTTGCTCTAAAGAGCTTATGTGCATCAAGGCACCTCTTCAGATCTCCCTGCTAAAAAGCTACTAAAATCAATAATTTGTGACTTTCAGAATAACTGTAGCAGGAAGGCAGTGCTGTAATGGTGTAGGCCTCAGTGGCAGGCGGCAGCTCTAAGTGAGAGTTGGAACTGTTGTATTTTAAGTGTGTAATTAGGAGCTCTGGACCCCTGATGTGACTCTGCCATTATCACCTTTAGCTAACGGAGGTGTTCTTCACTAGCACTAGAAGGGATGGGAGAGGAGGATTATTATATTATTATTATTATTATTATTATATTGTTATACATCTCCCAAACTTTTCGTTTAAGATCCCAGTTGTTGTTGTTTTATTTTAATTCTGTTTATTTTCACTTTAATGGCATGATGGTTGTTTTGTGCAAATGTAGACCCATGCAATGAAATAATGAAAAAAGTGTTATTTATATACTGTTATAGCATTTATTAATATTTTGAATTAGTTGAAAATAATTGTAATAATTTGAATATATTTTCAGTTTTTCATTTTAATTTGTTTTATTTTTGATGTAGTTTCGTTATGTGCTCTTGTCGTTTTATTAGTTTCATTTATTTTTAGTAATTTTATGGTGTGTTCACACTTGGCATGTTTGGTTCAATTAAAACGAACTCTGGTGTGACTGATCTGTTAGTGCACTTCATTTGTAGTGTGACTTCAATAAGTGTGAACACTGATATCCAAACCCTGGTGCGCACCAAGCAATCAAGCAGAGCGAGACCACTAAAAAGATGGGTCTCGATCTGCTTCCAAACGAACTCTGGTGCGTTTTGAATGAAATATGAACACAACACGGACGAAAGACATGTAAACGAACCAAAAACAGGACATGATGTCACAAGATTCAACCCTAAGAAGCATAGAATGCTCAAGCATACCTGTTTTTCTCATCATAGTCGTTGCCCATCACAGTTCGGTACAGACATCAGAACCGCGTCTCCTCGCAGCAGATCTTCATTGTGTGCGTGACGGAGGGATTCCTGCTGCTGTTTTGACTCTTTTTCACATTTTAAGCTCTTCATGAGTTCTTAGCTGCCCAAAATACCATCATATGTAGGCTATGCAGATACAACAATCACATTTATCCCAGCACACAGCATTGTTACATTCACTAACACTAACAGCATTCACTAACCGCAAGTGAACCGAACTACAAGTGTGAATTTCCCTCAGTACCTTAACTAATTTTTATTTCAGTTATTTGCAAAGACTTAAAATTTTAATTTTAGTTTCTTATAACATTTAATTTGTATTTGATTTGATTACCTAATAATATTGATAATGAATATAAGTTTGAGATCTTGCACATTTAAAGGCGTCTGCTTCAATAGCCTAGTGGGCAGCACCGACATATAGCGCAGTTGCACTTCAGGTGTCCCGAGTTCGAATCCCAGCTCGTGGACCTTTCCCGATCCCGCCCCCCTGCTTCCTGTCAACTTACTCTCCTCTCATAAGGCAAAAACTCCAAAAATAAATCTTAAAAAAAATAAATATAAGTAAAGTGCTTAAAGTCAACATGAAACACAAGTTGCGATATTCTTTCCTGTCATGATGTATATTGGCATCTTGAACATTTTGATTAAAGATTAGGAATTTTTAAAAATTTACGTGCACAGATGAATCGTTTATAATAAGTACTGCAGTATTATATAAAAAACAAGAATTGTCCATTTTGATTTCATGGTGACTTTAAAGTGAATTGTGCACGCAGATTCTCATTGTTTGTACCAAACGCTTGCAGCAAATATTTGGTGCAAAAAGGCCTTTGCTAGTACTCTCTTTCACTCTACTTTTCCATTTCAGCCACATGTGGACTTTAATGGACTTGAGCCTAGGGAAGTTTGTTGACTAAACGTGTTTGGGGTCGAAACGAGCCGTAGTGCGGCGCTCTTTCAGAGGGATGTCACTCAAGAGGTGTGGATGGTGTCTGAACTGTGTAGTGATAGAAAGTGTGTGTCAATATTAAGCTTTGACTCGCTCACAGATTGACCGAGAGCAAGTGAACTCACACAGACAAGCCAGCTTGCTTTTTGTTCAAACAAGTGAGTCATCCACAAACGAGTGGCTGTCTAGCATATTCTCAGAGTCTTAACACCTCTGTCGACAGCTCTGCCGTACTTTGGACTTTTTAAACGATATAAACTGCCGTTTATTCTCTGGCCTGTTTCTTAATCCTTCCTTTCCCTTTCTGTCAATCCTTCAAAGATGTTGCCGAGATCCCGGGCACAGCAGCCTGCCCTGCAGAGAAAGGTCTGAATTAGATCACAAAGCTTCCAGATGGCTCAAATTTAATTATTTAGCACACAGAAAAACCAATTCGGGTCAGCCACAAATATATAGGATGCCTTGAAATGGCTTCTATATCGGTGTCTGCTTTTATTAGGGCCGGGAGGTAGTAAAAAGTGTAAGCGGGCCGCATTGTAAACGCTGAGGGGTTACTGTGGGGTTTTTTCTCCTCACAGGGTTGGAGAGATGGAGGCCCTTAACAATAGGGCCAATCATTTGTTCTACCCGCTTCCATGTCTGCTCGTCAAAGCAACATAAACAAAAGCCAACAACGCTTAGGTGCCAATTCCATTGTGGCAGAAATGAAAAACAGCTGGGCTGTTTTTCCTTCTTTTTTTTTTTTCTATTTAAGGGCATAGAATGTATTAAAACTCCAGAAAAGCTCTGGAAACAAAAGAATACTGTGTTTAATTGATGGAGGAATTATTATTGACCCGCTAAGTGCTTTGTTGCCATCACATTGAGTTTTTCACAGATTGTTTTGAGGGTTTCAGGAAGTCTAGGATTCTGTCGCTCCATTAGGTGTTGAAAATCTGGATTTTTCTGATAAGGGTTTAGAGGTGTTGGTTAAGTCCCAGAAGGTTTCAACTTTAAGACTCAAAGATTAAGATTCAACTTTTTTTCTTTTTTTTTTTTTTTTAAAGAAGCATGTGATGCTCTTTCAGGTCAGTTAAGAGGAGAAACCGCAGCAACTGGTATTCTGTTTAGCTTTAAAGTGCGTGGAATGCCCGTCATGTAATTTTATATGTCTGTCTTGAGTCTACCGAGAGAGGAAGACAGCCACCTGGACAGCTTCAGTCTCTTGCTAATGGTTTTTGTCAGCGTTTTGGGTTTCAAGGCCAGGCTAAGCACAATAAACAGGAAAAATCTGTATTTTAATCAATGTGTAGTTGTTTTTAGTTTTGAGGTGCGAGGCCTAAACATGATTTACATGTCTTTTGATTAGCTTATCATGCCCAGTGATAAATCAAGCCAGGAATCTCCCATTACGTTGATCGATCTGCTGTTTATGACTCGTGCTAAAGGCTTTTTCGCCAAAGCATGAGGAAGAGCAATGAAAAATTTCGGATAGATAAGCTAATGCAGCTTAAATTAATTGTAGCATCATTATTCAAATCTGACCGAGCATAAGAAGCAGCTAGCCAACACGATACGGCACTCGTCTGCGTCTTGTTAACCCGAAGGGCACTTCAGCATGGCGAGAAAGCTATTAATTGTGTTTGCTCTCAAACATGGCGACATGATTATTGTTTGTCCTTCCTCATTCCAAACACTGTTTCAACACGTAATGAGTAGGACTCACTGTTGACTTAATGACGTGTGTGTAAGACGGTGTCTTATCCCTCGGATGAACGCGGTCAACAGAAACAGGAACCCAAATCTTGAAAACATGTGCTAGTAGTGATAAATTTGGCTGTGATCATCCTGTAATTGTGGTATCATGTGTTTACCTATTTGTCATTATGTTTACAGTGTGATCATACATCATTTTGTTACAAGCCACATGATTTGAATGAGCAGTAATGTGTAGGAAATGTTATGAAATGTGAAACTTGAGGTTAGGGATTGTTTTAATAAGTGTAAGTAATACCTATTTGTTATGTTTACAGTGTGATCAGGACAAAAAAATGGTTAAAATAGTAGAGTGTGACTTTATACTATTTTAAGCATTTTCCTCATTACTTTTCTGAGTGATTAGATTTATGTCTAGGTTTGCCTGGGTGATGATAAAACAATCTGAAAATCCTAGCAAACTAACATGAAAGTCATCCAGGGACAGGAATAAGAGTTATCTAGCAACGACCTAGAACACCCAAGAAAGCACATAGCAACGCCCTGGCAACCACTCACAACATTCTAAAAATCTGTTTTCAGAATGTTGTGAATGGTTGCCAGGTCTATCTGCAGCATTGCCACATGATTTAAATTAACAGTAACGTGTAATATATCCACTGATACACAGATCCGCTGGTAGATGTGTGTATGTGTGTAAGCGCTTGAAGAGCGTCAAAGATGTCTATTTACAACATGTTTTTGAAGTATTGATCATTGTAGCCAATCACAGACATATCTGTTGAGTGCGTGAACATAATGGCCAATCAGAGGTGGTTAACAATCCGTTCAACAGCGGTCAAAATGCTATGGAGAAATGCTGGTATCATCACATTTTTAAAATTTCAGTACTGACTTGGTACCGAAGTTTGTACTTTTGACAACCCTAAAAATCTATTTTCAGATGGTGCATCCGAAATCGCGTACTGAGTAGGTACTACATTTGAATTTGAACTTACTTTGCAACCGTTAAAAAAATACATTCTATTTAGTATGACTGTGTGTAGTATGAATGTAATCCGGATGTACTACATCCACCATGTTATGTGACCTACCAATGTCAGTTGCGTCTCTTCACCTCAGGTTATAAATCCTCTCCAGTGGCCTCATGGGATAGTAAAGTGTACATCGAATGTGCACTTCAGAATCTCACCGGAAGTAGGTCATCCAGGAATTTTTCGCCCACTGTTTTGCGCATACTATCTATTTGGACATAATACTCTGGAGTAGTAATATGATTATGTAATTCTAAACTTTATTTATTATAAAAAACATTGAGTGTAATTTAAGTGTTTGTATATAAATAAGTTAATTTTAACCTTCAATATTATAGTAATGTAGTGCCAACTGACTCCCATGTGTAGTTTACAGCATTAGTTGAGAGATTTTTTTCCTCTAGAAAATTTGCCATGACCTGTATCTGATATACTACATCCAAAATAATCGTTATCGAATCTTATCGAAATCGGAATCGAATCGCAAGCATGTGAATAGAAATCAAATCGAATTGTGAAAATTGTGTCAATACCCAGCCCTAGCTGAAAAGTCCCCAGATCAACTAACTAACAATTTAGGAGAGATTCTAAAGTGTGCATTCAATGGACACCTTACTATCCCATGAGGCCACAGGAGAGAATTTGTGAATGGCAGGGAAGCGACGCAACTGACACTGGTAGGTCACATGACACTAACAACATGGTGGATGTAGTACTCAGACAGTATGCGATTTCGGGTGTAGTGTGCGACTTTAAAAAACAGATTTTTATAATGTTGTCAGGGCGTTGCTGTGTGGTTACGTGGGTGGTCTTGCTTGGTGATCTGTTATTCTGGTCCCTGGATGACTTTAATGTCAATTTGTTAGAATGTTTTTCAGCTGGTCTTATTGTCCACCAAGCAAAAATCATAAATCACACATCTTTTTGAAACAAGCTGCATGATTTGCATGAACAGTAATAGCTGAAGTAATAGCTAATAGCCTTGTTAAACACTACTAAAGATTGACCACATTGTGACTCAAACTTATTTAGCAGAAGTTTGTCTTCGTGTTGGAATGAATGAAATGAAATGAGAAGTGTTTGTTTATGCAAACTCCCTTTTGTAATAATTGTCTCAGACAACAATTCCTTCCTCATAACCCGTCGTCAAATAGTTCACTCACACTGACACTCGCCACTAAACGTGTCCAAACAGGAACGGCTACAATAGCAATACCTCTGCTGAACTAAATCACTATTGCATTAATGTCAATTTCCTTTTTAAATTTCCTGTGTTTCAGACTTCAACGTGGATTTGCATCGTCATCCATCAGCGTTTGGTTTAAAAATTCATACATTTCTTCTCGCCCTGACGCTTGTTGTTTTTTTGTTTTTTTTCCCTGACAAAGCAAAGCTGTAATTGACTTCCCTTTGTGAATGAAGTAGCTCTCGGATGAGTCTCAGGCCTGAATAGACATCGCCTTTTATATTTCAAAGTAGAACGGCAAGTCAGACAGGGTTAACGCCATGGAAACTCTTTTTGAATTGGGTACAATTTTTTTTATTTTTTTTTTATGCTAACACAAACACAGACCCTCAACTCCAAACACATTACTGACAGCGAGCCGGTGCATACACACTTGTGGATGTGTGTGTGTGTTGCGTGTTACCGCAAAGATGTGCAGAAGCAACACGCAATTTCCTGTGCGATTAATTGTTGGATTAAGTGCAGTTTCATGTTGGCTTTGCCTCTGTCTGGATCTGGGCAGGAGAGGTTAATAAGCTTACGCTGGAATTCGAGGAGTCTCTGAGGGGTCGTTGGCAAATTTGGCTTGTGTTTTTCTTTCACCCTTTTTTCTTCTTGGAATGCCAACATAACAGCTCAAATCGGGGGGAGTGGGGTAAGCTGTGCCACTTTTTGCTGAAGTTGTCCTCTAGGCAAGGTGAAATGAGACGAGTAAAATTAATATCCCTGAATTATGTTTCAGTATACTGGATTTCATAGGAAATTTAAAGGGATTGTTCACTCAATAATGAAAATTTTGTCAACATTTACTCACCCTCAAGTTGTTTTAATTGTTTTTATATATGTCAGCTTGTGCGATATATTTATTTTTGGACTTGGATTAATTTTTATTTTTGATATCAAACTCATATTTTACCTTACCTTCTAAGTCTAAAAAAACATAAAAAATGTTTATAGCTATTATTTCTTCATCATCTCAGTCACAGATTGCTGCATGTGATGAGATTTTCTGAAATATAAATGGTCACAGAATCAAAATGATCTACAGTTGGCCAGATTAACGTGGCAACGCATCTTAACACTCTCTCTCTACAGCAAGTCCTAGAGTCTCTCTCTCTCCTGTAGGATGAGAGGTGAGTTTGCTGACGTTCCCTTGGCCGTGCTCCAGCACCTGAGCAGCAGGTCTGCAGTGATCAGAGAAGCCTGACTGGTCTCTGGCCCATGACAAGCGTGTGAGAGAAGTAACATTCCTGTCTACACTCGTTCTGCTCAGTGTGACAGCCCATGAGATGCCTGAACCCAAATCCCAAATCCCTGCTTGTGCTGCCAGCACGCCCCACCTGTGCACCTGCAGGGATTTACAAAATCACAGCGTTTCAGATGCTGCCTCTGCCTTTTGTTTTTAATTCATCCATTTGTTTTTGCTGTTGCCTTTTTGTAGAGATAATTGGGAAGGAACGAGAAGAATGCAGGGTCCAGAATGAAACGTTTGTCATGGCACTGAGTGAATTTGCTAGCATTAAATATTTCTTACAGGCTATTAGACAGCTATATAGAATAACTGCCAATGCAATTTATCAATTTTTTAATGCAGCAAATTCAAGTAAGCTTTATAGATAGCCAAGTGAATATTTAATGACTATATAATGCATATACTTCAGTAGATATACATAATAATAATAGTACTACTGCTGCTACTACAACTAATAATAGTAATAGTATTGTTTTTATTAATTTTTTAGTGCTGTCAAATGATTAATCACGATTAATCGCATCCAGAATAAGTGTTTACGTAATATATGTGTGTGTACTGTGTGTGTTTATTATGTATATATAATACACACTCATACATGCGTGTGTGTGTGTATAGATAGATAGAACACACATTATTTAAACAAACTTATTTTGGATGAGATTAATTGTTTGACAGCACTATTATTTATTATTATTTAGTAGTAGTACTTTATTAATAATAATAATAATAATAATAATAATAATGATTACTACTACTGCTAATAATATAGGTTTTTAATAATAATAATAATAATAATAATAATAATAATAATTACTACTACTGCTAATAATAATATATTTTTTTAAATGATAATAATAATAATAATATTAATACTAATGATAATATACTGCTACTAAATAATAATAATGATAATGACTACTACTACTAATGTAGTTTTTAATAATAATAATAATTATTATTATTATTATTAATATTAATAAAAATACTACTACTACTACTAATGTAGTTTTTAATAATAATATGAATATCACTGAAGTGCCAAACAAAAGTAAAAATTTGCTTTGAGTAAATAAAAAATAATAAAATAAATAAATAAATACAATTTATTATTATTATTTAGTAGTAGTATTACTACTACTGATACTACTACTAAAATCTAATAATAATAATAACAATAAAATAAAATTAAACAAAAATATATCACTGAAGTGCCAAACGAGTAAACATTTGCTTTGATTAAATAAAGATTATTGAATAAATAAATAAATACAATTTATTCTTATTATTAGTATTATTATTTAATGTTTTATTTACTCAAAGCAAAAGTTTACCTCATTTTTCGCTTAAATGGGTAAAGGTGTGACGCTCCTGGAGTATTTCAAATGAAGTTCATATTTGCTTAGTTGCTGTTCTCTATTTTGTTCTTAAATTAAGGTTTATCATTTGATAAAGTTTACAAATGAGTAAACCACCTAAAGCTGCATCGATCCTATTGCATTTTCCTCAAATTGTGGGTGTCTTTTTAGGTGAGTGGGCTGTAATTTACTCCGTACGGATATCCGAAACCAACAGTAAATGGTAATTGAAAGGTTGTTCCTGTTAAAAACATTCCAGTGCTGGTGAGCTTGTAATTTGGGCATTATAAAGTGGGTGGTATACATGACTGAGTCTGAGTAATTGCTGTTTGAGAGAAACTAGGCGCTGGTGGAGGGTGAAGGGCGTCAGAGGACGTGCAGTCATACCACACAAGACTTAGTTTCCCACAACACAGCTTTCTTTACCCATAATGCCTTTCTCCTGGCATGTCTGAGAGCTCTGGATCATATGGCCTTTAAAACCAAACCATGCGCAGACACTTCATGACGCTAGAATTCAGAGGTCAGGTCAAAGGTCACGGAATGCGGTAGAAAGTGCCCGCAGCCGTAGAGGAAGAGTGTTGATGGTTTAGTTGGTCGTATTTGTTAGGATAAAGTGAGACAAAGCAGGTGTTGATGGTGTAAACTCCGTCAGCGAGGCCCGTCTCCGCACACGGACGGATCTGAGGAAACGGGATAAGGACTCTAATTGAATTACAGACCCTTTGTTCAGTTCCTGGGGTGCAACGCTTTTGTCTCCTTCATTCTCCTAAGAGGATGAATCTGCAGCTTGAGGATTTTGACCTCATTTTCTGAGACAGTGGAGGGCTTTTTTCATTACTGGGGTTCTCATGTAAAATAGATCTGGCTCGTTGCAGTATCGGAGACCCTCTTTAAAGACTAGAATGAACCCGAAGAGGTTGAAGATGGGGCAGATGTGATGTAAAAGCATCAGCATAATATCCCATCATGCCTCTCTTGACATGGGAGGGGAAAATAGATCTCATGTACCTCCGTAATCCCTTTTAAGAGTCGCTGAGGGCACTGCAGCACGACAGTTCACTGGGAACAGCAGTGTCTAGTGGACATGGTGTTTAGTTGAAGGTGGAAGAGCTTGAAGGTGATTTTATTTATTTTAAAGTTAAAATGCTTTCCTTTATCACAACTAAAAGTAACAGTACACCCAAATATGAAACAACAAACCTGTATGACTTTCTTTCTTCCAGTAAACAGAAGAGGAGAAATTTTTGAATGCCTTAAGTAGACAAAAGTACCAAAAAACATAGCCATGAATCAGAACTGAGAATCACATCGGTTCGATTCAAGAAAGAATCACTGAATCGCTGAATTTGCTGAATTCAGAACTACATATTAGCATACTACTCTTATTATTTTTACCATATGTTTCTATGGTGGAAATAGTAAGAGTAGTATGCATTTCCGAATTCAGGAATTTATTTCAGTGAATCAGTGATTCATTCATGAATCAAACTGATCTGATTCTTGCACAAGTCATATGAACAACATTTTGCTGATGCCAGAAATTTAGCTTGCATCTCACTTTATTGATTTATTTATTGATTATTCTTAATTATTTTATTATAAAAACATTATTAAATAAATATCAAATGCATTTACTATTATTATTATTATCAATGTATTTATATTTATTATTTTTAATAATGATATAATTAATAAATGTTTTGATATTTTTATCATTGTTCTATTATAAAAAATTAACTTTTTAAATTTATTATAAAATTATTATTATTATTATAAAAACAAACATAATGAATGAATATCAAAAATATTATTTTGCTGTTGTTTTACTATTAATCTTATTATTAATAATTATTTTATAAAAACAACATTTTTAAATAAATATCAAATGCATTTACTATTATTATTATCAGTGTATTTATATTTATTATTTTTTAGTAATATAATCAATAAATGTTTTTGATATTTTTTATTGTTCTTGTTCTATAATAAAATATAATTAACTTTTATTAATTTATTATATTATATATTGCGCATTTATTAAAAACAAACATAATGGTCGGCACCGATATCCGTGGTCAGCGCGCCCGACATATAGTGCCGTTGTGCTTCGGGCGACCCGAGTTCGAGTCCCGGCTCGCGGACCTTTCCCGATCCAGTCCCACTTTCTCTCTCCCACCTTGCTTCCTGATACTATCCTATCACAATAAAGGCAAAAATTGCTAAAAATAAATTGAGAAAAAAAAAAAAAACACACACAAAAAAAAAACCCCAAACAAACATAATGAATAAATATAAAAAATATTATTATTATTGTGCTGTTGTTGTGGTATATAAAGTAAGGGTTGCGCAGGTTGATGTCTGTAGGTCCATGAAGGTGAAGCAGTGTTTGCCTTTGACTGTAATTTAATTCTAGTTGTAAGTTTTTTTTAATGTGTCTCAGAGGTGCAGTATTTGCTCAGATGAGTTTATCTTCTACTGTTGTGTCTTTTGGATTCTTACTCTGTTACTATTATAATATTCCATGTCCAAAAGAAAACAAAGTAACATTAAACTGGGATGTCTGGTGCTTTCACTTAGAATAGACTTTGTGCTATGAATCTTTCAGTTGAGCCAATAAAAACATAAACCCTTCTGTGGATTACATCAAATCCATTTTAAATAAGACCACATGTTAACAGCTTGTGCCATTATCAACAAAATGATGTTTACCTGCTTTACATGGGAGTTTTCCAGCTTGCTTATGTATTTGCTGGTCATTTAGTTTTGTTGATTATGGTGTATGTGTTTGCGAAAAACTGTGTTTTACAAGGATAAATCCATAGTTGGGATTGTCACATTGTTCTGTGTTGTCATTACAAAGCGATTGAGTTTTTTTTTTTTTTTTGCCTACAAAATCCAATTTTATCTTGTGATCTATCACTCCTCTAGCACTCTGTCATGTCTTTCGCTTTCTTCTCTCACTCTTTTTCTTCTGTCTTCGCACTCTTTGATGTGAGTGGTAAATGAAGCTCCTCCTCGTATGTCAGTGGTGTTAGTCAGCAGCGTGTCTCTCACACCCTCGACGTGTCTCGTTCATTCATACACACGTTGGTTGTTGTCTTTTAAATTTTACATTTTTCTCCCCTCTCCCTGTTCAATTGCATTTTCAGTTTTAAAGCTGATATTCTGCGTAGGCTGGGAGCTGTGCGCTGTAGTCTGGATAGTAACGATTATGACTTCTCAGAAATTGTTTGATCTTTTTATATATGATTTCATGATTGAGGTAGTAGCCCTTGTGAACTTTGGAAGACTCCTCCTCCCTTGGACTTAAAATCTGTGGACTTTTTTTTTTTTTTTTTTAAAGAAGCTAAAAACTCATCTGTTCAGACATGCTTTTGTTTAAATGTTTTTTTTTTTTTTTTTTTTTTTTGTGAAATACTTGTTGACTATCTGTCTTTACATGTGCTATATAAATAAATTGTACTTATTTTCTTATTATTAATTTTTAAATATCATTTTGACTGTGGTTCAGTGTCAGAGTTTTCTGTTTGAACATTTTCCTCTATAGATATTTCAGATTTGTTACATCCCTCTCTCCATCCATCATCCATCCATCCCTTTCGCTCTTCATCCATCCATCCATCCATCCATCCATCTGTCCATCATCCCTCTCTCTCTCCCCCATCCACCCATCATCCATCCATCCATCCCTCTCTCTCTTCATCCATCATCCATCCATCCCTTTCTCTTCATCCATCCATTCCTCTCTCTTCATCCATCATCCATCCATCCCTTTCTCTCTTCATCCATCCATCCCTCTCTCTATTCATCCATCATCCATCCATCCCTTTCGCTCTTTGTTCATCCATCCATCCATCCATCCATCCTCCCTCTCTCTCTCCCCATCCACCCATCATCCATCCATCCATCCATCCATCCATCCATCCATCCATCCATCCCTCTCTCTCTCATCCATCATCCATCCATCCCTTTCTCTCTTCATCCATCCATCCCTCTCTCTCTTCATCCATCCATCCCTCTCTCTCTCCATCCATCATCCATCCATCCCTTTCTCTCTTCATCCATCCATCCCTCTCTCTATTCATCCATCATCCATCCATCCCTTTCGCTCTTCGTCCATCCATCCATCCATCCATCCATCTCTCTCTCCCCATCCACCCATCATCCATCCATCCATCCATCCATCCATCCATCCATCCATCCCTCTCTCTCTCTCTTCATCCATCATCCATCCATCCATCCCTCTCTCTCTTCATCCATCATCCATCTATCCCTTTCTCTCTCCATCCATCCATCCATCCATCCATCCATCCCTCTTCATCCCTCTCCATCTATCTATCTATCTATCTATCTATCTATCTATCTATCTATCTGTCTATCTATCTATCTATCCATCCATCCATCTATCCATCCATCCATCCATTATCCCTCTCTCTCTCCCCCATTCATTCATCCATCCATCTCTTCTGGCTCTAAGCATATCTTTATTTTATAGTCTTTTTCTTTTACAAAATAGATTTTTCAAGAGGTTTTTTTTTTTTTTTTTAGCTCAACTGACCTTATTTTAACAAATAAAATTTTTGCATTTATTTGCAGTTCTTTGTTAATAATAGAGATCTATTGTGGTCTATCAAAATGTAGCCATTATATATATTTTAAATGATTGTTTATGTATTGTAGAGAATTACTCTAGAGCCTCTTGTTGTCCCTCGTCCTTGCAGAAATAATCTAGTTTTTTGAAGATGAAAAAGAACATCTTTTTTGTACAGTTTGGTTTAGAAGAGGGTGAACGAATGAGAATGAGAGCGAGAGAGATGGGAAACGAATCCAGCTCCACTTAAGAGCTTCATTCACCCAGTCCTTGAAACCCCGGGCCTCACAAGGACTTCGAATCGATAAAAAACAAGCACCCAAATGAGCAAAAAAATGACCCCTTCTTTCATTTTCTCCAGCTGTAGTAATTTCCCCATTCTCTTTTCCCCCTTTGTGATCGATGAGGGAAAAATTGGGCTATGATCAAACCCGTCAGTCTTCCGGGCCTCACCGCAGCGCACGGGATACGACTCCACGGCAGGTTAATTAATAGATGGATAGGCAGGCGCTTCTACCCTGGCATCATTTGAGCGACGGAGAGATGGAGGGGGGAAGGTAATATTTATCTAAATTCCAATTACCCTGATCTGAGCTGTTTGATGTTGTCGTGGGGTCAGCTCTCGGCAGGCTGAGCAAGCACTCTGCATTTCAAACACTCAAGTGCTCCGCGAGGACCCCCCGCCTAGAGAAAAAAAGAAGTACACATCTTAAGCGCACCCTCCTGAAAGCCATTTAAGTTCACCATGGAATTTTTTTTTTTTTTTTAAGGCAGGCAGAAAAGTGCACCTGATTACATGGCACCGCTCGCCCAGTCTGAATGCTGCTGGTATTTTCGTCCCCATTCAGCGAGTGAGAGATCTGTGGGATTTCAGTATCATTTTGGCTAACAGACCCCAGAACAATCAATGCTATGGCTGTTCGGTCTTCTAATCCAGTGTAAAAGTTTCTCCACTCTTCCAATTTCCACCCCATGCATTAGTGCTGGATGGATAAAAGCTGTAGTTAGGCATAAAGAGTGCTTTGGTGCTTGGCATGAAGTTTGTTTAGTTTGTGGCAGAAGATAATTGTTCCTCTTGAGGTTTAAAATAAGAGTTCTTTAGCTGACTATGACACATTTAATCTAAACCAATCCGTCAAGTGATATTTGGCCATTTTGAAATTATTGGCATTTTTATTTTATTTTTTTATTTTTTTTTATTCATATTGTACTTTGCTTTTTAAAAAAATATATTTTATCCTAAATGTTTTCTTTGTTCTGCTGTACACAAAGGAAGATATTTGGAAGAATGTTTGTAACCAAGCAGATCTCGCCCCCCATCGACTACCATAGTAGGAAAAAAATAATATGGTAGTCAATGGGGGCCGAGATCTGCTTGGTTACAAACATTCTTTCAAATATCTTCCTTTGTGTACAGCAGAACAAAGAAATTTATAAAGGTTTAGAACAACTTGAGGGGGAGTAAATGATGACAGAATTTTCATTTTTGGCTGAACTATCCCTTTAATTAAAATGCATTATTTTTTAGATGAGATTTAAGATCGTAAGATTTCATGAAGTCTTATAAATAAATTAAATGCAGACACAGATACTGCTAGAATATTGTCTCAGCATCTGGATTTGATTCACATAGTGTACCCACAGATGGTTTGAACGACGTAGCTGTTCCATAAATGAAGCACGAGTCTCTGCTTTCTGTCAGATTGTCAGCGTATTTTAAGTCGGCCGTACCAGACAGTGAGCAGCCTGTGTTGTTTAAACCAGTCCTAAATTTGGGTTACGTTGTGTTTTTCCATTCTCTAAATGTGAACCTGTGTGACTTTAACATTAACATTTTGGAAAAAGGTTTTTTTTTTTGTCCTTACAATGAAAATCAATTAGGGCCCATTGAAATCAGTTTTTTTCCCCAAATTCCGTTTTTTCCGTTTTTATTTTTCTGGATTCCATTTATTATTGTTTTTTTTTTTTCCGTTTTATTTTTTTGGACTCCATTTTAATTGTTAAATTAAATTTTAGCAATCAAAAAGCATGTCTAATTAATTAAAATAATGAAACATTCAATTTAACAACAGATTATTAAAAATTTAACAAAAATTACATGTTTTAGGGTCTTATGAAATAGTTTTTTTTTTTTTTTTTTTTTCTCAAATTCTGTTTTATTTATTTTTTTTACCAAATTCTGTGTTTTCTGTTTTAAGTTGTTTGGATTCCATTTTAATGGTTTAATTAAATTTTAATAATCAAAAAGAATGTCTAATTAATTGAATTCATAAAAACAACAAATTTTATCATTATTATTATATTTTAAAAAAAAATCATTTCAATTAAATGTTTTTTTTTTTTTTTTTTTTTTTTTTCCAAAAATTCTGTGTTGTGTATTTTAATTTTTCTGGCAATCAAATGAAGGAATAAATCAATTTAATTTATCTTTTAATCATATGAAATTAAGCAACCTTTTGTCAAACAAAGTGCTGCACAACAGAGCTTTACTGTTAAAATTAAAACATGGAAGAAAAATTTATTATTGCTTAAAAAAATAAGTTTTAATATTTTATTATTATTATTATTACTGTTAGTAGTAGTAGTATTATTACATTGAGACGTAGCTAAATTCTACTGGTCAGCAATAATATATTTCTGTCACAATTTCTTTAAGTTAAACCAAACTTTTATTTTGACAGGTTGCCATGAGTTTCTCTGTGTTTATGATATGACAATAGTTTTTCTCAAATGAAATGGTAAAATGTTCATGAAGTGACTCTCAGAGCGGCTCTGGAGATGAAGTTCATGCATTCATGTCCTCATATAGTGAGACGGCAGAGGTTGAAAACACCACGAACATCATGCATGCTTCAGTGTGTGTGTGTGTGTGTGTGTGTGTGTAGTGAACAAAACCGCCCGTCTGCGCCATTCATTCACACAGAGATGCAGAACATGCAGGATTCATATTTAAATAGTCTTTTGCGGTTTAATATTCACAGACACTAGTTTATATTGCGATTTGATTTAAGTGTACTGACCTACTTTTTATTTATTCATCAAAAATTTGACAAATTCCATGACATTCCATGTTATACAGTAAATTCCGTTTTTATGACTGTATTCCACGATTCTGTCTACGTTTGCTGCATCACGGAAATCAATGGGGTTCAATGTTTTTTGGCCTCACTGACTTTCAAAATATCTTCTTTTGTACAGAAGAAAGTCATGTAGGTATATGTAGGTCATGTCTGAATTTTTATTATTGGTTGAACTGTGTATTTGAGTTTATAAAAATTGTGAACAATACACAGCGTTCCTGTTTTTACAGTGAAGCTGTTTGAAATCTACTTTGCGGATTGATCCGATTCCACAGGGGTGTCGCAAATGCCGGCGGTTGGCATTAAACCGATTAGTTTAAACGACGCAGAGCAAAGGAACTCTGTAGGCTGCGAAATGCGACACTACAGCTGGTGGCGCATGAATTGACGAATCGCAGACAAGAGAGTCCGTTATGTTTCTAGGCCTTCTGTCCTGCTGCCCGGGGAGACGTGGGCTCTGACTTGGCCGGCAGTATGTGACACCCAATATGGCAGCCTTCGACTAATTGATGCCACCTTGTCAACCCTAATTACTGCAACTGCTGCAATGAGGAGGCAGCTAATTAACAGACTAACGATGTTTGTCACTTCAGACCGACCCAGATATTTAGGAGACGGCCCAAGACCGCTGCCAGTGCATCTGCTTCGGGTGTTTTTTTTCTGCCTCGCACCTTCTTTTGCTTCGTCTTCTCGTCAATTTGATCTCTCTGCTGTTTCCCAAATGGCATTTCGTACCTTTTCTGTGGGAATTTAGTTTACTTACAGCCTCATTTCAATCTCCTATCACATTGCCGTCAGAATTGATTAGGACAGAGGCGCGCGCTGACGTTTCGCGGGCGCCGTGAGCGGGTAAGGGAAATAGGTGAGCTCTCTGACTTTAAATGCGGTTGTCAGCCGCTCTCAGTGTTTTTTTTTCCCCTCAGTCGTCACTTCAAAGATGTTTTGAATTTGACATATTTAGAGCTTGCTTTTTACCCAGCAAGCTCAACTACACTAATTATCAGTGTGAGGAAACAGAGGAGTCGCTAATGATGAGGCAGCGGGGGTTCGAGTGTGTGTGTGTGTTGTTAAAATGTAATTGATTTTTATCGTGCATCTGATCAGATGCTGTAATCTCGTTCCGCTGCCGGCCTGCGTTCGCTCAAAGTTCTGCGTTCGTTTTCTAGGTCAGCCGGAGAATTCTGCATTCATGAGGAAAATTATAATACTGCGTGTGTCAGTAATAATCGGAGATGTGTAAGTGATGATATGCCGCCAACCTGAAACACTGTGAGCAGTAAAATCACAGTAAAATACATGGAATTTAAAGTGCGCCTATTATGCTTTTTCAGATATTATTTTTCATGTAGTGTGTAATACAGATGTTTGTGAATGTAAATGTCCTGCAACGTTTCAAAGATCAAAGGTCACTATAAATTAAGTTATTGAAAAAATAACCAATTCTGAACTGCCTGAAACGAGTCGTCAGTAAACCCAGTCTTACTGCACGAACATACATAGGTTTTTAACAAGTTTGCACAATGTCATTCTTTAGTCTTCAATGGCTGCCCGCAAACCACAAATATTTTAACCTGGCCTAAAACACTGTAGTTATAGCTGAGGCCTGGAAGAGTTTGGTTTGTGTTGTCAGCATGTCGAGAAGACGCTGTTTTCTGCACTGTTTAAAAAGTCCACTTTGCATGCACTTCCAAAGGTTACTGTTCATTGTTACTGTTCGTATCACTGTGTATAAAGTGCTGAGGAAGCCTTTGGAGCTGAAATTCAGATATGGTAATGGACGTTTTGTTTCGACACGCATTTTTAGCATTAGACCAGTCACAACAGACTGGGCCACCTGACCAATCAGAGCAGAGCAGGCTCTCGGAGAGGAGGGGTTTAGAGAGACTGAATTATTTATCATACAGGTTTCTGATACTGTGAGAAAAGAGGTGATGCTACAATGTATATTATGAGAAAAGTCTTTTTTTGACTTTGGATGCATTTAAACCTATTGTAGGAGACCTAGAAAACAAAATGAGAAGCCTTTAACATAACGTAATAGGGGCACTTGCCAAGTCAAATACCATGAAAACACATTTTGACAATGTTCAATGAGGAAAAAAGTAAGGTGTAAGAGGGATAGGAATGTTGTTATATGTTGATGAAAGATTACAAAGACAATGACACCGTTTTAATATCTGTGTTGAATGATTTGGACAGTCCTGGGTTTCATCAACAGGGTGTGACTAATTTGGTTGAGTGGTGTGAGAACAATGATCTTGTCATTAATACAAGTAACACAGAGATTATATTTGGGTCGACATCTGATACTCATACAATGCTTGTTTTTATTCATAATGGAAAAATCAGACAAGTCAAAACATACA